>OZ005648.1:291271206-291511206 GCA_963930645.1 Salticus scenicus
CTTCGCCCATAATACAGTCCAAAGATGATGCCTTGCGAAAATCTCATTCCATACACAGAGTGGGCGGTATTTACTTATTTTGCACCCAAGAGGTAAGTTCTGACAACCTGTAGTTTACATCTGAAACAGACCAGATGCCTCAGTATAATTCCAGTTCCTGAAAGCATGGACGCTCTAAATAACTGGACTATGACCGTAATATCACGATTCTGTCAAAACAAACAGCAGAAATATGTTTGCAAATATCTGGCAACGATTTCGAAAGAAAACAGAGAACTGGAAAATTAATTAATGGAATCGCAAGTTATAGTAATTTATCTGCAGTTATAATGTCAAGAAATAAAGAAATGTTTTATAACAAATATTTATTCAGAAAGAAATGAATAGCCAATTCTATTCGCTTGAGTACAAATACCGACGATAAAAATGGTAACAAATTTTATTTAAGATCTAAACTGCAATCAATAAAATAATTAAAAAAAAGTTGTTTCTAAGGCCGTTTTCTTAAATATATGTTTGGAATACATCATTTTATAGCTATCTGCGCATTTTATGTTGTATTATTATTATTATTATTTATAACACTATTTCAATTCTCATTCAGTGTATTAATTATTTATACACGAATTCAATTATCATTCAGTGTATTACAATTCTCATTCAGTGTTTTGCAATTTAATGATCATTTTGAACTACTTTTATCACTTAATTAGCAAGTTTCTAGGTACTGAAGTTAAATCATCTTTAAATTTCAAATTTTTGCACTGATAATATTGTATTACTATATTTATATCATTTCTAAGGTAATGCTGCATATAGCGCTTTATTTGGAAATGAAGCATTTTTTTTTTTTTATTAATATTTTTATTATTTTTTATTTCATTATGTGTATGCACAATGTTTGCTATTACTTAAGCAGTTTTTAATTTTCAAAGAATTTTGAAATACATCATATAGCTGCTATCTGCGCATTTTATGTATTATTATTATTATTATTATTATTATTATTATTTATAACACTATTTCAATTTTCATTCAGTGTATTAATTATTTATACACGAATTCAATTCTCATTCAGTGTATTACAATTCTCATTCAGTGTTTTGCAATTTAATGATCATTTTGAACTACTTTTATCACTTAAATAGCAAGTTTCTACGTACTGATGTTAAATCATCTTTAAATTTCAAATTTTTGCACTGATAATATTGTATTACTATATATAATATATATAATATATATAATTAAATAATAATAATAATAATAATAATAATTAAAAATGTGGCGGATGGGAGGGCAGATGTTTGATTAGGGAGGAAGGGTGGTGTTGTATGGCTGGTTGGGTGGGTGGGTTGTTGAATTTAATTTAAAAAAAATAGGAAGCATTGTATTATCGCAATTGCAGGTTGCATCCTCTTTTTCTTGTTGATATTATTTAAGTTTCAACTCTTCATACATTTTATTTGTTTAATTATTCAAACATTAGATTTCATTCTATGCATAATCAAATTTGGTATTTTCATCAATTTTAACCAATTCTAATTTAAATAAATTATAATAATAATAATAATTTTAAAAATTAAAATAATAATTCACAAATAACATAATCATAATGTCTTTATCATCACTTGTAGGCCTTTTGATATGTTTGCTTAAGAATACAAATTAAACTAATGTAAATTGGAAGTCTAATCGTACAATTTCTAAAATCACTTAATAGTAATTCACTTTTTTCACGTAAGATGGTGCTAGCTCACGTTACGTTGAGCGTTTAATCTAAAATTAAAATAGTATTAATTAACGTTATACTTAAATTTCCCTCTTAAATATCATCTTTTTAATTGTGCTTTTAGCTTTTAAATTTTAAAATAAATATCACTTAATGCTTTCATTTATTTCATTTCAGAAGCCAATATCGATTAATCGTTTCTTTACTTTTAATCATTTCTTTTCAGTTTGTTCGTTTTCGCAACCGGTTTATTTCTACTAATTCTATTTGGAATCGGTTACATGTGGACTTATCAATAATACGTATTCCATTTTTCAATTCTGGTTGAGTTACTGTTTAATCTAATTTAATTATATATTTTTTTATGCAAGATAGAAACATGTGTTGTATATTGCTTGAAATAGCTATACAACGATCAGAAATTTTGCATTTGCTGACAGAGATGCAAGTTTCCTGATGAGATCATTTCTGGATTTCAGCATTAAAAACTCTGTATTTCACTTCATGAATTCTCTTTTCTTTCAACAGTTTCTTTTGGTTAATTTATTTCTTTCCATTTCTATTATTTGTTGAATGTTTTTACTGGTTTAATGAAATATGCAACTTATCTTATCGTTAGGCTTAAGTGTTATGTATGTTATTTCTCTTCTGCGTAAGTACTTTTACATCTTTTTACTTCTCAGTGTAATTTAATTAAATTATCATCGTGACAATAATTTTATACGTAATACATCTCAATTCAAATTTCATTGTTGGTATTTTCATCTATCTTTCATTTGCTGAGTCTTGAAAAGGAATTAAATTATTCAAATTATATATATATATTTCGCATGGGGTTCAAACTTTATTACATAATGTTTAGAGTTAAAAATCATGTATAATTTAAATATTTTTGACAAATCTTAAAAGTTTACAGGGGTGGCTGGGGTTGAACCCTTGAAATCCCCTGTTAGCTACGGTCATGGTTGTATGGCCTTGGCTACGTTTTTTTTTTTTTTTTCTTCCTCATCATTGTTTGATTAAAAAAAAAAATTTCAAAGAACTTTTTGAACTTGAATACAGAATTTTAAAAGATACGTAGGGTAATCAGTAATTCTGATAAATTTCCTCATAGAATAAGCGACGGAGAAATTGTAAAAGCTTGAGAAGACCATTAAAACGCATTTCCAATCATTAAGAAAATTCATGCATGAAACAAAACTTGAATTTGTTGACTGAAAACCAGGACTTTAATTATTTAGTCACCACGTAAAGTCAATACCAAATATAAAACATTAATAATAATTACTGGAAATTTACTGTAGTATTCATCGCGCGTACTATGATTATTTTTATTAACTTAAATAAGTTATATTTTAAGCTACACTGAATCTTGCCCCTTATTCATAAGAACAACTTTTATTAGTGTCAGTACATGTTAACCACTTACCTGCCGATGAAAATTTACGAGATTCGCTTCAAAGTGCAACTGTTCTCTTTCAACTCTGAAATGAGTAAATCTTTCAAAAACACTGTGAAGTTTATCTTCAAGGTTATTTTATTGGACTGTCAAACAGTGTCGGTAGTTTTACTGGTAGCAGTACAGTACAAAGGATCGTACTTCATAAAAACGTATATATACGCCCAGGGCAGTTACGAGGTTAATAAGCATTAAAAAAAAAAAAGAACGAAAAGCATCATTTATTATACTTAAGTTTAATTTACTTTTATATAACTGCTATTTCAGTATTAGCTTCGCTTTTATGCACTCAGCCTTCTGGTTTTGGAGTGGTGTGGGGGGTGGGGACATGTTCTCTTATGCACCTCATAAATAAAAATGCATTCTTTCGAAACAAGTTCTGTTTAATTTTTTATGGTCTTTTCAAGAAATTTTTAATATTTATTTCTATTAGCTTCCTGGAGTTGTGTTATCGTTTTGGATTAAGACCGACTGACGAAACGTGGGTCCTAATCCTGGGAGTGATACTTTCTATGTAAGATATTTTTAAGAGGGTGCTCGCCCGTATCACAGGCCTTTGGGAGAAAACCACTAAAAATTCGAAATGGTTAAGCTGGCGAGCATGAAATGGTTTTGAAAAAAGAGCTTCTCTGTTCAAAAGCAGAAAGAGGTTCGAAATCAGAAACGCTGGGCCATTAGTGGGACTTTTGATAAACACATTTAATAACATTATAATAATTTTATTTAAAAAATATCTTACTATCAACTCCGTTCTTAAATAAAAGTTTTAAAATAATGATGGTATTATCTCATTTACCCTATCTTTATCCTTCGTTTGTTACAAGAAAACTCAAAATAATAATAATAAATAAAGTAATTAATAATTGCTTAGGTACCGATATTGAAGTTTTCTTTTCCTTAATCAGAAATAATTTCACTATGTCCTAATATTCCTACTTGTTTTGAGAAGCATCCATAAATTAATTTTAAGATTTAAAAAAAAAAAAAAAAAACTTCTATATTAATGTGAATTTAAAATTCAATTTCAATAAACAACGTGTTTGAATCCCTCTCAATTTCTGCAAACGACAATTATCTTAAAACTGGCCATTCTTGAGATGAAAGAAATAATAAAACTCCCTCTACTGTACATAAAACTCTTGACATAACGATAAAACTCGCATCCCGATGACCTGACTTCCATTACAAGCTATTAAGAAGCAGCGTCCGGCCACTTTTTTTTCACAACCGTCCAGTTTGGCTAATAAAAAGATTTCGATACGTACAACGTGTAAGAGATAATGATTTTTTTCTCCCTGGATAAACTTAATTCCTCTTGCCGGAAGCGCGCGAAGGAAAATATAAGTTCATTTCCTCCGTACATAGTATCTGAGATTTCCGTTTTATGAGCCATAAATGGCAGGAAAGGTGGATTATAGCTTTGATCAATTGGTAGGAAAGAAAAAGAAAAATAAATAAATAAAATAAAAATTTTAAGTCAGTAGATGCAAAAAAATCAAAATCATAACACCCCCCCCCCCTTTTTCTTTTTTTTTATCGTAAAAGCTAAACAGTGGAAAACGCGTATAATTGTGTTCTCTAATATCAGAATTTAACAGAAAAATGAACCCTATTATAAACGCATTTCATGTCAGCATAAAGACACATTGGACATAATGTCTAAAAGAATGAATAGACAATGAGAATTTCACTCAGGCATCAAACATTTATAAAATAGAAACTAGTTAAGTTAGTAAAACAGATTTATTTATTTATTTTAGATTTTTGTAAATGCATATATTGAGTATGTAATCTACTAAACGCATATTTACGTTACGAAACGTTAGGATGTAAACGGACACTTACAGACTTTTTAAGTTACAGTTAACTTTAAAATGTCTCATAAGTGACCCTCCAAACAAAATTGGAATGGAATTCAGTTTAGGTAGGCATTAACACAACTTGAAATTCCTAGAAACTAAGCAGAAGCTCTAACTTGAAATTCCTAGAAACTAAGCAGAAGCTCTAATTATTTTTGTATTTTCTCAATCGTAACGATAATCGTATCGTTTATGTATCGTTATCGTTTATTATCGTTTTCTCTCTCTCTCTCTCTCTCACACACACACACAACTTGAAATTCCTAGAAACTAAGCAGAAGCTCTAATTATTTTTGTATTTTCTCAATCGTAACGATAATCGTATCGTTTATGTATCGTTATCGTTTATTATCGTTTTCTCTCTCTCACACAACTTGAAATTCCTAGAAACTAAGCAGAAGCTCTAATTATTTTTGTATTTTCTCAATCGTATAATCTCTCTCTCTCTCTCTCTCTCAGTTGTAAATATTATTAATTGTTTTCCTTTACATTTTAAGAAAATTAATTTTTATATGAAATATAGCAAAAAAAGTAAATAACTTACCCTGTAAAAAAAAAAAAAAAAAAAAAAAAAATCAGCACAGAAACTGCAAGTATTTCGGACT
This sequence comes from Salticus scenicus, assembly GCA_963930645.1. Taxonomy (NCBI): domain Eukaryota; kingdom Metazoa; phylum Arthropoda; class Arachnida; order Araneae; family Salticidae; genus Salticus; species Salticus scenicus. The sequence continues at coordinate 291,276,859 of OZ005648.1, forward strand.
TTCTAAAACATTTTGCAGGTATTTTAAAGGTTTCCGCAGGTATTTTAAGGAAAAATAAAAACAGCGGGCTTCCTTTAGGAAATATTCAGAATTTCTAAAGGTTTCATCTAGGTTTACCTAAAATACCTGTATGAAACCTTTGAACAATAACGGTCTTCTAAAGACAAACTTTTCAAAAACTTATCTTAGGATGATTTTTAAAGTAATTATGATTAAAGATTTAAAATATAATTCTAAAAAATATATTTTTATCATTACATGATTTATCACATCTAATAATTTAAGTTGTTCTCCCTAGGTGCTTTAAGTCCTCATTCCCAATTTCTCAAACCAAACGAAGTCCCCCCTAAACTGACTAAGCACTTTTTTTTTTTTTTTTTTTTTTTCCTTTCAGATTTCAGAAATTTCGAAATGTTTCCAAAATAAGGGGCGACTGGCACTTTAGCTCTATCAGCCATAACTTTCTAAAAAAGCATAGTAAGACAAAACATTTTTGGTAAAAAATAAATAAATAAATAAATAAATAAAAATGTATCTTGAAAACACATTTTTATTCAGCTCAACAAAAGATACTCCCCCTTTCCAATTACATATATCCAAGCTTGCCCTCCTAGGTAAACCCTATACACCACAACCCAACTTCTTTTTAAATTCTTAAGAAATTTCGATGTATTTATTCCTATAAGATACAAGGGGTAGAATAGGAATTTTCACGGACCTTATTCCTTATTTTATTACTAATAAGATTAATATTTTTAAAATCATTCTTAATGAACATGCAAATCATGTACATAATTTACACGTAATTTATTACCTTAATGAATACTTCTTCAGAAATAATGATTAAAAAAAAAAAGTTTAAAACGTTTACCTGTATTTCATGCATTTAGATGTAAAATTACTTTTTAAAAACTTGCACAGAAAATATATGTAAGTCAGAAAGAAGTAATATATAACACCAATCATAAGTCTTTGACTTCAAATTAAAAAAAAATAATAATAATAAAAAAAAAAAAAAAAAACTGATTAAAAAAAAAAAAAAAAAAAAAAATATTAGGACCATACATTTCTGTGCGTGAAATGTCAGACATCTGCAATATCTTTATCCAAGTTAGCAAATAATACATGTGCAAATTGGGTGAAATTGATAAAGAGTATTTCGAAGGAAACGTGATACATATGCATATAAACGTGCACATATTTATACAAAACATTTATATTTATTTATTTGTTTATTTAAGATAAAAATTAAATAAATCTTACTAAAATTAAAATTTAATAATAATATATAGTTATTTACATTACATTCTAAAGAAGGAAAAAATAAATGAATAATTTGTACGACAAATGCGTAATATTTTTATAAATATAAAACATTTTTTTTTCCTCTTTTTTCCCCCAAAGTAAAAATATAAATTAAAGTTTACATAAAGAAAAAAAAATCTTACTGAAATTAAAATTTAAAAAAAAAATGATAATATATAATAAATTACATAATATTCTAAACAAAAATAAATAAATAAATAATTTGTAGATCAAGCGTGTATTATTTTTTTCATAAAAATAAAACTTTTACCCTCAAAAGTCCCCCCCCCCCCGAAGGTAAAAAATAAATTAAAAATATATAAAATAAGTCTTATTGAAATTAAAATTTAATAATAATATATAATTAATTACATTTTAAACAAAAATAAATAAATAGAAATTTTGTACATTGGGTATGTAATATGTGTGTGTGTGTGTGTGTGTGTGTAAAACGTTTATTTTCAAAATCCCCCCCCCCTCAAGATTAAAAATAAATAAAATACAGCTTACTGAAATTAAAATTTAATAAGAATATATAATTAATTACATTTTAAACAAAAATACATAAATACATGATCTGTACATCAAGTGTGTAATATTTTTTCATAAAAATAAAACTTTTATTCTCAAAGGTTTTTTTTTTCCCCCATCGAAGTTAAAAAATAAATAAAATAAATCTTATTAAAATTAAAATTTAATAATAATATGCAATTATTTACATTATATTCTAAACCAAAGCTAATAATTAAAAGTAAATTGTACATGAAATGCGTAACATTTTTAGAAACATAAAATGCACCAGTTTATTTAATTATTTATTATTATATTTTACTATGGGAAATTTTTCTTCTCTTGTTGCAACATTGCCTGTAAATCCACTTTTCTTGTCTGAATAGTGAGTATGTTGAGAAAGCAACAACGGTTTAATACAAGCTTGTTACATGTTTAATACCTGACTAAAAAAAAAACTTTTTCTGTTTGTTACTCACTAAAATATATTTTTTTTTTTAATTATTAGTATTGTGGTAATAATAATATAATTAAAGGTCATGAGAACATTTTACTAATCTGCGTCTACATAAACAAATATGGTTAAGTGTTACTAATTTCCAGCTAACAAATTTATATATATAAATTAATTTAATATATGAAGACTGCAAAAAATGTACTTTTGTTTTTTCTTTCGTTATTTTGTTCATAAATATATAAGCGAAATGTCACTATAATATCAAAATATAAAAAAATAAAGAAAATATTTCATGTTTCATGGCTGTATCTCGTTTTCTTCTTAAATAGTCAAGTCAAGTCAACGTTGTGCTTCGGAGTACCTGCATTTGGGCTTACCTCCAACGAAAAATAAGAAAAACATAAAAATAATTTTCCATAAAATAAATAAAAGCCAAAAGGATGAATTTAGAATTTTGATCTCTGAATAAATCTCCGCGTGAGCAGAGACCAATCTGAGTGAAGCACCAGGAATTAAAAAATAAATAAATAAAATAAATAAATAAAATAAATAATAAATAAATAACTCCTTGAAAAAACCTAACAGTGAAACTGTTACGTGCGTTGACGAGACGGTCTGGACGGCGAAAAGGAATTAAGAGTTAAGCAGGGCGTCCCAAGGGGCACAAGAAATCGCTCAGAGTCCCGCAATTAAATTTTGAAAAAAAGGGGGCATACAATTTTTTTCCCCTATCAAAAAGTAATAAAGACTTTTCTTTTCACTTCCCATCAGTGAGGATCGAACTCACAACCTTTCGGATTTGTAGTTGTGTACTCTGACCACAGAGCCAACGGGTGTCTTTCTTAAACAGGAAATATAATATGTATAAGCTCTTAATAGATAATCTTTACCCCCTTTAAGTAGCATTTTTCCATTTCAAAATGATGACAAATGATACTGTAATTTTCTTAGAAATGACACCCTGATTAATTGCATTATTTTCAAAATCCATCTCATATTATTACGCATATTAAGAATATGCACAGCACATCATCCCACATGCCTGTATTAATGGATAATTTTAAAAAGACCTGGGAAGTAAAAGTGAAGGCAATCTATTTTAGAGTTATCAAATTTACGAATGTAATAACACTTCTCTTTTTTGTAAATTAAAGTAATTGTTTGATATATATATTTATCCAATTAATTTTTACTTTCTTTTATATACATAAGGAAAAAATATTGGATCTGTGAAAATTTTCGATTTCCAGTTTTTGGTGAACTTAACGTTTTAAGATAGATGTCTTGAACAAATTTGACCAATTTTTTAGAAAATGTCTGCCTGTCTGTGAATGCGAATAACCAACATTTTGTGGGCGCTGTATCTCACGAATCAAGTAACAGAATTTAACGAAACTTGATATTTGTTGGACCTTGGCTTATATTGGTGCTAATTACATTTTGGGATATGTCGGTCAACAGGTGACGCTGCAATCCTGATTTTTAATAATTTTTAATATGACAGTAAAAGAGAAAATCCATATAAATATACACAATGAGGATGCCGAAATTGTTCAATTTAAGTATTTTTCAAAAGGAACTCGTTAATACTTTTAAAATGAGCGGTCAATTTATATATCTGAACAAAATTTGAAACAAAGTTATTGATTTTTTTTTTTTTTTTTTTTTTTTTTCCAGTTTCAACACACACACACACACACACACACACAAAAAAAAAAAAGGGGGGGGGAATGCAAAGAGACAAAAATTATAATAATAAAAACATCTGTACGACACAAAATTGACTTTCTTTGGGGATTTAGAGTTATACTTCATTGAGATGAAAATAGTCTGAATTCACCATGGAAAAAAAGTTATAATAAATAATAATTTTAATAAATGATTTGTTTTATATGAATTTGTGTAAGAAAATACAGAAGAGAATTTTGTGATGTACACGACATAATAATTTGACATGGAGAAAGAAAAATATGTAAATGGGAAAAATTAAACACGCGGAAATGCAACTCAAAACTTGTACAAAACATACATCACGTTCCACATCACATTCAGTGACAAAACATTTCTACTCTTCTGTTGAGAGATTACTTGGCAAAACTTAATTTCGCGATTAAGATGGGGGAGGAAAACTAATTAAGCAAGCAGAAGAGCTGGAGGCAACTAATCTAAAAGCCAAAAAAAAAAAAAAAAAAAAAAAAACTAGATAAAAAAAAAAAAAAGAGGTTCAACATTATGTGAAACAAGCCTGAAACCTTTTCGAAAAGACTCAGATAAACTGTTTAAGAGAAAAAGTATAGAGTAATGTGGAACGAAAATAATTTCTTTGCAATGTCAGTCCGAACAGAAATATAAGATAAATATTAATTGATACACTTTACCTTTGCTGCAAAGATATATTTTTTTTTATTCTATATAAACTAAAACTATCGTTCCAGATCATAATTTATCCATCTATTACATTTATTATTTTATTTCAGATATATATTTAGGGGAAAATTATAGAATACGGAATAAAAATAATGTTAATACTAGTGCGAACAGAAATATGAAGGAAATAATAATTGATAAGCTTCACCTTCGCTGCAAAAAGAAAAAAAAAAAAATAATAATAATAATTCTGTGTTATATAAAGTAAAACTATCGTTGAAGAAGCATAAATTATTTATCTATTACAATTTTATTTATTTTGTTATATATACACTAGAGGTCTGCACGGGCCGGGCTTACGGCCCGAGCCCGGCCCGGCCCTCGGTCCGGGCCGAATTTCAATCTGGGCCCTTCAAACGGGCCGGGCCCGGGATTAACATTTTTTTACAAACTCGGGTCGGGCCACGCTCAATTTTTTTTTTTTTTGTGTGTATACGAGGGCCGGGCCGGGCCTGAATGAAATTTTTTCCGGGCCGTGTCGGCCCGAATCTTTTTCTGGTTTCATCGTTAATCAACGAAAAAGGAAAATTATAAAATATTTCTTCAATCATTTATTTCACATAATTTTACAGGCTGGTATATCACATAAAATTTTATTTTATTATAAAATGTCTGTAACTACAATTTAATTGCTTATCAGTCTGTCTGTTCGCGATCTCATCTTCTGCAGATATTTTTAGCATGTCTCGAAATTAATATATTTTATTTCAAGTAATATTAAATGGTTTTCTATTCAAAATAGTATGCATGTCACTACTAGTTTGCGCACATGTTGAAACAAAAGAAATTAGATACGTTACTGTGTATAAGGTAAGTGCCTTATACTCTGTAGAGTTTAGGTGGTATGAAGGCTATAAAACTTTTGCCACTGTAACTTTTTCTCTAAACTCCTTTTTCTTTTCTCCAGTGCACTGAAAGAAAGTAGCGTCATTTTTAGCATGTATAAAAGCCTCTTTTCTATAGAATATGGTTGGATTACCATTAAATTTTTGTTTACCGGATTACATGAAAGATTCGTATACATACGGTACATAAGAGGAAATGGTTGAACGTGCATTTTTAGTAGTAATAACCATTTTAAATACCGTCCTATATTGTTTGAAGAGTGTTAAAAATTTCGGTTTGACTTTCTGTCTGTCTTTGTGCTTTCTGCACGTCTGTAATAATGAACTTTTGTTTATATATAATTATCTCGTAAAAGTTCAGCTGTTTTGTTAAGGAAGATTTTATTGCTTCGCTATATAAAACCTTTGCAAAACACATACTAAAAATCTTTTGCATAGAACGGCTTGCATTTTTTTTTTAATTTTTCATATTTTTGAATCGGGACGGGCCGGGTCGGTCCTGATTTTATCGTTTTTTGTCAGGGCCGGGCCTCAAAATTCCGGCCCGTGCAGATCTCTAATATACACACACATTCCCGACTACGGTGAGTCTACTGAAACACTCTTTAGTATGTCGCAAATATCTATCCCGAGAAAAACTTTAGAAGATACAAGAACATGCATATCAATAATTAGTGGGAAGGAAACGCAAATACAGATTCAGGATTCAAAAATGGAGTGTGTATATATAATGTTTAGAAGTGTAAATCACAATAAAATTTAGCATACAAGAAATACAATATCAATGACAATTTCATTCAAAAAATATATTACATAGAATTGTAAAACAGGATAAAATTTACTTTACAAAAGATATATTATTAATGTCAATTACATTCAAAAAATTAATATATCTGTTGCTCGGCAGTTATATTTTATTTTGAACTTGAAAATTCGATTTGTAGTACAGATAGAGATAGCACAGATCGTGTACTTGTTATTTGTAAATTTATTTCAAGTATGCAATACATTAAATCTATTGCTACAAATATAAGCTCTTGTAAATTGTCTATCCCCCCAGGCCCCCCCCCCCAATCAACTTCTAAATAACATTTGTACATTCTTTTTAATAACATCACTTTTAATGCTGCGTATGTAAAATCACAATACCTTTTTTCTAAAAGTCAGTGCTTTGCTTTGCTTCAACCCCCCCTCCCCCATACCTTCTTCTTTGCTTTACAATCAAGTTTTTCTTAATTTTTTTTTTTTTTTAATCCGAGATAAGGAGTAAATTTTTCTGTTCCGAGAACTCTGCTGTGTTTTTTATATTAATGTCAAGTGAGAGATTGTTACCAATTAAGCCATGATTGAAAAATATGCAAGTATTTTATGTAAATTCAACCTTTCTGCGATAAAATATGCTCACTGATTTACAAATGAATGCAGTCAATTTTGCCTTATTGAATAGGAGAAGGGGGGGGGATTATTCAAGTTATGAAAAGTAATTGTAAACATTTCTGTACAAAATGAAAAATTGCTTTTGAATTACCAAAAACTCAAGCAATGATTATTTAACTTATTTGGCAAAATATGCTTCTCCAAAGTCCTACATGGAAATTTTAATCTCAAGATGAAAACTCTAATACAAACATATAAAAAGTACTGATCTTCTACGTAACGAAATGCAATAACATAAGCAAAATATGAATGAAATATCTCAACCAACAACATATTACACAGCAAAAAGAAATGTTAAAATGTCGCAATGCATCAAAAGCTGAATAAAATACGCATATTCATTCATCCTCATTGCATTCAAAGACGAGGTATTTCCTAATCATCAGTCAGGAGATTACTTAGGGATGCTATGAATTCTGCGATTAAGGTGGGGGTGGGAAAACTAATTAAGCCCCATCATTTCAGGATAAGAAGCAAGTGGAAATGAACCAGACGACAGTAATCTAGAAGCCAAAAAACTAGATAAAGAGGTTCAACAGTTACATGAGAGAAAGCCAAAGCTTTCAGTAACGACAAGCAATAATGTTCTCGAGAAAAATAAATGAGAGAAAAATTACAGGAAGAAAATCCGTACGTGATATTAAATCGATAAGAGATATGACATAAATATTTAATAAAAAATGTATGTATCATCATCATTTTATATTCTACCTACGTATTTAAGTAAAATTATTAGGCTGAAATATTATGTAGTTTATTTATATTTCCTATTCAGAGAAGACATTCCATATAATTTGCGTCTGAAAAATCACAAAAATTTTATTGAAAAATTATTAATTAAAATAATTTTTTTTATATTAACTTTCTCAACATAAATAGCAGTTTAAAACATTTCAGTTCTTTGCGATTTTAAAGATAATATTAAATTGCGCGTTTCTTTCATTCAATGCAAGATTTTATTTATTTATTTATTTATTTATCTATCTATTCAGATACCTAGATAACTAAGTCTTTCTCGGGCGGTGAATTAATGAAAATTTAGCACATGTTATTCCAAAGCCCAAAGATGCAATTGCACCGTCTTTCTTAATGTTAACGAAAGTGTAATTTGCATTTTGTTCTGCCTGTATTACACTGCGCTCTCATGGATTTTATAATGAAGTTTTCGAAAAATCGTGTCGTCAAACTTTTTTTTTTTTTAAGGACTGAGGGCCTATTAGTCTCAATCTGGGATTTTTGCGTTGTCGATTTCGATAGTTGGACATTTGTCGAAATCTAAAATTTATCGAAAATATAATTGAATAATTTGAAAGCGAACATATAATTTGAAAAAAGAAAAACTAAGTCCTCCGTCCTAAACTAAATTCTGCTTTTGCCAGAATTTCATCAAAATCTTTTATTATTATTATTATTATTGAAAGAAAAAGAAAAGAAAATTAATAATAATCAGTATCGTTACAAGCGATATCGAAAAAGTTTTTTTTAATAATTTTGAATTAGGAAATAAAAAGTGCGCGTGAAATAATATGAAATAAAAATAAGTAAAAAAATGAATTTAATGATTTAATGTTTTTGTTTTTCGGGGGCTGCTCATGCATATAAAAAATGCGCATTAAAACGAGTCGAAGAAGGAAGCGAAATAAGTATTGAGTTATATTACGATAAATACGATATATATAATATGATACGATATATTAGACCTATCGTCCAGGGTTAGTAGGCATTTTCGTTGAAAGAAATAGTTTTTTCGTTCGGTGCAACTTGCACATTAGTCCCGCGAGGTACAATTTTCACATTAGTCCCTTGAGGTACAACTTTCACTTTAGTCCCGTCAGGTACAACTTTTTTTTTTTTTTTTTTTCTTTTTATGAAACTGTATAAATAAGTTAATGGAAAGAAAAACAGATTCGGCTTTGGCGAAATTCTAACGTATGATTGTGGAATCAGATAAATGATTGATGGCAAGGAGGGATTTTTCCTCGATGTCCTGACCTATAAAAGGTTCACTTTTTTTTTTTTTTTTTTTTTTTTTTTTTTCGCTTATTTACTGTTATTAAACCTCGTAGTGTCATAACTGAATTTTCCAGCCATATTGTATTTGGATTTATTCCCTTTAATAAATAAATATTACGCTTTTACTTCATGTGATAATTAAAAAACTGAATAATTCAGCGAAAACGCATTTATGTACCTCTGTGTTTTTCTGAACCTGGATTGTGGCACAACATCCACTGTTTTAACGACTTCAATTCTTCTTCCTTCACTTGTGCCAACAATTTATGTAAACACGTAAATAATAAATAGAAATGTTTGTTACAAAGCGATAAAAGGGCCTGTATTTTTATGAGACTCTAATGCTTTAAAAATAAAAGCTGTTATTTAGTATTATTAATATTTTATTATTATTATTCCGTGAATCTGGCTACTTTAAACTTTGAATATCCATAGATATTATATAAATATATACACATACCTACACCTACACCCCTTTTATTAACCGTTCATTCTATTTTTATTTACTTAATAATAAAACAGAATGAATAGTTTCACATTCCATTCAATCCTTAGGGGTGCATCCCAAACTATCACCATTTACCCATTGCGCAGTACTAGTACAACGTTAAACCCAACCAACCAACCACATTCCATTCAGTTTCTATTATTATTCTAGATATTTACTATTTCTAATTTTCTGTCATCTAACTCATAAAGATTTTATTTTTAAAAGGAAAGCTTTGGTTTATTAATCATTTTTACTATTATTATATTTCCTTTTCATTATTTTGATATTCTTTTTTTTTTTTTTTTCTGTTGCTGTCAATTCTGATCTAACTAAATAATATAATTAGGTAGCAGTACACATACTTGTTATTTTTTACTTAATAATTCTCAAGTTACACGAGAAGAAGGTGAAGTTTTCAAAAACGAGTCCTGTAATGTACTCGTGGAGAATATTGTGGAATAAAAGGACATCTAGATATGTAAACATATCAGTACTTTTAGTTGTTGTAGAAGGTACTAAGATTTATGTCATTATGCATGTGTAAAGTTTCAAAAACTTAAGATTATTTTCAAATTACTTCGAGTATATGTAAAAATAAATAGTGAGAAAAGACTGAACCTTAAAAACATGCATTATTTCTTAATTTAATGAAATGACATTTTATAAACAATTAAATAAATACATAAAGAGTTTAAATTACAGAAAACAAATACAAATAATATATGCTAATTACTGTTCAAGAAACATTTTTAATACTGATAATTCAGATGTTAGATATAGTTCTGTCTCAAAACAATCGTCTCAAGATATCAATTATGGCACAAATTTCTTAAACTTTTTTGTAGAAAATTGAGAAAAAAACATTCTAACATTTGATTTAGAAAGCTGGGCAGTTTCGACCAGTTTGCGAAAAAATAAATAAAGTTTTTTCAGTAATGTTTAAAAAATCACAGTTTGGATTAAAGAAAAGTCCTTAGCTTCAGTCAGGGAAAAAAAAAAAAAAAAAGGCAATTTTGACTACAAAAAAAAAAAAAAAAAAAAAAAAAAAAAAGAGCTTCAATGATTAAAAGAAACAAAATCGAGCCTTTTTTAAATAACTCGCATAAGGCAACTAAGTAAATAAACAGAAAAAAATAAAACAATGGGGAAAATATTTTAAACCTTTTTACTAATAGTGGCCTGAATTAGATTATGAAATAATATTTATTGAACGGTATGCTTAATCTTGTCAAAAAACTTAATGCCAAATTTTATTTAGAATATAGAATAATTATACAATAGTAATATAAAAAATACAAAGTATTTTTCTATGCATGTTTAAGAAAGATGAGGATATTTAAAAGATTCAGATTACAATAAATAAAATTAATAAAGATCCGAAAAAAAACACTAAAGGAAAAGAAGGGTGTCCAAGGATTATCTTTAGAACTTGAAACTTTAATAACTTCTAAAATAAAGACATTTACATTCGGTTTCCTGCATGTATTAGTGCAACTAATAAAGTTTTCCCTGTTTAGGCTAGCAAGATGTAAGTGAGCATATGGACCCCACAGAAGAAAGCACAATGTGTGTCATAGTTCATAGAGAACAAATCAGACACACAAGTTCAACGGAACTTCCGGGGCAAATTTTACAGGGACCCACCAACCGTGCATGGCACACCAGCTTCGTGACCAAAAGCTCTGTAATGCAAAAAAAAAAAGGAGCAAGACAACCAGAACAAGTGATAAAAATGTTGAGCGGGTACGTGAAGCATTCCTGCGCAATCAGTTCTTTCGGCTGCTAGACAACTGCAAATACCCTGGTCCACAGTCCACATGGTAATTCACAAACGGTTGCGTCTCTATACCTATAAGGTACAGTTGCTGCAGGCATTGTTGCCAACAGACAAACCAAAACGAGCGGAGTTTGCCATAGAGATGTTACACCGTATCGATGAAGATGAAGGGTTCTTGAAACAGGTGTACTTTTTTTAGTGATGAGGCAACATTTCATAAGTCTGGCCAATTAAACCGTCATAACGTACGAATTTGGTGTATCCCACATCAGAACATCATCCCACTTCAAAAACCCAGCATGATACTGCAGAGATTGAAAAAGACAGCACAAAGGTTAATGTTTGATGTGGTCTGATGGACAACTGAATCAACGGGCCTTCGCTGAAAAACAGTTAATATTGGCATCTAAGACATTCTTCAACTCTTTGCTCTTGGAGGATTTGCAACCCAATGTTTGGTTCCACCATCCTGGTTAAGGACAGTTCATGATCACCTAAACGTTACCTTTACAGAGTGATGGATTGGAAGGGGTGGCCCAGTTCCATGGTCACCAAGGTCTCTGAACATCACACACCTCGACTTCTTCCAGTGGGGTTATTTCAAGGATACAGGGACACTTTACCGGACACTGGTTACTAACATTGCTGACTTAAAACGCCGCATTACAGATGCTTTTACATCTGTTACAGACGAGATATTAGGACGTACCTGGCAGGAAACTGAATACAGACTGGATGTGCTTAGAGCCACAAATGGCGCACATGCTGTCGTATACCCATGAATAGAAAAAAAAAAAAAAAAAACTTGATGAGTTGCTCTATTAACTGCAGAAAACAAAACGTAAATGTTTTTTATTTTAGAAGTTACTAAAGTTTAAAACTGTAAAGATAATCTTTGGACACCCTTATTTCCAGCCGATTAAATTATTTATTTCCCCTTTTTATCTGGGAACAAATGATTAGTGCTTTAGCATTCAGCTGTCATATATAATGTTTTATCATTATAACGATCAAAAATCAGGAAGTGAAAACTTTATTCGAAACTATTAAAAATTACAAATAACAAGGTATCAACAAAATATTTTATACGGAAAAAAGCATAATCAAAATACAAAATGATAAATAATAATAATTATTATTATTATATTAATAAGTTATGGGAAAAAAAAAAAAAACTTTGAAACTCCCTCAAAATCTGCTATATGCTTTTCAAGATTAATTATAGCAGTAGGGCAAAATAGAGCAAGTTGTTTCTGAAATAACGATATGTGAGAACATATAAAATTCCTACCATTACCTAATATAACTCATATTTGTAAGCGTAAATTATGTGCATAAAATTTTCACAAATATCACAAATTATTCTCATTGCAAGAATGCAAGCGCATTCATAAAAAATTTTCCAGGAACATCTCACATGATGTACCTCACGAAAAGAATAAAATGTTAGCATGTTTCATATGCATTTTCATAAAATCATTTAATATACATTTTCATTTTCCCCATCACACTAACAGTAAAGTTATCCCTAGCCATATGTAAGGAAATTACTTGGCAAAACTAAATTCCGCGACTAAGAGAGGGAAGGGAAAAGTAATTAAGCTGTATCTCTTTTGGATCAAAAGCATGTGAGGACCGGATGCCAGTAATCTCGAAACCAAAAAATTAGATAAGGGGAAAAAAGTTCAACAGTTACAAGAGACTAACCCTAAACCCTGTCTTAATGATTCGTCAGAATAAATACGAGAAAATTCCTCGGTGTGTCAGTACAAACAGAATTATGAAATGAAGAGCTTCAGAGATAAGCTTTAGTTTTATAATTTTATCATTTGGTAAAAAAAAAAAAATTAAGTAATTTTAATGGACTTTTTAATATTCACAATAGGGGGGGGGGGGTTGCTTCAATGTTTGTCAGAGGTACTTAAGTAATTAACCACTATTACAGAGATACAGAGACTCCGAACCATGCCCGAAGCTAATCGCCTTATCGTGTACAGAATACAGTACCCGCCGCTTATTGAAATCGCATTCGTTCTGAACCAAAGTGATTTTATTAAGCGTCTGATTTTTATATCCGGCGAACGTTTCGGCACTCAAGAAAAAGGCATTATTTACCTGAATTTGGAAAGAAATTTCAAATGTTACCAAATAATGAAACTAATAAACAATATTAATTAAATTTTAACAGATTTGATTGTTTCGTCAAAATAAAGGAATTAAACACGTCCCAAGTTCCGATGCGCTCACCTTCTAGGAAAATCATCAGCACTTTGCTAAAATTTCACGCTTTTCTTTTAAGTTTAATATCTTTCCGTTTAAGCTTCTTGCTTCTTAGTTATTTCAGAATAAGAACTAAATATTGTCTTTTAACTAAACATTATTTTTTAAAAAAATCACTTGTGAATCAAATCAAATTTGTAACTTATTACCGCTGTTTGAAGAATGCATTCCTTGAAATTATTACCAAGACAAGTGACGGGACGTGCTTAATTGCTGAAAATGTAAAACTTAATGTTGTAAATGTAAAATTTTCGACAAAGGGAGATAACGGAGGGATTATTGTATTTTATTTTCTATTTTATTTCAAAAACAAAAAATTACCGTTTAAATAAAAATTTGTTTAGCGTGCATAAATGACATTTTTCTTGCTGAAGAGATTTTTTGAGTTTATTAACCGGCGATGCTGATTTTATTAAGCGGCGGTTTTAAAATTAGTTTGTATGATTTGATTCCGCCCTGGAAATTTGATTAGATAAAGCGGATGATTTTCTTAACTAGTGAATTTATTAAGCGGCGGTTACTGTATTATGAAAATTATTCTTATTTCCAAATTCATGAAAATTGCCCATTGAACAATAAAGCACTATGGGAGATTGCGACAGCAATATTATCAAAATCTGAAATCTTTTATAAGTAATTCATCTTTTAAAAGCAGAAAATAACACTTCAGGCTTTTAATTTCAGATAAAGGTTTTATTATAGGTTATCCTAAACACCACAAAGATTCTTTTTCTTTTCTTTCTCTCTCTCTCTCTCTCTCTTTTTTTTTTTTTAATATATGAATGGTGTCCAAAAACTAGATCCTACCGAGTGAATTTTCTAAATTTTTCAGTGAAAGTTTTACGTTTCGATTTTATATGCTCAAAATTTTGAATAAAAAATGTATATATATAAATTTATTTATTATTCAGAGAACAAGCTGCTTTTTTTTTTTTTTTTTTTTTTTTTTTTTAACTAAACCCATATAAATCGTTAAATGAAAATTAATATTTCGATTCAAATCAAAATAACGAATAACACTTCTCCACATAATAATAATCAGCATATATAGAGCATTTCCTCGTGACGTCTGGTGGTTGGCAAAAAAGCGCGCTCGACTTTCCCGCGCCCCGCCCACCATTGATACTATATTGGTGATCCGCCATCGCTATGCTTTTCCCAAGCCTTTTTGCCAACCACTCATAAAAGTTGAGATGTTTGTTTACAAACAAGGAGCTGCCCCAAACTGCCCTATAGTTACCCTCATCCGTGGCTGATTCTGTCACACTTTAGGCTTAAGAGTAGGCTTAAGAGATTTCCTTGGACTCTGTCTCCTAATTTTCATACTTTAGTCAATTTCAAAAAATCTAATTGTCCAATCGATAAGCTGTTTAAACAGACGTATTCAGAAAAATTGCGCCTTTCATTTGGTTCATTATTTGTAACGAATATATAATTACATTTTTAAAAATTAATTAAAATATGAAAATAAAAGCTTTAAAATACATTTTAAAATTTTTGTTGCCATTTTTTTTCAGCATAAAATGAAATATTTTTCCCCGTAAATTAAAAATTAAAATAAATTAAAAATAAAAATAAATTTGCTCATGCATATGAAAAAAATGACGTCTATAAAATAATGATTTTAAAGGTAACGAAGAGATAAACAAAGTGAAAAAATTTCGCACGGGCTTGCTAGCAAATGAATTATTTAATGCGAGAGTGAGAAATAAATAAAATGAAACGATTATTTTTCAACGGGAGCCTTAGTCGCCTTACAACAAACTAGTATTATAATAAATAACATTTAATAAAGAATTGCGTTATATAACGAAGAAGAAACATATAACATTATATAACTAATAACAACGAGCATTATAACATTATTTCACATAATATTTATAAAGTTAATAAAAAGCTAAACCATTTACTTTTCTTAAAAGGAAAAAAAAAAAAAAAATCGAGATTTAAACATTATCTTTGATTACTTCTCCTTTTTTATGCTTCTTTATAAGATATTTTCATTTTATTTCCGTTTAAAGATAACGATATAGAGACACATTCAAGAAGGTGATATTTTGAAAAAGCATAAAATTTTAAATATTTTCTCAATGCACGATTCAAAAAATGCGAATATTTAAAATGGCTCTGCTTTTAAAAGCAGATAAACTGAACAGGCGTAACATTCTTTTTCATGCATGAAAAGCTTTCAAAAACATTTTATTTTAGAGAAATATATTTATGCATATGATAAGTGCAATACACATATAAAATAAATAATAAATGAAATAAGCATTTAATCGAATTTGGAAAACTTTGAGGATAGAAAAATAAGCAAAAAAAAAAAAAAAATGCAAATATTTTTTACTTGATAGAGTCAATATAGTCAAAGCTATTCTCAAAACTTACGATTAATGAAGAAACATTCTTTACTTTAAGTCAAACGAAATAACGAGGGGAGCGAGCGGTGGATACCAAGCAAAAATAGCATATTTATCCTTTCTTGAAAACTATTACATATTTTTTTCTTTTTAAAACTGCCATAAATTCATTTGTGAATAAAGTCAGAAAAAGAAAAAAATAGAAAATCTGCAGGAAGTATTCTCAGGTAGAATTCCATTTTTCGAATACATCTCATCTGAAAACATCGTGAACTCTGGGGATTTTTTTTTTTTTTTTTTTTTTTTTTTTTTTCCCATAACAACAGCAGAAAAATAAATAAATAAATACAACGAAATGCACAAATACTTAAAAAAATGTTTAGGATAGAAATAATTAGAGTTTTTCATAAGACACTGCGGTTTTTTATGCTTCACTTGGGCTGTCTTCGTTAAGAAGGTGTCTTCTTCGGGTTTTATCTTGTTCTTCATTACTCGATAATAGTTTTTCAGGTCTGTTTAATGCAATACTGAGATCTTAAAAAAAAAAAAAGAAAAAAGAAAGAAAAGAAAGAAAGAAAGAAAAAGAAAAAGCTTACGCACGGCGCCCCAGCAAGAAAAGTGGCAAAAGACAAAAAATGACAAATTTGAAGTTATGTCGTTGAAAAATAGTCATAAAAGAGCTTTAACATACACGAAAATTGTCATATCTCGCAATTTATCTATCTGAGGGCAATTGTGTCAGTTTTATTGTATTGTAAGCATAAGTTTATTTTTATCAATTACTGCATTTTTTTTTTTTTTTTAACTCTGTAACTTTTCTTGCTGGGTTGTGATATTCGGAACTCCCGCGCACACACAACATGTACAAACTCAATATACTCAATTTGATACTTTTAAAAATCAATTCCTGACATTTGTTACCGCTTCTCATTACACAAATATATATATATATATATATATATATATATAATTCCCGCCGCTTATTAAAATCACATTCGTTCTGAGCCAAAGTGATTTTGTTAAGCGGCTGATTTTTATATCCGGCGAACGTTCCTGCACTTAAGGAAAAGGTATTACTTCCCTGAATTCGGAAAAAATAAATAAATAAATAAATAAATTCAAAATGTAACGAATAATGGAATTAGTAAACAATATTAATTAATTTTTGAGAGATAATTAATTAATTGTTCCTTCGATATAAGTAAATTAAACGCATTCCAAATTCTCATGCACTTTTCTTTGAGAAAAATCATCATTACTTTCCCAAAAGTTCAAGCTATTCTTATAAATTTAAAATCTTTCCGTTTAAACCTTATTAATTATAGTAATTTCAAAATAAGAACTAGAAATTGCTTTTTAATAATTAAAAAAAAAAAAATCATTTCGAATCAAATTTGTAACTTATTACTGCTCTTTGAAGAATACTTTCCTTCAAATTGTTACGGAGATAAAATATGAGGGGTGTTAATTTGTGTAACTGTGCTGCAAATCACCGACAATGAACGATAAAGGAGGCTTTGTTGTGCTTTAATTTCTTTTTCAATTTAAAAAAAAAATAATAATAATAATAATCACAATGCAAATAAATTATTTGGATATTTTTGGCTGCTGAGTAGATATTTTTGAGTTTATTAACCGGCGTACTGATTTTATTAATCGGCGGCATTAAAAGTAGTTTGTATTGATTTGATTCCGGTCCTGGCAATTTGATCAGAATAAGCGGCTGATTTTATTAACCAGTGAATTTATTAAGCGGTGGTTACTGTATATATACTCCGTTTTTAAATTTAACAAACTGCTTCGTCATTTACTTCCAATACGCTATTTAATGCTTAATACAATTAACCTAATGCACCACAGAAGTAACAGTAATTATGAGATAAAAACGGAACACTTAATAAACCAAGCAGTTTAATATAAATATATAATTCAAGACCGCTGAGTTCTGAATTATTCTGTGATTAATGAAATTTCGGATAAAACATCTTACGAAATAATATCTAAGAAATAAAAAATATATATATGCGCTTAATTAAAATAAATTTATGTAACTAAAAGATTAATTTTATTATACTTGAAATGGGTAAGATAAAATAAAATAAAGATGTATCTATTAATGTAACAAACCACAAGCAACCAAGAACTTTTTTTTTCCCCTCTGTGTTTTTTATTTTTAAGTACAATTTTTTAATGCCTGTTACGCGTATCGAATGTACCATGAAAAATTGAAAATTTTCCCCCAACTTGTTGAAAAACGAACATTAATTAATTGCGTGTGTAATTAAATACACGTGAATAACCTGATATCTTTTACTTCGAAAATGAAAAATAAAATAAAATACAGCATGAGATAAAATTATCTCTTAATTTTCGAAAAATAAAGAAAATTTCGTTCTGAGTACTTTTTTTTTTTTTTTTAGAATTACGGTAAGTCTTATGTATTGTAATTAAATTAGAAGTATAGTAATAAATTCGAATAATCACGGAAAATATTAAAATAGAAGGAAAGGTCTTGTTTATTTTTTTATTTCTCCAAAATCTTTTAAATATTTTCGATAAAAGAATATCCAGCTCGTAAAATTAATTGCGTTTAGTAATAGGGTAGGTATCAAATGAAATTTATTTTAATATTAATAATTAGAGGAAAATTTATTTCCTCCAGGAAAAGAAAAAAAAAGAAAAAACGGACGATCGAAAATTTTGTCAAGAAAAATAGAAAATGTTTTCCCTGCATAACGCATTGCATTTTACTGTAAAAATAATTTTATAGATAGTATTTGTAAAACTTCGTTAGAATTGTGCGTTATTTTGAAAGGATTTTACTTTATTGTATTCTCATTTTATATTATCTAGAATAAGAAACATTAAAAAGAAGAGCGAGAATTCTAATCGAAAATTTTTTTATTTTTATTTTTTTATTTTTTTAAGGCTAAGAAAACAAAAGTTAAAAAAAAGTTCGGAATATTAATGCAATAACAGAGTACTAACCAGAAAAGCACAATCTATAGGTTTACGTTCAAAAAACTTTAATCACAATAAATTTTACATATACTATATGGTGTGATATCAACCAATCGATGTCAGAATATAGAAAACTGAAAATTCGCAAAAAATGTTAGTAATAACGTCACTACCTATCAACCGATATACACTCTATGCGGCATAGCAGCGGCACCTGTCGGTCAATATGCACCTACTTAAAATCAGCGTAGTTTTTCATACTGGTCTTTTTATATATCAAATTAAATGCACCTATGCACGATAAAAGTTGAGTACAGCTTTCTCGTAAATGGAAAAAATCGAAGAATAAAAATGCCACCTTCTGGGCTATAATGTCATATTCGAATCACCAATTTATATGAAAGCCATCATAAACAGGAAATCGAAAAATTGCACATATGCTTTTGAAGAAAGTAAAAGTATAACGCATTTTGGGATTAAGGAAATAAATTAAAAATAAACAGCGCATATTAATTTTTAATATAGTAAATTTCTAATAATTTATTCAATTATAATAGTATATCCTCTAAAAGTGGTAACGTGTTTTATTATGCATCTATAAATCAATGCATAAAAATTTATTTAGTAATTTGCAGCTTAATATCTCAGGCACTTACTTAGTTTAAAAAATTTAATAATTAAAACACTATTATAAGTATTATTATAAAAATTAGTTAAGATTCCCTTTAAGGATAGGTGGACGTTGTAAAATTGTTTTATAAATTACCGTCTAAAGAATTTTGCATGCATGCGTATCGAAACATAAGAAAATTATTTATATTAACATTTATTCAAAACTAAAACTCAAAAAAAATATATATATATATATATATATATATATATATTATTATTATTTTTTTTTTTTTTTTAACTGTTCCAGGTTTATTAATTTTTAATTTCCTCCCTAAATTTTACATTATTATTATTATTCAAATATATATTTTGAATATAGTTGTCGATTACTTTGTAGAAATATTTTTATGTTTGAATGGTGAAATTTCATAAAATTTCAAGTATTTCAAAATTATAATTATTATTTACTATTATTTTCAGTTTTAATTAAGACGGAAACTAAAGTCGACAAATAGAGAGATAGATATATTTGAATGTCTGTAAGATGTCCGTCCTCATTATAATTTTTATAATATTTAGTCTAAACTTAACAAAACTGGAGCATTTTAAGTTTTTCCCAAAAAAATACAAATAATTCTTTTAATTTTATTTTTAAAACATAAATATTGTTAATATTATTCTCTATTTTCAATGAATGTATATCCAAATTTTCTAATTTTTAAGGCAGTAATAAACAAAAGCAATAAACTTTTCAACTTAATTCGTATCCTTTTTTCATTTATAGTGGTTTAACTATTCATATAATAAGATGAGAACTTTAAATTCCTCAGAGTCGAAAAATTATCTTATGGATCCTTGTCTTTTAAAGACAAACACCTTAGAGATTTTTTTTTTCCTTTTAAATTATAATACATTTTTATAAAATATAAATCCGCACAATCTGACCGTGAATATGCCGTAATTCTTAAATAACAAGATTGTTCTTTCTTATCAAAATGAAACTTAAGTTTTTGAGACCTCTCAACTCAAACATATGTTTCCAGCCGAAACAATTTCATTAAATGAGACTGAATCTTTTCAACCATCTTTCCCAGATCCACTTGTCAAAATAGATACTACTAAAACGAAGTCGATATCCCTTTAAGCACTTTCCAAAAGTGGTGGGAAAGAGAGTTAATAGTTCTCTTCAACTCTGAAGTGACAGCTTTAATGAAATCCTTGCTAATTCCGTTTTTAAAACTTTGGGCCCTCCGGATGCAATTTGAAATTCGGAACGTCTTTCATCAAAGCGACATTTTGAGTATCTTTTTCTGAATTTCCTGCTTCATTAATTAAAATAACAGATGTAGCAGTTATTAGAAATGCGCTTTCTCTCTCTCTCTCTCTTTTGCTCTGTCTTTTTTTTTTTTTTTTTTTAAGGAAAGTTTTATTTATTAATTTATTTTCATTTAACCAATAAATAAATAAATAAATAAAATAAACATATAATCTATTATATTAATTATCAAATTATCGCAGCTATAAGTGAATTGTGGTGATAACTGCGGTAAGGTTTCTTAGAAGTTAGCTGTTAGTTTCTTTCTTAGAAGTTAGTCTTAGTTTCTTTCTAGTGAAGAAACCTTACCGCAGCTATAAGTGAATTGTGGTGATAACTGCGGTAAGGTTTCTTCACTTACGGTTCTTGGTGTCTGGTAGTGCTTGCTGATGAAGACTCATGGCCAAAGTCCAACTTGTGGAACGCCTTATGTCGGACTGCAGCTACTTGGTACTGAGCGACTCGAAGAGTTTGGACTATGATATTGGAACATCGGACAAGACAGCGCTAGTATTGAGCCACTACATGTGAATCATCTGCTTTTGCTTTAAAGACCTATTTCTACATTGCAGTAAGTTCAGTTCATTACAATATCTTTTTGCCTTTCAGGTCTGGGTGGGAACATGACGATCTAGCATGTCCTTTTATTAAATTATTTTTATCACAAATATCGACTTTGTAGTTTTTGGATTATTATATTAATTTAGTTATGTTACTTTTATGAAACACTAATATTGTTATATCTAATTTACATGAAGATTGTTATATATAATTTGCCAGTAATTTAATCTTGATTTTGTTGGGAGTATGCCAGTTTCGCCATGTTTCCGAAACCTGTTAGGCCTCTTTCAATTTAATTTATTGTCTGTTCTGCTGCTCCCACCCACTGAAGAGGAAGCGGAAGGGTGTTTTTTGCATGTAGTGTTGTTTTTACAATTGTTCTTCGTTACTATAATTCGTTACTTTTTTTAACGTTTTTTCTTGTTATCCACGCCCACTTGTCTTCAAATTTCTACATATTTTCAAAATTATACATATATATATATATATATATATATATATACACATATGTCTGTAGACATTTAAAAAAAAAATCATAACTATTGAATGAATTGATAGAATTGAACGCATTTTGCAAAAAAATCATTCTCGTGAAAGGGGATTTATTTATTTATTTGTAAAGAAAAAATAAAAATTAAGCTATTTATCGATAGAGGGCGATGTGCGTTACCAGATCACTCATTTTCATGAAAAACTGTATTTATTCGCATGCAAATGTTTACATGCCTATAAATCCTATTCTATATGTCCGTAGTCCCCACAAATTACATTTTGCAAACGAGTTATAAACTGTACTAACTGCAGCTTCAGTCGGCGGTTCTTACCTGAGGTAAAACATCTTCACCAATAACGCTTTACCCGCCAAGTCAGCATCGCAATTAAAACTTCATGTATGCACAAGTAGGAGGCAATATAAGAAATAAACTGAAAATTGTGCAATTTATAGGGCTTTCATTTGCATATTTTTCTTTCCCATCCGTGCGAAAAATTTAATGATTTGTCTTACTATCGTCTACAAAAAATTTAACTATATTTTTTTATTTACAAAAAAAAAAAAAAAAAAAAAAAAAAAACTAGTATGTTGTGGCCACCACGAGACTTTCTTCTATATTTTCCTATACAAATTCACTCAGTAACAACAATAATAAAAAAAAAAAAAAAAAAAAAAAAAAGTATAGAATTAAGGGGAGAGGGAAAAAAAAAAAGTGGGACTTTATCAAATTTTCACATTTTACCCAAAATTTTGTCAAAGTCCCACTTTTTTTTTTTTTTTTTTTTTTTTTCTCTCCCCTTAATTCTATCAAACTTCCACGGTTTCCGTGTTCTGACAAACTTAAACAAATTTTTGCATTTTTCCCCCAATTTTGTCAAAGTCCCACGGTTTCCGTGTTTTGACAAACTTAGAATAATTTTCACATTTTACCCAAAATTTTGTCAAAGTTTGTCAAAACACGGAAACCGTGGGACTTTGACAAAATTAGGGGAAAAAAGCAAAAATTAGTTTAAGTTTGTCAGAACACGGAAACCGTGGGAGTTTGATAAAATTAAGGGGAGAGGAAAAAAAAAAAAAAAAAAAAAAAAAGATTTTTTTTTATAAGTTTTTTTTCGTAAAAAGTAAAAAAAAAAAAATCGATAACTTCGTTTTAAATTATCACAGATTTATAGTTCAACCATTCGTTTTAAAGGTACTGACGAGACCTTTCGAAAGATACCCATCTTGAAAAATTTTGCCGTATATCACCCTGTTAAAAATTTAGAAAAAGCGGGATGGCAACGCAACCTGTAAGACGATTTTTACCAAAAGTTGATAGGCACTAATTTATGTCAAGGTGCAACTACATACCAATTTGTATGAAATTCTGTGCAGTAGTTCCAGAGATACAGTTGCCACAAAATTTTGTCACACACACACACACAGACAGACAGACAGACATTTTCTAAAAATGTTAAAATCGTGTTCTACAGCTCTCAAAACGTGTAAATCCATCAAAAACCCGAAATCGAAAATTTTTACGAATCCAATACTTTCTTCTATTGAAGATAGAAGAAAGTAAAAAAATCCATCTTTACGAGAATGATTTTTTCGCAAACCGCGTTCAGTTCTATCAATTCATTCAATAGTTATGAATTTTTAAAATGTCTATAGTCTAATGGGACACGTATATATATATTCTTAAAGATATATATATTCACATATTAGTATCCGTGCACTGACTGTTTAAGTTTTTAACACGCTTTTATTAGCTTCACCTGTATGTATGTTTCTAACGCTGTGGCTGTGAGGTAAAGCTCCGGGCTACGAACCTAAAGGTCTAACGTTCGAGACCAGTCAGGGGAGATTTTTTAAAAATGGTTTTTGTTTAATTCTAAATTATTGATTTCTCATTCCTTCATTTTGTTATTTATTCAGTTAATATTACGTAATTTAACCTGTTGTTATTAACTTGATGTGATGTAACTATTAATGTATGTAACGGAATCTTGCAATTCAATTTTCGGCGACTTCTGTTCGTTCGACTGACCTGAAATTTTGCACATGACTTCATCATCGATGACAATCATGAAAAACGGCAGTTTTTCGAGTGACGCAAGCGGAAGGACAAACTGAACGCTGCGAACTCATATATACGGCTAGTTTGACATCAAAGAGAATTGTAAAAGCCGACACTTAATATCTCAGCAAATATGCCATATTTTGTTCTGATCTTTTCAAAATAGTCTTTTATCTTCGGTCTTAATCTATCCTGAAAATTTTACATTTCTACATGCAGTATGTTTTGAGATCTGAATCTCAATTTAAAGCCAAAAAGGGAAAATGTGAGATGTAAGGATGTAATGGACTAAATTCATGAAAAAATATCTCTAAAACCGCACGAACGATTTTAATTTAATTAATATATGTTGTTAATGGGATCTTTCTGAATCTAGTAACGTTTTTTTTTTTTTTTTTTTTTTTTTTAGGAAAACTCTTGTTTTTTGTAAAAGTTGCTTTAAAAATAGGATTATATTACTCCGCCAAAATGCATGCTTTTATTCGGCGAAATTGTCGTAATTCAGTTCTTACTTTCAAGGCACGTTGGTTGGCTGACCAACGTGAATGCAGTCAATGAATTATTTAAACTTTCCCTTTTTTAACGCAAAAATACTTTATAACATTTTTTATATATTTATTGTATATATACTAAGTCAAATTCACTTAAATATATTTTCTCTTCTGCTATGAAAAAGATATTTTTGATTTCAAAATTTCATATTTAGTCAAAAAAGTATTTAGATTTCATTTTAAATAAGGAAGTATTTTGTAATTTTAGATATTCCATTTTATCATAATAATGATGAATTTACAATTTTTTAAAGCAAAAAATTTTTAATCATTCATAAACATCGATTTTAAAATAGCTTAATGATTTGCGATTCCTATTCATGTATCCTTCCGCACAGGGAATAGAAAAAAAACAGCAAATGGAGTTTTGGCGCCATCTTTTGTTTTTAATTTAAATTAAAACATACACTTTTGCAAATATATATATATATATATATATATATATTTCTTTTTAAAAATTTAAAACCTCTTTTTAAAATACAGTTAGAGTTTATTCATATATTTACTTTTCAGACTTTAAAATGATACATATTTGAAATATTAGCATAATCAAACTAATTTTTTTATTATTATTTAAAGCTATAATGGCTAGGGAATGAAAGAGCGGATAAATACACTGTATATATATATGTATATATATAAACATGAAAATATAATTAAAATTCATGAAAAATGTGTCAAATAGCAATTATTGAAAAACACGTCAAATTAAATAAATAACATCTTTACTTTGAAACCCATAATAATTTATTTAAAAAATATAATTCTCTCTTTCTTTCTTTTTTTTTTAATTAATTAATTTCTGCATGAAAAATTCCATTTCATAAATATTTTTAAAACTACAATAAACAAAAAACCCTCCTTTAATTTTAAATAGTTATTTCTACATGTTTCTAAGTAATTAACAGGTTTTTTTTTTTTTTTTTTTTTAAGAAAAATAGCTTAAATATTGGAATGTATATAGTTTTATCATGAAGGTAATAATTTGGCCATCTAGTGGCGCCATCTCGTAGCTTATATTAAAACCATATACATTCTTATATTTATTTTTCTTAAAAAAAAAAAAGACAATTTTAATTGCTTAGAAACATGTAGAAATAATTATTTAAAATTAAAGGAGGGTTTTTTTTTTTTTTTTTTTTTTTTTTTCTTATTGTAGTTGTAAATATATTTATGAAATGGAATTTTTCATGCAGAAATTAATTAATTTAAAAAAAAAAAAAAAAAGAAAGAAAGAAAGAAAGAGATAATTATATTTTTAAATAAATTATTATGGGATTCAAAGTAAAGATGTCATTTATTTATTTTGACGTGTTTTTCAATAATTGCTATTTGACACATTTTCATGAATTTTAATTCTATGTTTATATATATATATATATATATATATATATATATATATATATATATACAGCGTATTTATCCCCTCTTTCATCCCCTAGCCATTGTTGCTTTAAATAATAATAAAAAAATTAGTTTGATTATGTTAATATTTAAAATATGTATCATTTTAAAGTCTGAAAAGTAAATATATGAATAAACTGTAACTGTATTTTAAAAAGAGATTTTTAATTTTTAAAAAGAAATATATATATAACTTGTATTTTCCATATTTTTTTTCTCCAAATGATTTTATCTTACTTTTAAAATTATAGAAATGTAGAGCTTAATTTATATTTTGTCTATTTTTTTCCACCAAGTATTTTTGTGAAATAATTGTTACCTGCACTTTTGACGAAAATTTAAATTGTGAATACTGGAGCTTAGCCTCAAAAGGGAAAAGAAAATAAATAAATTTCCATTTTTAACATTAACTTGATTTTTTTTTTTTTTTTAATTGTTTAATTTGCATTTGTAATTCTCTAAAAAGAAACTTGCAAAATGTAAATTACGTAATTCTAACTTAAATTTGAAATTTCCCGTTTATTATTTTAAAGACTTTGACAATCCCACTCAATATTTTTTTCTAGTGCCAAGCTTCTCCATTTTGTTTCCAAGTGGCAGGCTACTTGAAAATTTGTCAGTATGATAACGTTTGAAATACTGAATTAATTCAAACTAAATCTGTAGTGTGGATTTATCTCAGAAATGTATTTGTTATGTTCATTTGCCAACTTAATCTACCCTCTTGTTTCCCTGTGCCAGTCCACTGAAAATTTCAAATTTACATTAGAAAGGTTCTATGAACCGATTTACTTAAAACTCCATATATACAAGCCTTCATTAAGAAATCCACCAAGTCCATTAATAAATTGTAGAATTGAAAAATTGTACAATTTTGAAAAAAAAAAAAATGGTGGCAACTTCATAACAAAAGATAAATCAGTTTACCCTTCCTAGGAACCAGAAGGACTTGTTTCAATTTTTTGATGAATAACCCCTAAAAAGTAATGATATCAGTACAAAAAACCCTTAACGGGTTAAAAGTTTGTGACGCCGCTACTTTATGGCTATAAGAATTTGAAATATGAGTCTTAAAAATAATGATATCAAATTTTAAGTAACGCTTTGCAATTAGTTAAAATATACATAGATTTTCTTATTTGATCATTTACTTTCTACTTTTATTTATATTTATAATGCAAACGTAATATTTTTAGCTTCAAGATCAGACAGATATATAAAATACAGACACTGATGCTTTTTCATTCGCATTTCAAATTCAAAATAACAGTTTTAAAGGGAATGATATAAAAATTCCAGTGGCGCCTCGGTGTTATTTTAAAAGATTTGTTTTTAGATTCCATTAAAATTACTTTTGTTTTGTCTAATAAAGTATATTTACACATTGAAACAGTGCTTTTAATTTTCAAATATACTGTCAAATAATTATACTTTCACTGAGTTTGCATTATAAATTAAAATTATTTATTTCAATAAATTGATTTATCTTTTGCGTCACGCTATCGAAAACTGTAAGTAAAATCTGTGTAAATATTTTCTTTACGTCATACTACCTCTTTGCGCAAATTTTCACTCAGCTGGATACTATGATACTATGTTTTGGATAGCGTGACGCAAAAGATAAATCAATTTATTGAAATAAATAATTTTAATTTATAATGCAAACTCAGTGAAAGTATGATTATTTGACAGTATATTTGAAAATTAAAAGCACTGTTTCAATGTGTAAATATACTTTATTAGACAAAACAAAAGTAATTTTAATGGAATCTAAAAACAAATCTTTTAAAATAACACCGAGGCGCCACTGGAATTTTTATATCATTCCCTTTAAAACTGTTATTTTTAATTTGAAATGCGAATGGAAAAGCATCAGTGTCTGTATTTTATATATCTGTCTGATCTTGAAGCTAAAAATATTACGTTTGCATTATAAATATAAATAAAAGTAGAAAGTAAATGATCAAATAAGAAAATCTACATATATTTTAACTAATTGCAAAGCGTTACTTAAAATTTGATATCATTATTTTTAAGACTCATATTTCAAATTCTTATAGCCATAAAGTCGTGGCGTCACAAACTTTTAACCCGTTAAGGGTTTTTTGTACTGATACTATATACAAGTGTTGCTCCTATCTCCTCCGGGGTAGGTTCTAGGGGCAAACAAAAAAACCCATAAGTATAAAACTCTATCTTATGTGGCGCAGGATTTAGCCGTATTAGCATAGCGTCGAGTGGCAACAATTAATGAATTGTTATTTTCTTTTATTAAAGATTTAAAAATGTGCAAATATTATGGTGTGTCACTCACACGACTTTCTCCTACCCTATATTGTAATACTATAAAGGTAAATATTTTGTGTTTTTAGTTCTCATTTCAATAAAAGCGTGTTCTTTAATTTTTTAAAAGTATAATTTTATTTATTCTATCTTGAGGAATAATAACAAGTTACATTTAATTTTTTATTTATTTATTTTTTTAGTTTGTTTCACTATTTGAAAAAAGTTACCGTTAGACTGGAGTTGCTAATACTTTGAATCGTTCTTTTCTCTCATTAAAATGCAATAGTTTTTTTTTTCTCCCTTAGTTATTCAAGAGGATAAAGAAATTTATTTGTATCTTCTATTACTCCTTCCAAAAGCATTCTTTCCTCCCTTTCTCTTTTGAATGCTGGTATGGTATTGCATTTCTTTTTACGGGTAAGTTATTTTTGTTTCTTTTTCTTTTTTATCGCTGTTTTTAACATAAATTTCACATAATCTATAATGTCTTATCCAAATTAAGACAGCTGTACACACACACAATATATATATATATATATATATATCTTTTTTAAAAAAACTTAAGTTTTGCATGTTTTTCTATTTGTCTTTGAAGAGATTTTTTTGTATTAGCTTTTAAATGGTGTCCCTTTTTTTTTTTTTTTTAAATGCATTCAGACAAAAAAAAAAAAAAAAAAAAAAAGAGGAGGAAAAGAAAAGAAAGAAAAGAGCTATTTGTGAAAAATAGATCGTCCGTTAAAAGAAGAAGAAAAAAGAAAAAGAAGACTTTTGCTTTGAGATTTATTAGCACCTTTTTTTTTTTTTTTTTCCCTGTTAAAAAAAAAGAGATAATAAGTGTTCTTACTTGAATTTAAAATTACGTCAAATAATTAAATGTTAGTTTATTATCTTCCACTTTTATTTCTATTTACATCTGGATGTTCATTTCTTTCATAGATATTTAAATATACATACAGATGTATATTTGTGGAGAAAAATAAAACATAATTTTAATAATCCCTTAAATCATTCTCTACATACTAAAAAACAAATATCCACTTTGACTGATCACTTTTTCAATAAATTTTTAAACGGCGTTCAAATTTGCGAGATAAGTTAATGGCCAGCAACAGTTCATATAAAATTATAAAGTAACATGCTTTATAAAATTATAAAGCATGTTCTTAAACGATCACAATTAAAATGCAGTTTAATTAATGTAAGATATTTAAAGATTTTTATTTTCTCTAAGTAAGAAAACTCTAAAATATATAGATAACCTATTTTGTGCATTAAGAGATCTGAAAACAGTAATGCTATACTTGTACAAAGAATTTTTACTAATACTGTAAACCTTTAAAAAGACAAGCACATTCAGGTTCAAATAAATAAATAAGTAAGTAAATAGAAACTTAATTTCTATATTCTTACAATAATGAATAATAATAATAATGATAATAAAAAATCCCATTAGAGTAAAACAGCTTTAAATTGCTGGGGAAAAAAAAAAAAAAAAAAAAAGTTGTACCTCACGGGACTAATGTGCAAGTTGCACCGAAAGAACAAACTATTTCTTTGAACGAAAATGCCTACTAACCCTGGACGATAGGTCTAACATATCGTATCATATTATACATCGTATTTATCGTAATATAACTCAATACTTATTTCGCTTCCTTCTTCGACTCGTTTTAATACGCATTTTTTATATGCATGAGCAGCCCACGAAAAACAAAAACATTAAATCATTAAATTAATTTTTTTACTTATTTTTATTTCATATTATTTCACGCGCACTTTTTATTTCCTAATTCAAAATTATTAAAAAAAACTTTTTCGATATCGCTTGTAACGATACTGATTATTATTAATTTTCTTTTCTTTTTCTTTCAATAATAATAATATAAAAAAAAAGATTTTGATGAAATTCTGGCAAAAGCAGAATTTAGTTTAGGACGGAGGACTATTAGTTTTTCTTTTTCCAAATTATAACATCGCTTTCAAATTATTCAATTATATATTTTCGATAAATTTTAGATTTCGACAAATGTACAACTATCGAAATCGACAACGCAAAAATCCCAGATTGAGACTAACCTCAGTCCTAAAAAAAAAAAAAAAAAAAAAAAAAAAAAACTGTTCTATTCCATATATATATACTACATCCTTTACTTCAATCTACTTCGAGTCAGGGCATAACAATTCAAAAATCATGGAAGGGGCTCAAAAAGTTTTATTTTTTAAATTATTCAAAGTTAATTTTTAAAAAATCAACTAATAATTATATGTTAATTATTATTACTTGATTAATTATTAGTTGTTATTATTAGTTGATAATTTTTATTAGTTTTGTAATTCACTAATCCTTAGTATTAATTACAAAAGATCACTAGGAACGTTTATAAGACATTAATTTTGGCTGGTGATTCCTTCCATTTGACATTAAAAGGAAATTTCTTAATAATCAATAAGGAGGGGGAGGGTTGAGCCCCCAGAGCTCCTGCCTTTTCTACGCCGCTGCTAAGAGTGATTTTATTATTATTATTATGTATTTATTTTATATATAAGAACGCCAGCAATCAAAAAATTGCATAGGATTTCGTTACGATTTCCTATAGAATTTTACTCAACTAAAGACGGACAAAATTACAGGGGTGAAACTACCTAGCTTGCAAAAGCCCTGAAAACTGTTCCTTACATGCAGATAGGGGACATTTATTAATGATATATCATATGGCTACCTATATTAAGTGACATTTGCAGACTTTGTAATGCATTATAAGGCAAATTAAACATTCAAAATGAAAAATTTCTGTAAAAACAAAGTAATTTAACAGAAAATTCAAAGACAGCAAAATTTTCAAAAATCCTGAATTCAGGGGTAGCCCCTGAAAATAGTAAGGGGGAAAAAACATCACGTTAATTTTTATTTTATTTTTTTATTTATTTATGCCAAAACTCATATTTTTACTTAAACTTTGCGTGAAAACTTTAAATTTGATTTTCTATTATCCAATATAAAAACTATATTCAATAATTATTTCTTACTTTAAAACTATATTTATGAGAGTGAATCTAAAAAATAATAAAAAAATGGGAAATACAGGAATGCCACAAAAAAAAAAAAAAATCCTAAAAGAGGAAATCACGCGTGAAGTAAAATTTCTGATACTTTTCATATGTTTTTACGCAAATTCTGTATATTAATCTATATATATAAAAGAGTAAACTCACTGATTCACTGACTCAACACGGTTGTGGCGATCCTATGGGAGATAGAGTCACAATTTTTGGTGAGCAGGTTGATTTTAGGACCCTGACGCTCACTAAGACGGGATTTTGCGAAATACCCCCCTTTCCCCCCGGGGGGGGCAGAAGGCAAAAACCACCTTTATAAACATAACTCGGATCCAAATTGCTTCACGGTGAAGAAATTGCAGATGGGGAGACTAGACTTGAATACAAAAAAATCATTTTCTGCGATTTTGGAATTTTGGATTTTTAAGGAGGGTAGGGGATAAAAATGAGATTTTCGGGGGCGCATAAGGCAAAATCACATTTATAAGTATAACTCGGCACCAAATTACTTCACAGTGAAGAAATTGCAGATGGGGAGACTAGAATTGAATACAAAAAAATCATTTTCTGCGATTTTGGAATTTTTGATTTTTAAGGGGGGTAGGGAGTAAAAATGAGATTTTCGGGGGCGCATAAGGCAAAATCACATTTATAAGCATAATTCGGCTCCAAATAGCTTCACGGGGAAGAAATTGCAAAGAGAGGGACTAGAATTGAGTGTTAAAAAAAAAGCATTTTCTGCGATTTGAGTTTTGGAATTTTAAGGGGGGGGGGTAAATTTAGCAAAATACGGGTTTTCGAGTAAAACTGTTCCAATAACAGCACAAAGATATAGAAAATAGCCAAGAGTCTTCCAAAACATCATGTTTGGTTTTTTGTGATATTCGATTTTTTTTTTTTTTTTTTTGAGGGGGGGGGGGAGTTACGAGGGGGCAAATTCGAGCCCCTCTTTTAGCGCTAAATTCATCCGGGGAAATCTATAGGACCTGAGGTTACAAATTTTAGTGAGTGGCTTACTTACGTGTGTCTGACACCCACTGTAATGGGGTTTTGCGAAAGTCCCCCCTTTTTCCCTTTGGGGGGGGGGGGCAATATAAACCCGTTTTCAAGTATAACTTTGCTTCAAATTATCTCAGTAAGATTAATTTGTATATGTGGGTTGTTTATGCTTTTCCAACACGCACAGTAAAGGGATTTTACAAATTTTCACCATTCCCCCCTTCAAAGGCGGGGAGAGAGGCACAAAACGCTTTTAAGAGTAACTCTGCTCCAAATTA
Organism: Salticus scenicus; assembly: GCA_963930645.1. Classification (NCBI taxonomy): domain Eukaryota; kingdom Metazoa; phylum Arthropoda; class Arachnida; order Araneae; family Salticidae; genus Salticus; species Salticus scenicus. The sequence goes on from OZ005648.1 coordinate 291,309,336, forward strand.
TCTCATAATAACGAGTTTTTGATATGTCGATTGGTTATGCGTACTCAAGACACACACTACTAAGGGATTTTGTAAAATTCCACCTTATCTCCCTTGGGGGTGGGGTGGGACAAAATCATGTTTTCATGCGTATTTCTGCTCCAAACTATCTTGATGATTTTTTATGTGCGGGCTGGTTATGCGCTCCCAACACGCACTATAAGGGGATTTTGTGAACTTTTCCTACCTTTAAAAGCGGGTGTTGGGGGGGGGGGGGGGGGAAGCACGTTTTAAAGAGTAACTCTGCTTCAAATTATCTCAGGAAAGCGATATTTTGATAGGTTGATTGGTTATGCGTACTCAACACAAACTACAAAGGGTTATTTGGAATTCCGTGCTATCATCCCCTTGAGGGTTGGGGGTTATTTAAAACATGTTTTCATGCGTAACTCTGTTCCAAACTATCTTAGAATAGCAATTTTTGATGCGTGGACTGCTTATGCGTATTCAACACAAACTACAAATTGATTTTGTGAAACTCCACCCTACCTCCCTTTAGAGGGGGGGGGGACATGTATTCAGTTAAGAGCGGGCCGGGGGGGGGGGCTAAAAAACACGTTTTAAAACATAACTTTGCTTCAAATAATCTTTGAATCCCAATTTTTTAATATGTGGGCTAGGTATGTGTATGCAACATGCACTATAAAGGGATTTTGTGAAGTGTGGCGAGTGGGAAAACAGCTATCGAAGGTATCGGGAACTTTAACTTAGATTTTGACTGATTTCAATGATTTTATTATTATTATTATTATTAATGATATGGTATTTTGTGACTTCATTTCAATATAATGACCAGCGAAGCGGACAAAGCCTGCTAGTATACAATAAAATAATTAATATATAAAGTATAATAATGTATAAAATATAATTTGAATATAATAAATTGAAAAACAGTTACTTTGCAGTCACAATATTATAATATTTTAAGCATTATAAACGAATGGTGCTTTATCACAAATTAAATATATATATACATATATATATTTAAAAAGTTCCCAAATAAACCATAGTCTATAGTCTATATATATGGTAATCAATAATATTAATTTAACATAATTTAAGACAAAATAATTACACATAAGGAAATACTTCTACCTTTTATAATTTTTAGAATGTAATAAAACAAGTTCTTCGTGAATACTGATACTTATATTATGGATGGAGAAAGATTAAGAATAGCAGAGCTTCATCAAGTTGTTTAACGGCGATCGCTAATTTTTAGTGTGTGTATACGTGTGTGTGTTGGGGCAACACCGGCTCGACAAGTGGGTGTTGGTTGGGGGGGGGGGGGGACAATATAATTATGTGTACAAGCAACATTGAACAATCCTACCTTTTTAAAGGTTTTGGAACTAGACAAAGCAAGTTAAATATGCATATTGATATTTATGCTGCGGAGGGTGAAAGATTGGAAATTGCATAACTTTGATGGCCTGTTTGATCACCGATCGTTAACTTGAGGGGAGGGGGTAAAAAAATTATAAAAAGCGGAAAAGTGGCATCCCTGGAAATAGGGGGTGTTGCAGTGGAAGGGGTGAGCGCAAAAGCGTCTTCGGAAGATTTCACTGACAATAAGATTAAACACAAAATGTTAATTAATTCATGAAGGAATTGTCTGTTTAATTGAGAGAAAGAATAGCTTTAGTTCGGTGTAATAAAATTGGTGATTTTTTATTGTAAATGTTTATTAATTGACGGGCAAAAATGGAGGTCTTATTTTAATTTTACATGCTTGAAGAAAATATAAAATTTACCAAAAAAAAACTTTCATGCCACTGATTTTTTTTTTCCCTCCTAAATCTGGGATTTCTAATAAATTCCTATAGAATTTCAATAAATATTACAAACATGAGTAATTAATAATAGCGTAATTTTCGCATACATTCTAAATCCTTAGAATTAATGCAATTTCTTTATAAAATTACATATGTGTAACTTTCTTACGGCTAAACAACGAAATTTCGTTACGATGAACAGACAAGGGTAAACGTTTTAGGACCGTATTAACGACAGCCCATTGTAACATGAGATCATAAACCCGAAATTTTAACTACCAATATGAAATACATATTGTGTGCACATTCATAGTAATACAAATAAAAATTTGTTTTCTATATCCCTTTTAAGTTATACTGCATTAAGAAGTATAAAGCTAACTTTGTTCAAAACCCCTTAACTATGAATTTAATTAAATATTATTTTTGTAGAAAATCTGTAATTTTCAGTTGGAACAGCGAGCTCGCAAGTTATAAAATGTCAATGCAGAGCTTCTCTTGAATTTAATTAGAAAATTAGATATGATTTTTCTTTAAATTCTTTTTATTTATTTATTTATTTATTTATTTATTTTTTTAACTATGAACTCATAATTACTATTTTTAGTCAATTTTTTATGTTTGGTAAAATCGGTTTAAAATTTGCGAATTTTTAAAAATGCTTTTCATATACTTTTTTACCAATATTTTTTAATTTAAAGGATTTTTAAACTAGGAAATTGAAATGGTCAATTATTAATATGACTGTGTCATTTTTTCTGGATATAATTCGTCAAGTACTAGCAAAATCTCATTTTTAAACTATTATAGTGAGTAACATAAATTATCGAAATAAGAACAAAGAAATGATTTTCAGTTATTAATCCTCATGCAGTGATTAATACTTTGAAAAATTTCAAAAAATGGTGCCAATGGTTATATTACAAATTAAAACAAAAAATTTAAGAAATTTCCAGTGATCAGTTACTGGTCAGATTACCCTTAGTAGTACTTCCGGTTAGCGTACATGAATTCGAGTTACGTTACTTTTTTAAATTTTATTGACTTTATTTATTTATTTATTTTTAATCTCTGTAACTTTAATATCTTTATTTCGGAATCAACAGTTAAAACACCATTTTGATCACTTAATATAAAATTAAACATACTATTATTTTCTCAAATTGCAGTCAAAATTAGCCTAATTTATGTTTACTGCACAATATTTCCCGAAACTCCCTGAAACTGCATTGTCCTCTAGCTAAATTAATTTTATTAAGCTTCGTAAAGTTTCTCAAATTAAACCGCTGAATTGGTCATTGAAGGCCCCATTGAAGGTCCTAATGTGCCATCTTCGGTTGTTATAGCTCGATGCTTAAAACTCGCAGGCTCCTCTGGAATTCTTTATCAGATAGTCTAGAAGGCAGGTCCGAAGTTGACTCCATGTTGTTTCCCACAAGTTGTTGAATGTTTATTCTAGTAACAATTTACATTATTTAGTGTATTTACACATAACAAGGTAATATTGATGTAGGGATTAAAACAGATTGACTACATGATGGTCCTAGGCCTGGGCGGAGTACCCTCCGTGGGGTTTTCTCAGGGGTCTTAACCCGTATTCGTGAAAGTTTCGAAGAAAATCAAGGAATGAAACAATTGAAATCAGTAAAAGATATACTTTGATTTTACTACCGAACAAGTAATCATGACAAGTATCTTGTGTCACTCGTAAATTACGATATATCTTCCCGTTCCCATATTTGTAGGGGCAAAAAAAGGAATGTAGATGAAATTACTAGAATCTGTGGAAGACAAATTATGATTTTCATCTCTAATTCCTTTATTATTTTTTCCAATCTACTTCTCCAAATGCAGCTATTTATAGCTTTATCAAGTTGGTTGGTTGGTTCTGTAGGTTAAAACCAATTGAGTACACTAGGGTCCTAAACCTGAATGGGATGTCCTCCATGAGGCCCCTACTAAGGGTCTATAGGCCATATTTACGCGAATTTCGTAGAAAACCACGAAAAACTCTGAACGACTAGGCCGATGAGCGCGACCTGAGATCACATATGGCACTACCCGTCTTCTACTTTTGAAAGCAGAGCCTTTCGATCCCAGTGGGAATTAGCTAAATCAGGAAAAAATATCCAAAGTGTTTTTATTTTTCCTAATTAGTAATTAACTTTATTTTTCCCTTATCTTTCCATAATTTATATTAACATTAACAATTAAAGAAAGAAAGGACGAAATCTGGAGAGGAAAAAAAAATCACAGCAAAATACAGAATAAATGGATAAAATACAGCCAAAGTGTAAGATGAAATCGATAAAAGAAATCTTTTTTTTTTTTTTTTTTCCAATTATTCTTTTTCTTTACTTTTTCCCCCCTCCTCTTCCAAATGCTTTTATCGAAATCACTTCGTATTTTGTTTCACATTTTAAAAATATATATATTTACTTTTTTTTTTACTTTTCTAGGAGCAAGTCAATAGACACTGAGATCAAAATCAAATATCGCACTTTACTTAAAAAAAAAAAAAAAGAAAAGAAAAGAAAGAAATCATTTTGTTTTTCAATCGCAATTCTTCAACGATAGCTTTAGGAGTAATGAATTAGGAAAATTAGATTGAAATGTAAAAATGTTGAAAGGAAATAGACTTTAAAGGCAATAAGAAAAGTAAATAATCAAATGATTATAAAAGTTTTTAAAATCTATTCAGGGAGGAAAAAATATATTAATAATAAGTGAATGAATGTGTAATAGAAGTGTCAATGTTTTGAAAGAAAATAGCACAAAGCATTTAAAAAAAAAAAAAAAAGCTAACGAATTTTGGTTGATTAAGAGAGGGCTGCTTAGTTGTATAAAATAGAGGGAGTTCAAAATTCTTTGACCATGGCTTAAATTCTTTACATATTGATCTTAAGCATAGATACACAACTTTCAAAAACGTATTTAAAAAAAGAAAAAATAATAATTTTATAAAAGTGAAAAATTTTTTTGAAGTAGTTCGATTTCAAGAATTTTAAAATTAAAATTTTTATATTATCCCCATACAAAATGAAAACATGTCCAGGGAGAAAAGTGTGCCCAGTCTCTACATTATGTCTAGATGAAAAATGTTTCAGCATTGCAACATAAAAAATGTTAGTGAAGTTCAAACAAAGTTTTTGAAAAATCAATCGCAAATTAAAATGTATTATTTATTTAGGTTATTATTATTTTCAATTGATATTGTTGTGTAACCCCTAAAACACAACGCGTTGGAATTTTTTTTTTTTTTTTTTTTTCTCAAGAGGATAACGAGACAATAAAAAGTGGTTTCTGTTAACCGTGGTTGTAACACTTTAACATTACCTTTATACATTCTTTTGAAAATTGCTGATTTCAAAAATGCCCTACATACACAGCTGATCATAAATATGTAAAAAATAAATGACATTTTTAATCTTTCAGAAATTTTTGGTTTGTAACATACATATGCAAACTAAATAACATGCAGTTTTTAAAATGCAATGTTTTATAATAATATATTACAAATTTTTACTTTTAATAATGCGAAATGCACAAAATATAAGAGACATTTAAATGTTGTGTATAATATAGTACATTTAAATTTTCTTCTTCTAAAAAAAAAAAAAAAAAAAAAAAAAAAAAAGTATGATTATTATCTGTATATAATTTTACTCTCTATTTGTCAACCAGGACTTGTTAAAATACATTATAGAAGGGCATTATCATTTGTTTTGCGACATTTTAAGGATTATATTTCAGTAGATATGGTTGTTTTCATATCTTTATTAAAATTGCTGCTGGTTAGTTTTTTCTCATTTTTTTTTTAATGATAATTAAAATTAAAAACTTCTAAAAGTTTAAAATTTGCAATGATTTCACGTGTTAACATAGTCACTTTTAAACACGTATAAAATTTTTTTTTATTAAAAATGTACACGAAGCTTTTCGCTACTATTACGTAGCATCATCAGGTGATGATTTTTAACATAAGAAAAGAGAGTAGACAGCATTATATATATATAAGAAATAGTTTTATACGGTTAAAGTCAAAAAATTAAGTCTTGTACACGAACGAAATCGTACATTGGTGCCCCCTCTGATAGTTTTTTTTTTTTTTTTTTTTTTTTCCACCATTCTGAGCTTTTCCTAATTGAAAAAATGCTTTGTTTAAAATACTGTCTTAATTGTTTATTTTCTCATTGCTTGTTTGTATCTTTTGATTTGAGTTCAATGTCGTTTTTACGCACCGGCAAAATTTTAGTTTGTTGTAATTTCATTCTTATAAGTCTATGTGGTTTCAGTGATATTATATAGGTTTCTTGGCTTTCACTACGATTAATAATTGAATTATATATATATATATATATAAAGAGGGAGAGAGAAATGAAATTGGTATTAATAATGCATCTCTTGCATGTTAAATTTTATTATGTTTTATATTTTTGCAATTTTACGATTACATTTTTACACGTTATATACAATACATATATGTACTTGTTTGGCTGTGTTTATTTTTCTGTTGGCAATTTCTTTTTTTCTTTTTTTTTTTTTTTATTAAGAAACAAGGGGGGGGGGGGAGAAAATCTGTTAACATATGATGAAAAAGAACAAAATTTGAATCAGACAGAAAACATTTCTCATGAAATAATTTTTTACCGCTATTACGCGATTACCGTAAATAATGGGAGTATTGTATTTTGTCGATAAATTTGATATCGAGTTTTTACCTGATTTACATGTTTTAAGGTCTCCTAGTGGTTTTCAGCAAATGGTTAGTGTAAGTGTATGTGCGTATGTATATATGTGTGTGGGAAATAATCTATTATATCTCAGAAAACAATAAATATAGATCGAAGAAACTTCAGAATTGAAAGAAGTCTGTTGAACAGATGATTTTTTCAACTTTTGGTGAAAAATAGAAAAACAGAAGTGAGACACTGGAAACCAGAAATGGGACTGTAAGTCTGTTACCGATTTTCTTCAAAGTTGCTATATAAAAACCCTATTAGATGTCTTTTTGTATGTATTAGTCGGTTAGTTAAGGAAAACTGATAGGCACCCTGTATAAGTAGGTCAATCTGAGGTCTCGGAAGTGCGTTCCTTTAAAAATGGCTGCACGGATTTTTTTTCAAATCCACCATAATAACTCTTTTTTACATATCCTTTCGCAAGTAATTGTTTCTGATCAACAAGTATTTGCCAAGTTTTCGTGAAAGTCGATGTCTCAAAAACGGCTCTAATGCCTTTCTTGAAAATATCTACATAAGCCCATTTTTAGATATCCTTTCGCATGTATTTCTTAGTTATTGGAAAATTAATTGTCATCCTGATTAGGTAGGTCAGTTTTAGATATCTGATATGGGTATTTCATAAAAGGCTACACTAACTTTTTTTTTAAAATCCAATTTAATTTTTAATTTTTATTTATTTAATTTAATTTTTTATTTTTATTTAATTTATTTATTTTTAACTTTTTATGTTCGTTTGTTGTTATGTATTTTTAACTCTGTTTTATGTATCTTTTTACATGTATCAGTTTTCTCTCACAGGAAAATTCTTTGGTGCCTAATTTGTTAGGTCAATTTTATTTTTTCTGACCACATTATCTCCAAATGTGCATATAATACGCGCAACAGTGGGCAATGAAAGTCGTGTGATTGTTACACACCAGGTTTTATTATTATTATCATTATTATTATTTATTTATTTTTAATGAAATAAAATACAGTAATTTTAATGATCATTTAGTTTCCTACAAATTATAGAAAATGTCATTCAAACCTTAAATTTAAACTGTATTCTTCCGCACCCACCACTTTATTCGCAAGAACCTCCTTAGAGCATTTACTTTCTCTCCCCTTCAAAATAATAATAATAAAGGTTTAAAGAGCATCTCAAATCGATAAAGCATTTACCGAATAAATTTCAATTTCCAGGGGAAAAAATTAACTCATTTATTACGGAACTAAATCCATTATTCCTTCAAATTACCCACAAAAGGACATTAAAATATAATTTTACGTTTTCATTAACAAAGCATAATGAAAAACAATTATTAATAATTCAACAGCTCGATTTAGAAACGAAAATTCGAATAGGGAAATCTTTTTTTCCGATCTAAAATTCGAATAAATTCCTTCTAATCTCTAAAGTACTACATAACACAATCTTAAAAGTAATGAAAATAACATATGTTGATAATCTCAACATTGAAGTAATTTTACGCAAGCATTTAAACGTATCTCGCTTTCGATGAGATATATCGTGACTACATCCCATTACTTAATCCAACAAAATAATAGATCCAAAACTTTCAACCAACAAATTCCGCCTTTAACAGTGTAATCACTATTATTATGATTACTATTTACTATTGAAATTATTTCTCCTGAAAAATTACTGAAAAAGTAGATGGAGTAAAAAGAAAGTCGTATGATGCGACAATAACTTACAGATGAGAGGATTTAGGAAGGAAATGTTCTAAAGATAACGACCGTTTGGCGTGATGAAAGGTAATAAGGATTTAGGAGAATTATTTTAAGAACCAAACGTTGTGCCAAATGGCCGGATTTCATAAAAATTTGCATACGATTAAAGCTGCTATAAAAGTGGAAATCTTAACATAAATAATTTAATTTTTGAAATTTATTTCGTTATTTAAATTAGGCTTTGTTAGACATGTCTTTAGAATTTATTTTTTATTTTTATTTTTAATATGTATATAATTGATAAGTAAAACAATACGTTTTAACATTCTTTTGATAAATGAATTTAAACTCTTAGTATATATTTCAAAATGTCTAATAATGCTATTCTTTTATCAAAAGTTAAAAAAAAAAAACGCCGAAATTAAATTGTTTTATAAAAAAAATAATATTTAGGGTTTTCTTTCTTCCTTTTTTTTTTTTTTTTCTTAATTACAAACAATATTTATGTAAAAATAAAAGAACAAATTTAAAGTCCATTTTAACCTCTGAACCATATAACCGATTACCAGCTGCAATCTGTGATTTATTTTATCCAATCACAGAGAATTTCTTGCAAGAAATTCTCTGTGATTGGATAAAATAAATCACAGATTGCAGCTGGTAATAGGTTTTTTTTTTACAGTGTATATCCTTTTAATGAGCTGTTATTTTTTTCTACAATACATTTTTACTTCAAAATTATATAATTATGGATTTTTAGCTCGTTTTTCAAGTTTCAAAAGGTCTTAAATAAAAGGCAAAAGGATTATAACTATATGCACACATATTTTTAATAGCAAGTGGAAATAAGCATGAATAAAATGTGCACTGAAAACAATATTACAATTTTGCCCTTTTCAAAGGTAGTCAAATGGTCTTCAAAACACATTACATTAACATACTTTTGAAAACTTAAAGGTTATAATCAGACTAATAAGCAAATATACTCTATAACAAAATAAGTGACGCACCAAGAAGGAGTAATGCAAACTGGACACAAGTTGACATACATAAAGGTTTTGATGGAATCAAGCACCAATTTATCATTACCGTCGATCCTACGTGCAACTGGTACTTCAGTGACTTCAAATACCCTTAACCCAGACAGCACATCGCCACCCTAGGATATCTTCAAGATGTCTTTTGGATGAAAAGACATCCCAGAAACGTCCTTAAGATGTACTGTGGATAAGTTAAGCCTAACTGTGCTGTTAGGGAATAGGCGGCTCAATGCGGTTGAGCTCAGTTACCGAATCTCTCTTCCACTGAGGACGTTTGGAGCATCATAAAAAAGGTCCTACAACCAGCTCGGGATTTTACCAATCTAACGCAACAATTGGACAGAATTTGGCACGATACTTCACAGGAGCACATCTGCCAACTCTATCAATTAATACCAAGCCGAATAACTACGTACATAAGGGCCAGAAGTGAACCAACGTGTTATTGATTTGTTTACTTTGTGAGGCCCTTTCTCTTGATTAAATCATTCAAATTTTCTGAAACTGTAATCAATTGTTTTTCTCCACATGTATATCACATCTACCAATTTTTGTCCCATTCGGACCACCCATTCCACCCAATCTACCAATTTTTGTCCCCACTTCTTCTTGGTGCGTCGTTTTTTTTTTTTTTTTTTTTTTTTTTTTTTTTTTGTTATAGAGTATATGTCAGTTTAAAAAGACCCACTTTTCTTGCAATAAGAGAACTTAATAACTTTCGTAAATTAACTTTTATTTATTTATTTATTTATATTTTCAAAAAATGCAGTATTTTTAAAATTTTTCATAAAATATATATGTGAATATCAAAGAATTCAATTTTTAAAAAAAGGGAAACGATAAAAAGTTGTTGAAAATTATATCAATTGCAACAAAAAGTTTCATTTTTTTTTTTTTTTTTTTGTATAAAAATCAGAATATCTGTTTTCTCAAGAAAGTTATGCCATGCCCATCAACGAAAGCATTATTTCACATTTTTTGCGATCAGGAATCTTGAATAAATAAGTAAAAAAAATATTTATTCACGATAAATAAATATACCTTACTTTACAAATTTTCTAAAACCGGTTAATTAATCTTTTCTGCAAAAAAAGCTTCTTCAGAAAATGATGCAGCATTTAAATAAAAGAATTCCTCTCTTCCTGCTTCTCTGGTAAATAAACATTATAATAATACAATTAATTATTGCCTGCATAAAGTACAAATGAATATTTCTGACAATTAAATAACATCATGTAAAAATAGCGCCGATTAGAAAATTATAGATTTTTAAATGAGACACGTTTTACGTGTGCAAATTAATGAATAATAAGCTGAAAGAGAACATTAAGTTTTTTTAAAAAAATAGCTAGAATTTCAAACTGCTTTAATTTAAAGAACTTTTTTCCCCATGAAGCTGAGAGCGCAATATTTTTCATTAACCATGATAAGATTTCTAAAATATGTAACTAAAAAATGAAATTGCCCTTGAAAACAATTTTATTTATAAAATATATAATATTATAGTTTTAAAAAATTAAAGAACACGCTTTTAAAGAAATGTGAACTAAAAAGCACAAAATATCTATCTTAGTATTAAAATGCAGGGTAAGAGAAAATCGTGTGAGTGACACACCATAATATTTACATACATTTAAATCTTTAATTAAAATAATTTAGAATTAAACAAAAACCATTTTTAAAAAATCTCTCCTGTATGGGATCGAACGCTAGACCTTCAGGTTCGTAGCGCGGCACTTTACCTCACCGCCACGGCGTTCACGTAAGAAAAGCCTTTTTGTTACAATATAGATTTTTTGTTTGCTCCCAGAGCGGTTACAAACATACATACAGGTGAAGCTAATAAAAGCGAGTTAAAAACTGTCAGAATTCAAAATCTCGTGTAATTTTAATATTTAATAACGATGATTTAGATTTCAAAACTCTAAATTGCATCACAAATAATTTAGGAATTCTATCCACTGCCTTAATTTCCCAAAAAACCTTTGTTATATACGGATTGCGCTATTTACAAGCAAATACTAAAATAACAATCAGTGCATTAACAAAGGGGGAAAATCGTCCGACAGGGCTTGTGGCTTTCCATAAAGAGTTAGAAATTGTAATAAATGGCAGATATAGTGAAACCTCTCGAAGAGAGCCGCTGACCGTGCCATAGTAAATTGACTTTTTAGAGAAGTGGCCTTTAATCAGAGTTTGTGCAATGAATCTTAATTCAAATTCATATATTCAAATTATTTAATTATTCAAATTTATATTATTTGACTTTAAGGTTTTTTTATTAATCATTAATATCAGTTTCTTAAAATTTTGAGAATTTATTAGCAATATTTATTTCCCACCCCCACCCCGAAATATGTGTGTATGTGTGTGTGTCGGAACACACTGTTCAGCTTAACCTCATTTCTCAATGGAAAAGAAATCTATGTTAATCTATAAATTTACACAAAATTTTTCCTAGCAGAAAATGTTTTTGGGTTTTAGATTTTTAATCTAGGCTCGGTTTAAAACTCTTTCCACCACACTACTTTTTAAAGCCGAAATTTCAGCAAAAAAGTTTGTAGGCAGCCTAATCAGGTCTAGAATAGTCCTCATGTACCATTTTGTAAAGATTACGGCTGCCATTTAAATTTTGTAGGTGTGGCCAAAGAAGGCCCACAACTCAGATGAACTTCGAAACCCGGACACATTAATTTGGAATTTGAGAATTTCCCACTGTAAACAGTCTAATAAGGTCTTGAACAGTTCACGTGCATCATTTACTGTTGCCGTTTACATTTTACTCACTGCGTCAGATAGTCTTAAAAAAAATTAGAATTTAAGCGTTGCAGTGAAGCGCATAATAAAGATTTTTAAAAGAATTACTGCAGCCAAAAAGTGTGAATCGAATTCTGTAGTGCTGATTCATATTATTATTATTAACAAAGAAGGTTAAAAGTAATTTCTAAACTAATTTTCATTTAGTTTATCGCATATTTTCAGCATTAAAATGAGAATGTTTAGGTGATCCCAGACCGGTCTCGATAAATCGGAAAGGGTTAATTTTAAGTTTAAATGACATGCATTGACATTTAAAATCGACATTAACCATTTAGAAGCCCCGGGAATTAAATTTATTAGCTAAAAAACTGTATGATGCAAAGTTCTCTTTTTCTAGTTTGAACTTTACCTCGAAATCTGCATATTCAGAAATATAAATTCTTATCACTTATTATTTTCTCCACACAGAGATAATAACTAATACTCGCATAGAGATTAAAATGAATTATATGACAGACAGCGGCCAGTTCAAGTCAAAGGTAAAATAAAAATTTTCACTCAAAATGTGTCTCTTAAACGAGGTATATAATGAGATTCAGGGTAAATTCAGGGGCATTTATTCAGGGTAAATTAGAATTAAAATCCTAAGATAAAAGTTTAGGATTAGGAAAAACTGATGTAAAGGCAAGTGGCCCTTTAACTTCTTCCTTCTCGCTTCCGTGAAAATGACGAGGTGAGGTTTCGCTCTCTATTTCTCGTGCCCGTGATATTTTCGGACTGGAGTGTTCAAAAGTAACGCACTAAAAAGATTTAAAAACAAATCCTTTCTGATACACGAGAAATTTCTTGTTATTTTATACTTTAGATGAAAACAGCAGACTATTTAAAATGTAATTGGAGATAGTAGGCCTATTTTAAACTGTCAGCACTATCCAATTTTAAATATTTGTATCTTAGCGCAGTTAGGCTTTTGAATGCACGTGGTTTTGTGCTCTATGGTAAAATATATTTTTTAATATTGTGTACATTATGCAGTCAGAATCACAAAGTTATTCGGATTCTAATTTCAGTACAAATGCATTTGAGAGTGATTTGGAAATAAGTAACATTTATGAAAGTTCGGATAGCGAATCTCTCTCTGTGAGTGTATTATACGTATAGTGTTGTATTATATGTAAAATTCTGATTTAATGTTTAAAACACGTATCTTTTATTTTTTCTACTTTCTGGAAAACGAACATTCAGTCATAATTATCATAATTAACCCTGATTGTTGGTTTTTCTGCAAAAATAAATTTTCTTGATTTCAAACTAAAAAAATAAAAATAAAAATAAAATAATTGAAGATGAATACATGTATTGTTCATACACATTATTTTATACTATTTTCTTGAATTTTTTTTTTTTTTTTTTTTTTTTAAAGGCACTTTTTTTTATCATTCTCTTGAAAATTACGAGATTGTTATAAGTGATTAATGAAGGTGGACTGTTAGAGAGATTTCACTGTATCTAGTTTTCTTAAAATTGTAGAATAACGTTCAGTTTGAATGTTTCTGGAATAAGTAATGCGTATATAATAATTTCAACCATTAAATATCCTTTTTATCGATGATACATCTAATACACGATATTCTTCAGAAATATACAGCTGAATTTTATTTATTGTGCTTAAAGTGAAAATTTTGGTTTATGTGAATTTTAGGCTTTTCAATCCGTTATAATAACGCACGATAATGATTTTTGTAAATTTAGGTAGTCACCTCGCAACAATATTTCATGTAGAAACAATTTCATATTCCAAAATAATCTACACTGTACACCAAAAAAGAGTTATTATAACTGTAAGCATTTTATAACTAATATACTATGTCATGCATCGAGAGATTTCATTAAAAAGAGATTATGAACAATATTTTATTTCGCAGAAGCAAAAATATTCGAAAATAATATGCAAAACGTTACATTCAAATCAATGACCCCTTCAACCATTTCTTCTTCCCTTCCCATTCACACAGAAATGTTACTTTCAATGACTCCATAAAAGGAAACAAGGTTTATAGAGATTTATATCTGCATTGTGCCAAGATCACACTATTGTAACAGTAAGTAATAAGCAGACAGAAAGCCCGGAAATATATGCACCATTTGTAAGTTTATGTTTTTTTTCTCATTTATTTTATTTATTTATTTATTTGGTAATAGTCCAAATGGAAGCAATCTAACATTTGAACAGTAATAAAAGAACATTTATGCATAATATAATGCAGTGTATTATAAAATCAGTAGTAATTAATTTTTAAAAGATAACAACAATAAATATTTTTCTGCTATATATGGATAAGATAAAAAAAAAATAATAAAAGAGCAATATGTGAATAAAAAATAAAATAAGAAAATAACGATAAAGAAAAGTATAATGCAAATTTTGCGACTAACATTTCATTGAAATAAAATCATTTTAAGTTTTATACTATGAGTAGTTCACGAGAGGTACTTAAAATAAAAAAGCAAAATTAGTATTAAAAAATAATTTAAAAATAGATTAAGAAGTATGGCAAATATATATATATATATATATATATATATATATATATATATATACAGGCTTGCCAACCATCTCATTATGAAGCGTAGTACTTTTAGTCACCGCCTTTTTTTGTACACCAGTAATTTTTTAGAATAATTTCATTCTCATTTAATCCTAACACAATTTGGAGAGAATTGCTCTAAATATAAAGTGGTGTGGGAAAAGGGGCGTATTTTCAAGGGGCGTTAACAAGTCTACGCTTATTAATGAGATGGTTGGCAGTCCTGTATATATATATTTATCTATTTATTTACCAGAATATGAAAGAAATGGGTTGAACTATTTGGCATTCTTCCTCAATTTTAAACTAATTTAATGTGGTCAATCTATTTATCTTCAATAACAAACGTAAAAATCTGGTGTATAAAAATCACACGACTTTATTGCTGACTACAACACATGTTATACAATCTTTTTTGGAGATTAGTGATCAGAAGTAATAAAATTGACCTAACCAATCAGGTACCAAACAAACTTCCTGCGGTGGCAAACTAATACGTATGTCGCAAAGACAGATAAAAGAGCGAGTTTTAAGAAAATAGGTAGAGCCTGATTTTGAAACACCAATTTCTGATACTTAAAACTGACCTATCAATTCAGGACGCCTGTCAGTTTTCCTGTGTGTGGTAACCAAGTAATACATGCAAAAAAAAGGATATCTAAAAAAGGGCCAGAAGCCAGAGCCAATGTTATTCTATGGAGAATGTCGCCCCATTATAACTTATTAACTAATAGACATTTTTAAATTTCGTTTTCACATTCAAAATCTTTACAACTGTTAAACAATTTATCGCTTTCTATTTTTTTTTTTTTTTTCTTTTTTTTTAATTCTTTTATTTTGAGGTTGTAAAATGCGAATTTT
This sequence comes from Salticus scenicus, assembly GCA_963930645.1. Lineage (NCBI taxonomy): Eukaryota > Metazoa > Arthropoda > Arachnida > Araneae > Salticidae > Salticus > Salticus scenicus. The sequence goes on from OZ005648.1 coordinate 291,324,821, forward strand.
CATAATGGAAAATCTTTCATTTTTGAGCTTGAAAACGAAATCTTAAATAATTATTTTTTAGAAAGCGATAAATTGTTTAATAGTTGTGAATTTTTGGAAAGTGAAAGCTGAATTTAAAAATATGTATTAGTTAATGAATTATAATGGGGCAAAATTTCCCATAGAATAACATCGGCTTCGGTTTTCGGAGACGATAAGTAGAGAGTCTCCTTAAAGGCCCTCTTCACTCATCGACACCAGTAGTGGAAGCTAATGTTATTCTATGGGAAATTTTCCTTTACAAATAACTTATTAACTAATGCATATTTTTAAATTCTGTTTTCACATTCTGAAAATTCCCAGCTGTTAAATTGACGGACCTTTTTTAAAAAAATATTTTTCTAATTTTTTATATTTTATTTTGAAGCTGCAAAATACAAATTTTCAGTATGTGAAATTTTTCATTTTGCAATTTAAAATAAAATATTAAAAATTAAAAATATGCATTTTCAAAAAAGGTCCGTTAATTTAACAGTTGGGAATTTTCTGAATGTGAAAACAGAATTTAAAAATATGTATTAGTTAATAAGTTATTTGTAAAGAAAATTGTCCCATAGAATAACATTGACTCAGGCTTCCGGCGACGGTAAGTGAAGAGGACCGTTAAGTAACAAATTTAGAGAAAACCGTTAGATCAGTTTTTAGGATGTCGATTTTCAGTCACACTTCCGATTTTCACCAAAACTTGGCAAACTTATTAATTGCCGCAAATTAACAATTACATACAAAAGGACATCTAAAAGGGAGTTAATAGAGCGAGTTAGAAGGAAATCCGTAGAGCCATTTTTTAAACAACGCACTTGAGAGATCTAAAACTGACCTTATTATACACAAGACGCCTACCAAATTTTCTTAAGTAACCAACTAATACATACGAAAGTGTATCCAAAAGGGAATTTATACAACAACTTTAAACAAATCATTAGAGCAGTTTTTGAGATACGTGACTAAATTAAAATGCGGTCCCACTTCCGGTTTTCCAATTTTTGCCAAAAGTTGGCAAAATAATCTGCAAATTGAACTTGTCTTATTTATGAAGTTCTGTCTTTCTATCTTTTTTCATTTTGGAGGTGAGATAACTAAAAGATTCTCCACACACATACATACACATTGACCAATTGAAAAATACCACTTTTTTTTAACTAAAGAGGCCTTAAAACTTGTAAAATCAAGTAAAACTCGATATCGAATTTTTTGACCGAGTACAATAGTTCCATTACTTGCAGTAATCGTGCAATGAAATTAAAAAGAGTTAGTGTTATTTTATTACCTGCCTTTTGTCGAGTTTCCGCATTGTAACAGTTATGTGTTAGAGAGGAGGAAGGAACACGTGAAACTTGAAAAGGATTTTCAAAAAATTCTTCAAAAGAAATTACTCAATAACAAGTTTTTATCATTATAGATAGAAAATATAAATGAATAAAAATGAACGAACTTTCTAAATTAGCAAAGAAAGTAATTTTTAGGAAGAATATTTCTACAACCATTTATATATAGTTTTCGTACCTATAGCTATATTATCATAGATTTTCTACAGTCATTAGAATTAGATGTGTAATAATAATTCGAGCTAAATTTTCTAATACCTTTGCAAAAACTAGGTAATATTACAAAATGTTTTTCAAATTTTATAAATGTATTACAAATTATAATTTGTTATTATAATGTTATTATGTTATACAAATGTTATACAAATTATTATTTCTATAAAATTTTATAATATAATACTAATTTAAAAATAATACAGGACTGCAAATGGAAAAAATTGTACAATGCAAGCAGTACAAGTATTCATATATATATACTAGCAGACCCGGCCACGCGTTGCTGTGACTAAGTTATACGTTGAATTATACGGCTGTAAACTATTTAGTACAGTCAAATTATTATTTACGAACAAAGACGAAAACGTTGTAGCCGATGTAAAAACCCACAGGGTTGAGATTTGAAACTTAGGTCAAAATTTGGAAGCGATTGATAAAAATTTTCGTAGTGTTGATATTAAGCACAAATTAATTTTATTGTAGGGTCCTATAAATTTTAATGGAGAAGTGATAATATTATTTCTAATGCTACTTTGGATAAAATTGCTAAAATGACTAATATATAAATTAAATTCTATTAAAATTCTATTAAAATAAAAGTATAAAAGAAACAGACGATTTTAAAATCAATTTTTATGGAGGAGTGAAATATAATATATGCTATAATGGATAATCTTACTATAAAATGACCTCATCATTTTAAATATTTTAAAGAGGGCAACAGCTGTAGTTATAAAAAGGAAAACAATAAGGCTAAACCAGAAAAATAAGTAAATTTGATAAATATTTTAAAACTTTAAAATTGGAAATCTTATGAAATATTGGACATTTAAAGTAAATACATGTATCATTTTAAATAGAAAAAGATTTTGGAAAAGTTTAGTGTATTTTAACGAAGTGATGAGAAGTTTTTGAGTATGTTAAAATTTTAATAGTAAATTCAAGTTAATAAAGATGGGAAACATTGAGGATTAAAATAAGAATAATTATAAGATTTAAAAAAAAAAAAAAAAAAAAAAAAAAAACTTTTTTTTTTAAGCTTTTAAATTTTAATATACTAATAATATACTAATTAAAAGGAAAATGATAAATATTCTATCATAGTTTGAAGTCAAATTTGTTTTCAAATGTCTAAATAAAATATCTGATGTAAGATACTAATATTTTGCAGCGGAATAGATTTCATTTCTGTCATCCTTGGCGAAAAAAAAAGAATATTGCCAAATTATCTGGCGAAAATATTTAATTCCTTTCAAAAATCATGGTTATTTTAACAACTTATATTAAAAGAGTAATGAATAATATGAAAAAATATTTCGTACAAAACATATTACATGTCATACATACGTACAATGAATAATACATATTACATTTCGTACAATGCATACATCTGGCATGTATATTTTCGTGTTACGCTTTTGATCGCCAAATAATAATAATAATAATAAAAAAAGCCAAGGGCGACAGAGTTTTGAAATTTAAAATTAAAATTTTGTCAATTTGACAGCAAAATAATTCAATCTAACACCCGCGATAACTAATACATATCTATACCCAAATATAAGGATTAAAATCGGGAAATAAATTTCCTCGATTTTTAATAATTTCTTACAAAAAATCCAGTGGGCAATTAACATAGGAAATCTTTTTCTTGGCTGCACAGACGGTCAGTGAGTCACACTTCGCTTGCGTATAGAACTCATAGATATAGTATAGCATATATAGAATAGAGTGATCATTGGGGAGAAAAAAATTCCTTTTCATTTGGGAAAAGACGACGTTTTTACCAAAATATGGCCGTCTTTCCCCGAGTGAATACACGCGGGAATACATACTAATATTTTAGCAAATAAAATTTATGAATAATTTATTTGCTAAAGGGGAATGGAAGACTCCAGATACAGTTTCAAATTCATATTTCTTTCTTTCTTTCTTTTCTTTTTTTTTTTCAATACCACTTAATGGCTGTTTCCAAAGCTTTTATTTATTTATTTTTTTTTTTTTTTCGGCATCAAAAATCTTTGTACGATAACATGGGGATGAGAGATCTATATATATTACTATATCTATGATAGAACTACATTTGCACTTTATCAATGTGTATAAAATCTTTAAATTGATTATGACGTCAATTTTCGTGAAATGCATAATTTAACTTTTTATAATTTTTTAACGTTCACGTTTGATTAAATGTATTTATTTTTATGTCGAAAAAAAATGAACTCGTATTTTTTTTTTTTTTTTTTTTTTTTTTTGGCAACAATTAAATTAATGGAACTCACAGATATTTTGGAGCAACTTTAATAAAGGTCTATAATTAACAAATAATTGCAATAAAACAATATTGTGACAATAAATTGAGATAAAAACTATCCTATCTCTCAAGTTGGACCAAACTGCACACAGTGTGCAAAATTTCATTAAAATCGGTTCCTTAGTTTAGGAGTTTACCCCGGACAAACATCGTGACACGTAATTTATATATATATACAGATGTGTGTGTGTGTGTGTGTGTGTGTGTTAAGCAGCTGTGGATTCTGCTCTTATTGTTATTTCAGTTTCATTTGTTTGGTTATTGCCCTTCTTTCGCATAGTTTTCAATTCTTATATTAAATATATACATTCATTTCTTATATCAAATATATAGTCTTTAAATCACTCCCCATGATCTCAGAATGAAATACCCCCCCCCCCCCCCTTCCACTAGGCTACCCTTCCTCCGCTTCGGTAAACTTACCTTGTGCTATTTTGTTGGTGTCAGTTTCATACTTCAGTTTTCATGCACTTTATAGAATTGCAAATTCAATAATCCTCATAATGCAAGTTTATGTGAAATATCACCCTATTCTGTCATATTAAGAAAATCGGAAATTTCGAATAAAACTTAAGAAGTTTTCAAAATAGAATGTCCATATTCAATGATGTTAGTGTCAGTATCATAAATGATATTTTAAAACTGCCCAACATTTTTACGATGACAATAATCCTCACAAAATACGTTTCTGCGAAATCTTAACCCCATTCTGTCATATTAAGAAATTCGTAAATTCCTAATAATTTACGAAGTTTTCAAAATGGAATGGTAAAAACGAAAAGGATTTTTGCTAGTATCATAAGTGATATTTTAAAATTGTTCCGACCTCTTTACAATCATCTGTTCTTGAGATAATGTGTACACAGGATAGCAAATGAACTAACAAACTGACACCCCCTACAGACGGACACTACTTTGATTTTATGATTTTCGGATTTCTCACGCTTCAAAACAGGTGAAATCAGTAAAAAATGGAGATCGAAAATTTTTACGAATACCTAAGTTCCCCGTGCTTATAGTATGATAGAGAACTAAAAATAATACTTATTAAGCGATATTACAAAAAATCTATTTGAAAGTTAAAGAAAAAACAGTAAATATTGAATTGCTATAAAAAATACTTTAGTAATAATAATAATTAATAATTCTTCCATTCAAAAAAAAAAAAAAAAAAAAAAAAAACACTCCAAAAATATTAAAGAAGGTATATTTCTTTTAAAGTAATTATTTTCCGAAAACTGAACAATTTTGAAAATTACTTTCAGCGTTTTACAGCATACGAAAGTTAAGAAAATAGAAAAATATCGCATAAAAAAATAAGCACATATATGCAATAAAAACAAAAATATTATAGAAAAAACAAAAAATATACACACAAAATTTCACCAAAAGTAAAAAAAAAGATATATTTTCAAGATGAAATTTTTTTTAGACATAAAGCGCATCACTATTTTGTCCTCAGTAATTAATCTGCATTTTTTTTTTCCCTGCTTAATTATACTTTTATTTATTAATCAATAAAATAAATCAGTTAAGTAGTTTAATAAAAGACTTTTTAAGATTATTTAAACGAAATGTAAAGGCAAGTATGATAAATAAATTATTTAAATTTCTTTTCATACATCATCTTACATTTTCTGCCTCATAATTTCATCGACTTTTCAAAATTATTTTAATTTGAAGATGAGAAAGATTCAAAACATTGATTTGCTTGCTTTGTGTTTCATCAAAAAAAATTTATGTACGTAGACTTTTTTTTTTTTTTAATTAATTAATTAATTAACTGATGCATACATACAGAATTAAAAATTGTTAATCTAATCGGATTCTTAAAACGAAAAAATTGTATTCTTGAAAAAAAATGAAACTTTTACAAAAAATATTAAAATAAAAACTTTTAACTTACGATTTCTTTGTATTTTGAAAACAATTATAGAAATAGTGCAAGTTTCGAATGAAATAATTCTATAATTTCCTTAATTATGTGGTCTCTGGAAAACCACCTTATAGGTAGAAATTAGTATACTTTTATGGTAATCACTTCTATATTTCATGAAAAGAATCAAACTATTTGGTCATAAAACAAATCGATTCTTTCATGCATTTCTAAATTATTAAGAACTAGCAGGCTTTGCCCGCCTCACTGGTCGCTATATTTTAACGAACTTTCAAAAGAGATTGAATAATTGAAATGTTTAGATAAATATATTTCTGTTGGTAACTATTTTCGCCAAATTAAAACCATGGCTAAATACCGTGATATACAGCCACTGAAATGTAAAAGACATTTTTTGTATTTGAGTTTCATTATGTTTAACAACACGATTAATTTTGAATAAACTACATGTATATTCACATTAAATTGCAGACGATAAATTTAAGAAATATATATATATACATACATATATATACATATATAGGTGTATATATATATATACATTAGAGTATTTCATTAATTGAAATTGTAAATAAATCAAAATAAAATATTTAAGAGGGGAAATGTATATTTGTTACTTCCATTACCCCATTACCACATAATAGGAGCACTAAATTCGAAAATATCACCTGATTTACATATTTTATGGTCTCCTGAGTTCAAAGAAGTGGTTTTTGGTAATTGGTCAGTGTGTGTGTATGTGCATATGTCTGGAGGGGGGGGAGAGAGAGAGAGTGAGAGAGACAATTTTCTGATTATTATATCTCCAAAAGTAATAAAGATAGAACGACGAAACTTCAGAATTGAGACAGGTGTGGTGTAGAGATGATTTTTCAACTTTTGGTGAAAATTGGAGAACCGGAAGTGTGATATTCAATACCGGAAATGGGACCGTAAGTCCGTATCTCAAAAACGCCTCAAAAGATTTTCTTCAAAGTTGCTATATAAGCACCCTATTAGATGTCCCTTTGCATGTCATGGTTGGTTAGTTCAAGAAAATTAATAAGCGTCCTGTATGAGTAGTTCGATTTCAAATCTCCTAAGTGCGTTCCTTTAAAAATGGTTGTAAGGATTTTTTTTTTTTCCCCAAACTTTAAATCGCTTTTAGATATCCTTTCATATATAATTGTTGTTTTCCGATCAACAAATGAGTATGTAAAGTTTTGGTGAAAGTCTTTATTTCAAAAACGGCTCTAACGATTTTCTTCAAAATTGTTCATAAACTTCTTTTAGATATCCTTTCTCATATATTATGCGGTTATTATAGGAGAATTAATAACCTGATGAGGTAGGTCAGTTTTAGATCTCGAAAATGGGTGTTTCAAAAACGGCTCCACTGATTTTTTTTATTTATTTATTTATTTTTAAATCTCGATCTGCAAACTCTGTTTTATATGTCCTTACACATGTATCAGTTTTCTCTTACAGGAAAAGGTCAGGTGTCTAATTTGTTAGATCAATTTTGTGTCTCCAATTTTATCTCCAAAAAGTGCTTATAATACGTCTAATAGTGGGTAATAAAAGTTACGTGGTTGTTCCACACCAATTTTTTTTTTTTTTTTTTTCCCACTACGCACGTGCATTTGATAATTTTAAAGCTATCCGCGTTTGTAATGATCGATAGATGGCGCTCTCTGAACACTGCAGTTGTTAGTAAATATAACAGCCACGTGTAATTATTATTCTTTCTCCGCCATTTCATCATGGAAAGTCGATTGCATAATATGAGGATATGCAGTGGTGTGATAATTTCACCTTAGCCCACCAGAGGGCGAGCATTTCATTACAATCGCGGATTATGTCGGAAAATTTTTAAAATACAAATTTAATTTTTATTTATTTATTTACATATGTGTTTCTTTTATGTTAAAAAAATAAATGAAATGAAACGTTGTAAGCAGTTACTTTTATTGGCATCAGCTTGAAATTACACTCAAAGAAAAATGTTGGGAATAACGCCCTTCCTCCCCACCCCCACCCCCCAAAAAAAATATTGTATAAAATATAAAATTTTCCAAAATCTAATAGGAATATCGAAAATTTAGAGGTATGTGGTAAAACTACATGCATTCTTTTATCTAGGGTAAAAAAAAATAATTTAAAAAATATATACATATATCCGAACTGTATGCACCATAGATTTTCTGTGCATCATGCACAGACAGACAGACACTTTCTTTTATTCGTGTAGATCTTACTAAACTGGTGTGTTTAATTGAGTTAGTTTATTTTTTATATAAAATGAGGTTCACATACAAATCAATGTAAATAAAAAAACATAAAATACTTGAGCATTCGAGATTATTTTTAAGAAAATGTTAGCAACACATTACGTAACCAGATAGAAATGTTTCATTTTCCATGAAATATGGAACTGAAATTTTAATTCTCTGAGTATTCGAGAATTTTCCCTGAAACGTATGAATCCTGATAAATTAAAAAATTTTATAAAACGATTTCAAGCATTAAAATAAAAACACAATTTACCTTGCTTCCTTTCACTTTTTCATAAACTCTCCTCTCGCGGCTCCTACGCTCCTTCCTATGACGTCTCTCTTCATCAGGATCTCTGCTTTTTTCTTTCTTCTTGGTACGAGGACGATGGTGCTTGTCTGCAGTTTTTTGTCGTGCCATACTGGCAATCCAACGGGCCACTTCTGCCCGTCTATGCCGACTTAGATATTTTGAACGAAACAGTCTGAATTATTGAGATCTTCACAAGAAAAAAAATCTGAATTGGCTCACTCTGGTTTGTAAATTAACCTCAAAAACTGAGTGATAAAAAAACGATGTCACATTGCAGAATAGTAGTGCAAATACTCTTTCTTAAAATAAAATTTTAATTTCAATAATTACTATAAATTCGAAGTTGCAGCATGAAAAGATTATTTCTTTGATTTTATAAATTTTAGTTCATTTACGGTCTTATAAATATTCTAGTTTTATATATGTTGCTATGGCAACGGTACAACACAAAGCTTCTCAAAATATTAAACAATATTTTCCTGGGAATAGGCAACGAGAAATATATTTTGCAAGATTTGTCGCTACAAGAACACTCTATATTTATTTAGCTATCTTGTATAAATCATATCACGAATCTTCTACATTCTTCAATTATTCAATAATAAATCTTCTAATACTTAAAGCTACACATCCTCCTCTAGAGATAACTGAATTCTCGAAAAGTAAGTGAATAGAATTCCATCGAAAATAGTTAAAGAATATAACAGTACATACTATTAAGAAGATCAAAGGAATTCTTTTTTCCCCGTAGCTATATAATTCTTTAAGCACAGTAACATGATCACTTCAGTAAATGCTTAACTTTGCAAGTGCAAATTATTAGCTTTATTCTCAAATGAGATTAATTTTAGAAAGCAAATATCAATAGCGTTCTTTACAAAATGGAATATTTTAATATTTGGCTATATGTAATTGGATTTGAATATATTTTGTTCAATTTAATTCAAAAGAAACCGATGATACATTAAAAAGAAATGTCGAAAAAAAAAAGTGAATGATTAAAATTCTTTTTAAAGGTTTCTTCAAGCAAGTTGTTTATTTCTTAAGAGACATTTTTTAAAACGGAATTTATTATTATTATTATTATTATTTTTCCTTAAATGTAAATACACGAAAGATGGATGACAGTTCTGTATTTGAAAAAACACTCGAAATACTATTCAACAAGTAATTCTATCAAAATTATCGAGTGTTTATTTAGTTTCGTAAAAAAAATAGACACAACATAAATGAAACTCATTCAGCTTGAAATTAAAAAATAAATACATTTCTTCTAGATTACTTAAGAACGCAAGAGCACTTATCTGCAAATGATAATCAGTTGCTTTATTAATTTAATTAAAAAAAAAAAAAAAAAAAAAAAAAAAAACTTCAACGAAAAGCACAAAGATTCAGAACTAAACAAGTTGAGAGAGATTTTGTGTAAATATAACAAATTTAACTAAATGTATTTTTCTAAGAGCAAAACTGTTCAGATTACAGTTAATTAGCAGTATCGAATTTTCGAAGCCGCAGTTCGTATTTCACCAGTGTAGGCAATTATCGAAATAACACAATACCTGTGAAGTTAAATCAAGTAAACACTCTTGAATGATGTGTCGTATCTTATTAATTAGTTCGTAACTCGCGAACCAAGCGTTTGTCACTCGTGCATTCTATTTTAATTACCAGAGCACTCAAAAGTCGAAATCTTATCAGTTATCGAAAAATTTAACTATGAAATTTGTTAAGCATGGATGATTATTATTCCACAAGTTACGTTTCACACGCAACACAAACTCGCAGAAGTTAGAAACAAATACGTAAATAACGTGAACGTGGAAAAGACAGTTAACGTAATCCAAAAAATGAATCTTTGAAATATAACAACTCCGATTGCAAAACATGTAGAAAGTAAAAAGTTAAACTGAAGAAAAATATATCATACAATGAAAAAATATCAATATTACTTCAACCTAGCACGGGCAGACACCCATCATCACAAATCTTGTTACATCAATAAAAGGGGAAACGGAGAAAGTAAAAAATAAAAGTACCAGAAATTTGAGCTACAAAAATTTTTAACAATGCCACAAAAGGCGAAATTCAAGCCAGGCGCTGTCACCTTAACTTGAAATGCAACAGACGCTATATATGAGGTCATGTCCGGAAATCCAAGTAATGGCCTACGTTGAAAGGAAACGGTAAAAAAGATGAAAAAATAAAAATAAAAATCCTTCAACAGAATAAGATGGATATGTGAAAACCTACACGGTTGTTGTTGAATTAGTTCACTGTGTAAATGAAAAACACTGCTCGCAGAGGCATAAACTACAGTGCGCGGGCCGTTTATATGAATCATTCATTAACAGAATCAGTCGTTTCTAAATGAAAATTTATTTTTATTAATGGAATTCGGATTACAAATATTTCGCCGTATTCTATAATCAGCCTCAAAATTGTAATTCCAGTTAATTCGTATCGTTAATTGTAAATTTGTATAAATTGTGGGTGCACTTACAGGATCATATTAGAAGGGGACCTAACACGCAAAAACCCTGAAAACTGTTACTTGCATGCAGATAAAGGAGACTCATCAATGATATATCATATGGTTACCTATAATATGTGATATTTGTAAGTTCTTAATACATTATAAAGCAAACTAAACATTAAAAAGGAAAAATTTATGCAAAAATAAAATAATTTCACATGAAATTTGTAGACAGCAAAATTTTCAAAAACCCCGAATTCCGGAGTAGCCCCTGAAAAGTTTCACCCCTATTTTAATTAATAAACGGAATATAAAAATATTAATAAATAAAAATTTACGCAATAGCAGCTTATTTTAAATCAATGAAGAGAAAATTAATTAAAAAATCTGGCGTGTAATAACTACACGTCTTCCATTACCCACTATTACACGTATTATATGCACTTTTGAAGATAATGGTGGTCAAAAGATATAAAATTGACCTAAAAAATTATGACACCTAAGAGTTTTCCTCTAAGAGAAAACTGATACATGTGTAAAGACATACAGAACAGAGTTCACATAGCGAGTTTTTTTTTTTTTTTTTAATCGGTACAACCGTTTTTTGAAACACCTATTTAAGAGATCAAAACTGATCTATCTAATCAGGATAGGTAATAAGACTATTGATTGTCCTGTAAAAACCACGTAATGCAAGCGAAAAACCTATCTGAAAAGGGGTTTGTGTAACAATTTTCAAGAAAATCGTTAGAGCCATTTTTAAGATACCGACTTTCACATAAATTTGGCAAACCCAATTACTGACCGTAAAACAACAATTTACATACGAAAAGATATCTAAAAGAGAGTTAATATGGCAAGTTTAAAAAAAAAAATCCATGCAGCCGTTTTTAAAGGAACGTACTTGGGAGACCTGAAATTGGCCTATTTATACAGGACGCCTATCAATTTTCATGAACTAATGAACTATTACATACGAAAGGACATTAGAGTGTTTACATAGCAACTTTGAAGAAAATCGTTAGAGCCGTTTTTGAGATGTGGACTTAAGAGTCCTACTTCAGGTTTCATATGTTCCACTTCTGTTTTTCCAATTTTCACTAAAATATAAAAAAAAATCATCTGTACACCAGACCTAACTGAAATTTTCGTCGTTCTACCTTAATTAGTTTCGGAGATATGATAGTCAGAATATTCCATACAGGCACACACACACACACACACACACCAGTTGCCAAAAAAGCACTCTTTACGATTCAGGAGACCTTAAAACATGTAAATCAGGTGAAAACTCAATATCGAAATTTTGGATTAAATTGGATCAATTATCTACGGTAGTACTGTAATGAAAGTAAAATCAACTCTAATTCTGACCACATTTTAGCGTACAAGTAGCACTATATCTTTTTATGCCTAAATTTCTACACGAGACGATTTTTCAAGTCTGCTCATGTATAAAAGCTAAAATTTTAGATTAAATATAGACAAAAAAAAAAAAAAAAAAAAAAAAAAAAAAAAATCAATAAAATCAGGCCTTAACTGGGATCGACCTAACTTCCATTAGTTTCTCCAAATTATACTGATATAGTATAAAATTAGTATTAGTGTAAAATTAAAATTCTTTAAATGAAATTGCATATAATTTTACGCAATATTTTTTCAGAATAATATTCTCATATTTTATGTCCACAAACCATAGAATATGGAATAACAATATGATGCAAGGTTGGTTGTAGGATTTAAGGCCGATTGACTCCTGATGTGTCCTAGGCCTAGGGGGGGAATGCCCTCCGTGGGGGTCTTTCTAAGGGGTCCTAGCCCGTATTTACGCGAGTTTCGGAGGAAACCACGGAAAACTCCGAACGGCTAGGTCGATGAGCGCGACCAGGGATCGAACCCGGCACCTCCCATCTACCAGCTTTGAGCGCAGAACCGCTCGGCCGCTGGTGGGCTCAATATGATGCAAATTACGAAAATAACAATTATTATTATACTAATATATTCATAATATTCATAAAGATTTGTGTACAACTTTCTACCATAATTCCCCATGCTTACATGGATCTCGAGCAAACGTAACCAATGACGTTATTTTTTAGTTTTACTAGTAACATATTATAATGGAATTCTAAGTGTTTGAATTTTCTGATTTAACGAAGTTTACATTATTTATTTCCCATATTTCTCTAACAAAAATACTTAGAAAGGGGGAAAGGCTTATGGTGATCACATTAATTCTCTATTCGCCATGATTATCGAACCAAACATAAAAAGGGTTGGTTAACCCTAAGATAATTTCAGTTAGAAACTCAAAATTTTTATATGTTCAGTTCAAATTGTAGTTTTAAGTAAATCTATTCAAGATATATATATACAGTAAAAACCTCTCTAAGTTGGACGTTCCAGGAAAAAGTATCCATCTCAGAGAGGTGTCCAACTTATAGGGGTACTTACATTTTTCGATTTAATCAAACTGTATCTATGACTGTCTTTTAACTTTAATCATATTTAAATATAACATAATTAAGTATTCATAACTTATATACAAAAAATGATTTATTTGCCAATTTAAAATCTAAATTTAAACTGGTATATTGTGTCCATAATAACATTTTCTTCTATAATTTTTTTTATATAATAACGCCATCCACCAGTTAATATGCACGAAAATTTAATCAATATAACTTCTCACAATAAATACATGGTCCAAGGTACACTACCAGTGGTGTACTTTGGACTTAATTGCACTTTATAGTTTATATATATAATTAATATAATTTTAATAAAATTTTGGAATAAATACAGTGAAACTTGAATAATTCGAACTTGTTTAATTCGAAATTCTGGATAATTCGAATTTTTTAGTCGGTCCTTTGAATTTTGTACTAAAATAATGCTAAAAAATCATGGATAATTTGTAATTCGAATTTTTCACGCGATTACCTTTAAAATATTACAGTAAAATTTCCTCCCGAGATTTTTCTCAGCTAAAGTTGCATTATTTTCTTTAACAGTCTTTCAAAAAAGGATAAGGAAATACAAGAGCATTTCCTACCTAGTGCATCTGAATATATGGCCCATATGCATGAAATTTGAGGGGTTTTTTTTTTCATTGAAAGTCATGTCTAATGTACAAGATTCTATTTTTGTATCAATTGATAGGTTGAAGTCGTATGCTATGACACAAAGATTGTACTTAAAGAAGCAATAAAAAATATCTGACTATTTTTTAAAAAGTGTTGAATAATTAAGCTCGTAGAAAAATATTGATTTAATTTTTTTTTTTTTTTTTTTTTTTTTTTTGGGGGGGGGGGGGGGATGTAGCAGTATTCTTAGATATAAAGTTTATGTGTTAAATCTTTGATCGTAGAGTTTTATTTTTTAAATTTATCTCTTCTTTTTGACAAAATAGTATATGTAATTCGAATTTTTGGATATTTCGAATTTTTCTCTGCTCCCTTCAACTTCGAATTATCCAAGTTCTACTGTATATGTTGATATAACATTATACAGTGTTTAAAAAAGTATTTAGTTTTGGCGAATAGTTACAAAATTAAGATTGGTCAAAATAGGTCCGAGATACCCCCACCTTCCCCCATACATATTATGCCAATTTTGCTTTAAATGAGAGGTGTGGATGTGAAGAAAAAAATTAAATAATGTAATTTAATCTGTTAACAAGCAAACTTCATTTCTGTCTAAGATTATTGCAGTTTACACTCGAGAAACAACGTAATCTGCAAATGTTTTGAAAAGCTTTGCTCTATTTACCTGTTTATAATCTAAAGCTAACACTTGCCTAATATTTAATTCAGACACTTCGTGAAGACATTTATTCCGATATATTCTTATAATTCTATTTCCGTCTTCAGCTAAACTAATTTGAAATTTATCTCCAGAAATTCAGTGAGTTTTCGTAGGAGAAGACGTCGTAATTCTAAGACAAGGGAATTCTACCTCCAAACAGAGTTAATTCAGTTTCTTATACCAGAAAATGTCACAGCTTTTATAAGGAGAATTTTGATGCATGTAGGTACAGAGAGAATATCGAAAATGCAAGAAGTATGCACGAAGAATGGTATAGAATAAATATAAGCAATGACTTTTTAAAACTTAAAATAATAATGTTCGGCAGATTTAATTCATAAAACATACAACAAGAGTAAGAAATTAAAACATTAGGCTATTAAAATAATTCATAATATTTCAAACCACCACATTTAAGAGACGCCAGGTATTTCAGGGATGTCAAGGTTTAATTTACAAAAATATAAGTATCCTTGAAAACAAAATTTTAAGCACTAATTATTGAAAAGTTAAAATAGTGTTAAAGGTGTATGGCCGGCACATTGTAAAAGTGGTGTAACTCCATATTTTTAAAATATGTATATTTTTGCTTAATTGCATCACATTTAGTCACATCTTTCAATATAAAAAGGGAAGAAACTCCAATAACTGCATTAAAATCCCATAAATGACATTACTTGTTTTTATTCAGAAAACTAAATCTTCTAAATATTCATTATAAAAATTAAATGTCTAAGTTATTTCAAATTACATGTCTTATAAGTTCTTATAACTCTCATTTGTATTAAACACTAAAACTCGATAATACTATTTCAAGGAGATAATTCACTTTTACAGTGAACGACCCACATATAAATATCTAAAACATTATGGTGGTTATATTCTATCTCTTGCAACACTAAAACACTAAAAGATGTTGCACTCATATCTACAGAGTATAAACAAAAATATTATTTGTCTGGGGGTTACACACATTTTGTGAGCATTTCAGTTCAACAACTAGTACATATAATTACCTGAAATTCAAATCTGGGTTGTACAATAAGATAAACTTGAATTATATATGCCAAAATTTAAATAGCATCGTCATTATGTTATGATGCACATTTTTCGATATCTGTGATAGCTACATTTCAGCCAATACCCATGCGTAATAGTTATGTCTCGGCATGCTGTTAGTACTTAACTAGGGATTAACTTTTTAAGGTTCACAGATTTCCCTATTTTAATCAGTAAGCCCCGACTTTTCGTGTCCCTATAAAACGCTACTTACTGCATATTTAACGAAAGATTTTTACGTATTTATGTTAAAATCATTTAAATTTTACTCACAGCAATGAATGCAGTAAATGCCACTACCATATATTTGCGGCGCTTGTAATGGGTTAAACACGAATACGCAAAATCATTTTTAATAATGTATTGTTTCTGCCTAAAAGTGCGCTTTTTTGTTGTTGTTGTTGTTGGCTATTTTTCGACACTCCTCTGCAAACAATTAAAAATCTTTGATTCTGAAATCCAAAATCCTGTTTGATTTATAACCTCGAAAATTCCAGAATTTACAAGATTGACAGAGAACTAATTACGTAAAGAACGTTACAAAATAGATACATTAAAATGAAAATAAAGCTGGTAAGGTTATTCTGCTACAGAGTTATTTTTAAAGAACAGTAATTTTTGGCTTAATTTAAATCTAAAATTTGAAAAAAAAAAAAAAAAAAAAAACCTTCTAATATATATATCTGTATATATATGACGAAAAATCACCATTAAAAAAAAAAAAAAAAAAAAAAAATTACGAAGTTTAATCTGCATCTCCCCCTCCCCCCCCCTTTTTTTTTTTTCTTTAATTCTAGATCAAGTCATAAAATTTTCATTCATTTTGAAAAAAATCTCTTGGTACACTTTTGTAAGATCGCCATAGAGGTTTTTCTTTTCTTTTCTTTTTTTTTTTTTTAATTAACCAAATTCTACAAAAACGAAAACGTAAATTAAAAATCGCTATAAAAAAATCAAATTCAGCATCAGAATATCGCGCAGAAGTTCAAAATGATAGGATTTTGTATTTTACTAAAGAAAATTGAGCAAAAACAAAGAAAAAAAAAAAAAAAAAAAAGCTGATAAATGCACACAATGTACAAAGGAATTAATATTAAAACCTACTAATTTGTAAATCCCACATACTCATTAAAAAATAAAAATTCAATGTTAATCGCACGGATATTTAAAATGATAAGGTTCTGTATTCACTAAGAAATACCTCAATAAACAAATTGATAAATACAGACAATGTATTATATTTGCGAGATATATACGCAAATGAATTAATATTAAAACTTGCAATAGATTTATAAAATTAACTATAACTGAAACACAAAGCATTTTCCCAATGATTGTCCATCTTCTGCGTAATACAATTTAGCAGGCTTAAGCTCAAATACAGATTAACAGAATCTTCAGTCTACCAAACTAATTTACTCGAAAACACATTAGGATAACTCAGCGTCGCTGGTGGTTTAGAGGATAACCATGTCTATTCAAAACAGCAATCAAATTCAACGTTTTGGAATAGAATTTTCAGGCTGTTTTCGTTTTTGATCAGATGTCTTTTCCAAATAAACTAATTTAAAATCTATCTTAGATGTTTAAGTCTCTCCAGACGAAGTTTCGACAAAAAAGCTGTAACAGTTTTATTTGCCGTTACTTAAAAAAGATTCAGAATAATAATAAAATAATGAAGCTGTAATAGTTTTCTTTGCCATTGCTTAAAAAAGGTTTAGAATAATATCAAATACATCGTTATTTTCTATTAGATATTTACAGTCGGCAGCAAAATTATTGAAGCACATATGCACTTTTCATGTACATTTTTTAGTTCGATCGCTAATTTTTATCATCAATGTACTTTTTCGTAAACAGCATAAGACTAAGATCATGACTCGACAAATATTCACACTTAACAATACAATATTAGGTGCGCAAACTTTAAATAGGAATTATTGTTAGCGCTTCAATAATTTTGCTGCCGACTGTATATATGTTCTATTTGTAGCCTTTTCCTAATTTTTAATGAAATGTCATACATTTAATGTTCATTCATAAATAGTTTTTTTTTTTTTTTTTTTTTTTTAAAGAGCATTATATCATTCTATGAACAATATAATGAATATCAACATTCTATAACAAAGATCAATCCCAGTTTATTTTTTGGGACCCATTAATACACACACACACAGATATATACACTTCTTCTCATATTTATAAGGACACTATATGTTTTGAAATAACTAATGTAAAAATAATTGTGAACAAGATTGTACTAAGTGCACTTAATATATCTAGTATTCTAAAAACCAAAACTGCTATAATTTTTTTAATATGAAACAAAATTAATAAAAAATCATGCAAAATATTTTTTTCTCCGCGTCTTTAAATGTTCATAATTATAGGGACAATCAAGATTTTATTCGTTTTATTTAACTTACTAGCGGATAAATTACAGTTGACGTGCGAATTTGTTAATTACTATGCTAGATTAATTCATATATAAACCTTCAAGTTTTCTTGGGCGGACATTACTGATAATTCCTCGAAAAAAAGAACGTTCATGTAGTGAAGTATGATAAATGTGTTTTTTAAGTGAAAGGATAATTTCAATCCGCCGAATTTCTAATGAAATTCGAAGATCTAAAATTGCTGAAGGAAATGTGATCAAACGTTGAACTGCTCGTTCGATAGGAGAGAGATCTGATGCAAAATCAGAGTTGTTTTACAGAGATCGAAGACTCATAATTCCTCTTACTGTTCTACTCATAATGACTGTTGCTGAATTTGCTCATAATTTTTAACGAAAGGTTGGGGCCCATACTTACGCATGTTTAAAATAATTAATAATATGTTAAAATGAATAAAAAAACTTGTAATAATCAATAAGCATTTAATGGGGGAAAGAACGTCTGTATTAAAATTGAATAAAGACAATATTAAATGATAACATGTTGCATTTTCGGGTGAAAAACATTTTATTCTTGATTAACCAAATGGTTTTAACAGTTACTGACACAATCTGAAGATAGCAAAAGTCAGAGCAGATTTTTTAAAGACAGATATGAATCGGGCATTTTAAAAGTGGATCTATGGCACTCTGGGGAGCTGTATCTACTGAAGGCAGAATGAATTTAGTAATTTTACCATGTTTTTATTAACTTCGATTCTTGTGTGTTTGTGTGTTTGTCAGGGACAAATCTTGCAATCGATTTTTAACTAACTTCCCGACTAGCTAGATATTTGAAATTTTCAGGACAGCTCACAACACGGTGACAATACATTTTTCTAATAATTTTAGTCAACTGCTTCAAGTTCCGCTGCCTTCGTTAGCGTTTATATGATTCGGCAGAAAATTTATTTAACTAACTTCCCGACTAGCTAGACATTTGAAACTTTCAGAATAGTTCAGAATAAGGTTAAAATGCATATTCTTAATACCTTTAGCCAACTGTTTCGGGTTCCCGCTGCCTTCGGCAGCGTTATCAGTACAAAGATTGCAATCGTTTTTTCCTAACTTTCCGACTAGCTAGGCATTTGAAACTTTCAGGATAGCTCAAAACACGGTGACAATACATTTTTTTAATACTTTTACTCAACTGTTTCAGGTCCCCACTGCCTTCGGCAGCGTTTATATGATTCAACAGAAAATTTATTTAACTAACTTCCCGACTAGCTAGACATTGGAAACTTTCAGAATAGTTCAGAACACGGTGAAAATGCATTTTTTAAATATTTTTAACCAAATACTCCGGGTTCCTGCTGCCTTCGGCAGCGTTACCAGTACAAAACTTGTAATCGATTTTTCACTAACTTCTCGACTAGCTAGACATTTGAAAACTTCAGGATAGCTCAGAATACAGTGACAATACATTTTTTTTATACTTTTAGTCAACTGATTCAGGTCCCTACTGCCTTCGGCAGCGTTTATATGATTCGAACGAAAATTTATTTAACAAACTTTCCGACTAGCTAGACATTTGAAACTTTCAGAATAGTTCAGAATACGGCTAAAATGCATTTTTTTAATACCTTTAGCCAAATGTTTCGGGTTCCTGCTGCCTTCGGCATCGTTATCAGTACAAAGATTGCAATCGATTTTTCCGTAACTTCTCGACTAGCT
This sequence comes from Salticus scenicus, assembly GCA_963930645.1. Lineage (NCBI taxonomy): Eukaryota > Metazoa > Arthropoda > Arachnida > Araneae > Salticidae > Salticus > Salticus scenicus. The sequence continues at coordinate 291,344,627 of OZ005648.1, forward strand.
AGACATTTGAAACTTTCAGGATAGCTCAGAATACAGTGACAATACATTTTTTTTTTTTTTTAGTTTTAGTCAACTGTTTCAGGTCCCTACTGCCTTCAGCAGCGTTTATATGATTCAACAGAAAATTTATTTAACTAACTTCCTGACTGGCTAGACATTTGAAACTTTCAGGATAGTTCAGAATACGGTGAAAATGCATTTTTAAAATATTTGTAACCAAATGTTTCGAGTTCCTGCTGCCTTCGGCAGCGTTACCAGTACAAAGCTTGCAATCAATTTTTCACTAACTTCTCAACTAGCTAGGCATTTGAAACTTTTATAATAGCTCAAAACACGAGAGCAATGAATTTTTTTAAAAATTTATCCAATTGCTCCGGGTTTCCGCTGCCTTCGGTAGCGTCTATATGATTGAACAGAAAATTTAAAAACATGGTATATAAAAAGATCTTTTTATCTTGTAATTATTTTCTATTATTATGAACATCAAGAGAATATCTGCAAATTTTAAACGTGGAATTCTCAGATTTTTGTTAGATTTTGGGGGGTAATAATAGTTTTTTCAACAAGACTTACATTTTTGCTTTACTTCTAGAGCAATAGGAAATAGTTTGAAGAAAGAAACTTCGGTATTATTGCCTTTCTCGTGGCCTTAAAGTTAAAAAAGCCTTAACTTATCATATTAGAAAAGTGCATTAAAGTGGAAAGCAATTTTAAATTGTTTAAATGTATTCAGAATATCATCTATGGTGTATCAAATGGTATTGAAACTGAAATATATATACATATACATATATATATATATATATATATATATATACCAGAGAGAATGTTTGACTGTTTCACCCTAAAAAAAGACCCTATGAAATATTAATTTACAGAATAACTGAAAAAAAAAAAAATTACTAAGATTCGAGCTGTCCTTATAATTGTGAACACCTGAAAAATCCTCTTTTTGACCGTATTTAAAGTTTTTTAAGATAGAAAAACGAAAAAACTTTTTAAATATAGTCTATTAATGAAATTCAAATTAATAAAAAATATATTTGTTTAAATAATAGTGTTCAGTGTTTAGTTAATATAGAAAAACGGTGTCCTTATAATTATGAGAACCAGTGTGTGTGTGTGTATATATATATATATATATATATCGTGTAAAATCTTCCATTTAACAGCCCCTCTATATTATATTTAACATCGAGTTAACAGGTTCTGTTAAACCAAATAAAATTTGTCATTTGGTATAATACTAAAAACGTGAAAAAATATATATATAAACGAATAATTTTTATAAAACGAAGTTTTGTAGAATGAATTTACATTTTATGAAGTGGAATTTTGTGAAAGGGCAGCTAAAGGCTTCAATTTCTTTCCTCAATCGATCCTTGTATAATCAAAAATTTTGCTAAATGTTTGTTTGACAGGTTATGATACAAATACCACTGAACTCATTTTTCAAAAAAAAAAAAAGAAAAAAAAAAGACTTAAATATTAATGCACTGTATACGTTTTTTGGGTTCGTGGCTAAATTAAGGCTCCTATATGATACGAGCTGGCGGAGGGTCCGCCATTTTCTAGGCCATCTGGGAAAACGTTGGCGGTAGAAAAAGCTAGGCTACCCGATTAGCGTTGTTATCGCCTATAAACTTCTACACAGATTATGTGAGTTAGAACTTCTTATCACGAAACAAACAAGTTAGCAATTATAAGAACATCGCCAACATTCTCAAAACGGCAACCCTTCACGTCAAAAGAAATGTAATTTTAAAGTTAATTTTAAAAGAATTTAAAAACAATAACTTAAAAAAAAAAAAAAAAAAAAAAAAAAACAGTATAGTCATTAAATTTGTCAAAGAATTTTAAAATAAAATGAAATAAGTTGAAAATGAGTGGAATCTTGCGCTACAAAGTTGTGCTCCTGCTTCGGGTATCCACGAGTTACATCTGCAATTTATAATCCACTTTTTCCTTCTTTCTGTATTAGAAGAAAATATAAACAAGCGGTGCCCTTTCTAGAGTTATTCGTGCAATTTATTGCCGAAAAATCACCAATAATAAATCGTCAGCCGGTCTTATGGGCTAAAAAATGGCGGATGCGTCAGCCTATCAATGTAGGAATTCTAGGCTAAATCATCCGTTTTCCTCAACACGTGATTTCTGATTCTCCATTTCCCTATGGATTTTCCTTATGGCACAATCCATATGGAATACAAACAAAAACATGATCATATTTTGTGTATTCCGTGCAGTAGTCACGTGTGTAGGGTTATATGACGTAATACGGATAAAATACATTAATAAAAAGGATAGAAATATATTAATTTTCGAAAAATCAGTCAGATCTCCCTATTGAGAATAAAAACTCTTTTTGTTTGTAGGTCTTTCCGCCTGCCTATATGTATAGCGATAGCAGTCATAAAAACTGTCTAATTGCTTTCAAATATAAAGATTCATGTGTTACACAGAATTAGCTGTACAGTTTTTCGTGTAACATATTATTTGTGGCTCGTGTACAAGGACATGCAAAAGTGAAAAGTATTACGGACTATGAATGAGACTTCTTTCAAATGCACTTACTAAAATTCAGCATAATGAAATTAGCATACATTATTAAGATACTTAAAAACACGGTTTCCGTAAAACAAAATAAAATGGTGTACATATTATTAACAACGAGATATATAAATTAGAGTGCTGATTCAATGGATGAAGGATTAGCTTTCCGTGGTTCAAGATGAATCACGTGACATACTCCAATAGGTTGCTGTGTTTGGCCCTTTATCGTTATTTTGGCATTTAAAATATCAGTTCGACAAATTATCATTATTATTAGGTAACATGACAGTCCTATGACCGAAATAAATTGTTTTTAAAATAATTTTACACATATTTCACATTTTAAAAAATAATAAAATACCTTTTTTTTCATCGTTTCCCAACAAAGCTTAAAAGTGTTCATAAAAGAAAATTTAAACTTTTAAAGAGCTAAATTTAATAACAAATAATAAATTTTCAGCTATTTTTAAGCATTTTGACGGTTTAAGTTCAACTACACGAAATAAAAAAGAAGTAAAATCAAAATCGAAGTGATTTAGAACAAAAGAATATTAAACTACGTAAGTAAACAAAAACATTGGCTGCGAAGAACAATCTCCAAACCGTTGCCATAGAAATTTACTGAAAATAAGCTGTTACCAAGGGAACCACCGAATACGCAGGTGCAAGGAGAGCATGTCACATGACTGATCTTGGACCTTCTCAAGGGTTACCATTTATCACTCTACTTTATATATCTCGTTGATTATTAATAATTAGTTTACAGGGTAACGCGAACGAATTCCTACACATTATATATTTTGCATTAAACCTTCAAGGTTCAAGGCGAGCGAAACAAGTACGTTTGTGTCATCTTAAGAAAAATACGAAAATATTTACAAAATCGTAAAAATATGTTTACAGTATACAATAGTTTATTTTATTTTGTTTTTCTAGAAAAAGAAAAAAAAAAAAAAAAACTTTAGCGGAATTTAATATTCTTTCGTAAAGACACATTTTTCTAAATATTCTTAAATCGTTAATCAGCATGAGAACATGTAAATAATAAATAATAAGAAACAATATCCCCACATGATTAAAATCCAATTAAATATTCAATTTATTTCATGAAAATAAATTTAATTATACAATCAAAATATATTGACAAAACTTTCTTTCTTTCTTTCTTTTTTTTTTTTTTTTTTTTTAATATCAGCTGGTAGTGCTAGATAAATATATTAAGAAAGAGTGATAGAAGACAGGAGCAAAAGAATCTTCAAGATCAGAGATTTGGGAGTATCATAAAAATCTTCAACGAAATGTACAAGAAAGAAATCAACACAAACCACCTACGGAAAAAGCAGGGGGGGGGAGAGAGAGAGAGAGAGAGAGAGAGAGAGAATCGAAAATTAATCTTCTGATAAGAGAACGTATATCTCTAGAAAATAATTGACATAGAGCAACAAAGGAAATCAAAATATCTAAAGGAAATGGACAAATAATCTATGTCTTTGTAAACGAACATACACGACATTTCAGAGGGACAGTCGAATGTGTTTTTTATTTGTATTTTCACAGACGTTCGTATACAGCAAGGTCTGTTGAGGTATTTATCATTTTTTCTTTCTCTGTTTGCCAATGTTCAATATTGATACATTTTTCCATTGAGCAGAACCATATATAAAGATAATGAAAAACAAATGTGATTTATATCTGAAACAACAATAAATTCGAGGAGTTATCTAAGCTCCATTACTTTTCTAATTTTCTATATAAGTATTTACCTTACAATTTATCAGATTTAAAAAAAAAAAAAAAAAAAAAAAAAGATTAATACGTTGAGTGCCACGCGAATTCTTAAGGAAATCCCCGTCAGGCCACGCGGGCAGCTTAGAAACGCGTTAAGTTTACCGTGTTTTAACAAAATCCATTAAAATTCCTTAATGATATAATCCTGTAATAAATTAAAAATTAAGTAAATTTGAAATAATTTTTATATCAGATTTTACACTGTCAGCCACCGGTGGTTGACGCAGCTTTATGTCATTTTTAACACTGTCAGCCACCGGTGGCTGACACGGCCTAAATGGAAAGTTCAGTGTCAACCACCGATGGCTGACATGGCACTCAACGTGTTAATGAATCGTTTACCAATGGATTATTTGTATTTGTTGTACGGGTGATGGTGTAAATCTGTAAATTATGCATCAGCTTGTCATTTGTAAATTGAATGATTAACATTTTCGTTGTTTATTTTGTTGCGTGTTTTTCATTGTTCTGAATATTGTGGTATACATCATATAGTAAATGGACATTATCCCTAAAAAGACTGCTGTAAGCTTATCCATTTCTTATAAAAGGTAGAGAATTGTCCTACTTCAATTTCCGGGAAAAAAAGTCTGTAATTGCAAATTACAGAATGATAAAACTGCAGAGGTTCACATGCAATGAAAGCTCCATATGAAGTATCCTAAAGATAACACTAATAAAGTGCAGTCGAAATAATGGCGCATGCTTTGTAATTAAATATATACATATACTTTAAGAAGTCCGTATCTAAGCTTGGATAAAACACAAATCTACATTATTAAAATCTGACAATAAATAAACGTATCGGCTACCTCCTCACGAACCGTGGAACACAGAATGGACTAAAAGTACTGAAAAGCTGAATGCATGGAATCCGATTGTACTATTCAATTTTCAAAATTACTATTAATTTAAAACACATTAATGAAACAAAAATTATGATATATATATACAGTCGAACCTCGTCAACGTCAATCTCAAGGGGGATAAAAAATTTGTTTATGTTATCAGTAGTTCATGCTATCAGTAACTAATCTTCGTATAACTATATTAATCTTCATTTTGATGGAGATTGTGGAAACAGTTCATGTTAAAAGTAATTCACTTTAACGAGGTTCGACTGTATATATATGTTTATGTATGTATATATATATATATATATAACATAAAAAGAAATATTTCATAATTATATCACGTACAAAGCTTTGCGGTTTTTACTAAGGATCTGCAGGGCTGTAATAATGGGAAGTCGATGGGGGTACTATCATCAGTCTTTCCAGTTGTTTAAAAAATAAATAAATAAATAAAACATAAATCTGTTTTTAAAATTCTTCAGTGAAGTTCATTTTTATTGAATCGGCATATAAGGTAAAGTTTTTCCAAACAACAAATGCATAATACATACATATGCGGGGGTGGGGGTGAGGAATAGAATTCGACAATTTTCGATTGAAATTCATATCATCCCTAACCCATCATCAGTATCTAGAATACATTGCACAAACCCAATCCATAAGTTTATGGCGTTTTAACCAGTCAACTGAGCGTGAAAATGGCGGCCGAGAAGACAACTTCACATCATTTATATTCCGAACGACATCTCGTCTCAACCTATGTTGCTCTGGACGTGACAGATCTGTTAAATTGTCACATCAAGCCGTCGCGTTCTGAGGAAGCTGAGACCGCAGGCAAAACGCAGCCTATCACATGCACATTAATAATCAGTTCTCCATGCGCTGTATCGTATATATTTGGCACAAACATGGCTGTCGGATGGAAGTTTGTTTATTAGGAGGAATTCTATAACAGAATAAGTTGAAAATTGTTCAATATTTTATTTGTTTATCAATAAAAATTAAATTTTTTCTTGGATTAATTTCCCAGTTTCTGACACTCCTAAGAATTTTTACAAAATCACGTGAGCAAACGTCATTATTCATGAACTAAAAATTTTTGAATGACTTTGTTAGATATAGTAAAGTAATTAAAAACTATTATGAACGCCGATAATTTTTGTAGATATTTTAAAATAACATTTAATACATAAGTGAAGTTAATAATAATAATAATAAAACTGCGTGTGAACGCTTTTGTAAATTATCATAGATTCTATCTTATGACTTTTGAAATACAGTGAAACCTCCCTAAGAGGGCCAACCACCATGCCTCAGAAAACTGACCCTTTAAAGAACTGACCTTTTAAGAGAGGTTGCTGAGAAAATCATAATTTAGGCAAAAATATTACAAATTAAGTGGTTTTAATTATTCAAAAGTACGTTTTTTTTTTTTTTTTTTTTTTTTATCCATGCAGCTTTGTAAATATAATCATTGATATTTTTGAATTTAAAAAAAATTTCAGCAATAATTTTATATTCTAAAGTTTCTTTATATTCCGCCAATCACTTTGTATAATTATATATCTGTCTATATTACATCATGCAAAATTTGCCTTTTAGACTCCCTCCCCCCCCTCCCCGCCTTTAATTATATATATATATAATAATAATAATAATAATAATTTGACTTTTTGGATCATTGAAAATCTTTTTTACGAGTTCCAGTCAGTTTTGGTTTCGGATTGGTTTCATCGATCCCTCTTTTTCAGATATGTGCAGCATGTGTTTTTAAAAGTAAGCGTAAAAATGGCTTAATCCTAATTTCTTTCTAGTCAGTCGCATGAACAAAATGGTTCCAAAATGATACAGAGTATTGTTAATTTTCAACCCTTCAACGCACAAACCACACTGTAAAAAATTTGTGTAAGGTTACCATGGTTAATGGGTGTAACGTTACACAAATTCTGGAGTAAGTCGTTCTGATTTTTTAAAAACTCAAGTTATTTGAGGATACTTTCACCGAGGGTTGTGAAACGTTCCACTAGTTCAACATAAGGCCTCAACTGCCGGCAGAAAAATGACGTAGTGCTCCAGGCGCATGCGCAATGATCAATATCTTCTCAGATCATGGAAGAAGAAACGAAACATTGTGACTCCTGACGCTGTTTGTGGTTTGTGCAAAACACGAAGGAATAAGCTTGAATAATACTAAGTAAGTTAATATTTTCCTAATATTTTTATCACAAAATATCAATGGGTGTCGGTTTTGTTAATTGTGCTCGTATTTAAAGTAATACAGTTACTAAACAGTTCTAAATTATTATTTTAGAGTAATTTAACTAATTTTATTTTTATCGTTGTAGGGTGACGTGGGGCGTGGGGGTGAAGTAGTTATAAAAGCAATACTTTTTCATTCATACTTAGTTTACCAAAAAGGTAATCTGGGATTTTAAGTAATCAATCCAAAAATATCCAAAACATATTGAGGAGGTCCAAAAATATATATTGGCATAAAAATAAAAGGTAGGTAAATATGGCAAAAAAATTAAAAATTAACATAAAAATATTAAAGACTTTTTTTTTTTTTTTTAAATAATCCTGGTCTTGGGATTTGGAGTTAGAAGATATGATTAAACTTTGAATAAAGATAAGTATAAATTTAAAATATTTAACTTCAATGGAAATTACTTGACAAAATTGTTTTCTTTTTAAAAATCTGATATAATAAAAAAATAATAATAAATAAAAATAAAAATAAATGCATAAATATAATCATAGTTACTTCGACAACTGTTAGTGGCATCAGTAGTCTGTTTACTAGTTGTTTACTTGGATTCAGATTCCCGCCCTGCGTACTCGATGTGGATTGCTATTTGTTTTTTTCAATTTCGCTTCATTAATTCCAGGTATGTATATTATTTTGTAATAATACAGTTACTTTGGTTAGAAAAATTAAATATATCCCTCATATTGTTTTAACCAACGAATTAACGAATTGTTTTGATAAATATTTACTTCGCAGCAGTGTTTCCGCTGCGGTAGCATTTTTCGCAAAATGCTAGAAGACTTATCCAAAATGCGAAAATGAAATAACATGTTTTCGCTTTTTTGCTAAAGCATCTTACTAAAGACAAATTGAAAAAAAAAAAAAAAAAAAAAAAAAAATCTTCGAAAATATTATAACGAATCTTTCATGGGGAAAAAAATTGCAACATTGATCAAGAAAATTCCATCGTTTCGTGCATATAAGGAAAATCAAATGCCGAACTATGCATAAGCATCGCATACAGGAAATCAATTTGTAAATAAGCATGAGGCATTTGTAAAGTGGTCTAATATTAAAGAAAGAAAAATTATAAATTGTAAACCAAAAAGCTTTCAATAGTAATAAACAAATTTCACTTATATTACTTTTCTTTTTTATTTTTGTAAGTTATGTTTTTATTTTCAGATGTACAGTATAAGCTTAATGTAGTTTTATGTGCCATAGTGATAATTATATCTCCAGAAAAATAATATACTTTGAATATAAGATGTTCATATTGCTTTAAAAAATTTTACAAAATAAAGTAATAATCTAAAAAATTTAATATTTTTAATGTCTGCCAATAAAATTTTATATAAAATTTAATAATAAAATATATGCTTGTACTATATTCGAATTGATCTGGTTACAGTGGTAAGTTTAATTATTAATTACCTTTTTGTTTTTTATTTCAAATTAAAAAAAAAATTATCTTCTGTGTATAAACTCTTTAAAGACCTGATTAAAAACTTTTAAGTGTAATTTACAAATGAAAATCAAACATGTCGAGGCGTTTAGAATAATGTGTGAACTGATATTCATTTTTTTTCTACTGCTTCTGGCATTTTCGCATTTTGCTAAAGCTTTTTTTTTTTCTTCTGATTTTAGCTTTTTTGCTAAAGAAAATTTTTACTCAGCTTAAACCTTGCTTCGCAGTTGTCTTCTTAAATACTTCCGAGATTGTTAAACGGAATTCTAGATGACAAATTATACAGTCTTCATACTAGATGACAAATTGCGCTTACAGTAATGAAAGCATGTGAAAATCGTTGCAAGAAAGCGCAGGAGTCGATCCAGGTTTTAAATTTTGGGTCCCCCTTTTGTGAAAAAAAAAATAAATAAAAAATCGTTTATAATAACCTTAAATTTAAGTCATTCTAAATAATGTTTGATATCAAATTAACATAGTTTCATTGAGCAATTGATTAAAAATAATACTGAAAATATGGAAATATTTTATAAAAGATCGCTTTTGTAAAATAAAATCTTGTGATCTCATTTCATAAATTTTAAAAATTTGTGGAAAATCTTCAAGTTAGAACACTGAATTTTCGATTTTTTTTTTTTTTTTTGTGGTGAAGTAGCTCAAATTTCAAAATTCCTATTACTATTTTGAAAGTTTATTTTATTAATCTTAAATAACTTAATTTATTTCAGTAAATTTCAAAACAAGCACCAGAGTGAAACAATTTATTTTCTTAAAATGTATTTTTGATGTTTTCTAATGATTTAGACTATTGATTCATGATATGATTCCCAGTATCGACTCATCCGGTGAGCTGTACCTTGGCAACAGCAATGGGTGCCTTAGTAAAGCTGTTCCAATAATTTTTAAGATTTTTTTTTTTTTTCCTATAACAGTCAAATTACATATCTTCTTCAATTATTCTTTATTTCTAGGAACTGGTTTTACTGCAAATTGGTTTCTAAATTTATGTGAACTTTATACTAGGTATATAATGATTCTTCAGCGTGTATATTTATTCAGTTGATTTGTATTCTCTTAAACCGTTCATACTACTTGCTAAAATCTGAAATATGGTTTATTGTCAGTTATGTGGTAAAAGTTTCTATATTAATGGTAAATTTTCGTTAGTGAAACCAAACACTATTACTTTAGGGAAAAATTGATTATATAAGCTATGTAGCTTTCAGTACATTCCAATAAGTGCCACATTAATGCAGTTATTAAAGAATAAAGATGTTATCACACAAGTTTTAAATCCTAGAAGTAATAATAAAGCTGTCGCCGACTTCTCAGATGGCCAGTTCCATAAATCTAGTGCTTTATTAAGTAGTGATAGTGCAAGTGTAGTATTACAATTTCTGATGTTTTATGATGAGTTTCAAGTTACCAATCCTGTTGGAACTCATCAAACAAATCATAAAATTTGTGGGTTTTATTATGTGCTTGGAAATCTTTATAAAAATAATCGTTCATGCCTTATAGCAATTCAGTTATGCATGCTGTGTAGAAGTATTGACATGTAATATTTTGGTTTGGAAAAGATTTTGGAACCTCTCATAAGACTTAAAACAGACTTATGTACATATCTTTAGGACTAATTACTTCCAATTGGGATTAATATAAATGCCTAACATAATAAATTCCAACAAATAGAAGGTTTTTAAAAAAAACTTCACTCGTGGCCCTAGGTACAACACCCTCATTGTACCTGGGGCCAGACCTCATTGTACCTAGGGCCATTCTCTCATATTTAGATTTCACTTTGTAATAAATAGAAAATAAGCATATAAACATGTATTTTATAAAAGAAACAATATCAACTAATATATTTATTTATCATATAATAATTATCATGTTTCCTTAATTTGAAACACGAAATTTTTCACTTTTTTTTTTCATTTTTTTTTTTCATTGGAATATTGTTTTTTTTTTTTTTTTTTTGAATTTCTTTTCTTTTCTGGGGTGTCTCTTGAATTTCTAGATTTTTCTGTTTTTCGGTCACATCTTTTCTTTGATGTGGGAGGTTTTGCTTAGGTTCGTACCTGTTAAAGCATGACACACGAAAAGATGTTAGATGCTGAAGATTTCCAAATTTTAACAGGACACGAAGGAGAGACATCCAGTTCTATCATTGTTAGTTCACTTTCTCCCTGGAAAATCCTTTTTTTTTTTTTTTTTTTTTTTTTTTTTTAAGTTATGGAGGGATCTTGTCTTTCAGTCATATTTGAACTTAAATATTCATCCTCAGTGAATGTGTTTTGATTCTCTGGCCATATATGCCTGATACATGAAAGCCTGATAGAATGTTTACAGGAGTAAAGGCCGACGGATAGGACTTGCCAACATTTGCAGAAACATCATGTATAGTGATTGGTTTACCAGGGTTTGCCAGCATCCAATTACTATAGGCTGCACTGTGTTTCTTAATTCTTTTGTGACCGCTGACGTAGTAACACGTCATTTGAAAATATGAAACTCCACCAGTGGGTGTTTCTTTTGTAATTCGTATCTTATTTGTTTCTAAAAAATATACACAATATTCATATTTGTACAATCAGTATACTATGGATGCAAATACTTTGATTAGAGAGAGTATGGTTGTAATGCATATCCATTTGTAATATAAATGTGAATACGGAAAATTTTGTTTTGAAAAATTGTAATTTATGAGAAAAATGCCCACAGGCGGACCTTACTGTCAAAAAGACAAAAACATGCGGTTGTGAAAGTGTTAAATGGTCCAAACACACTGGCCCTAGGTACAAGGCAGTCATGTGGCCTTAGGTACAAGTTTTGGTAACTTCATTCAAAATGCCTTCCATTAAAAAATCAACATGCAGAGAGGACTAATTAAATATCTCATTTATCACTCAATATAACAAGCAAAATTATACACTATAAATGAAAGAAAAATATTCAGCTTGCCTTTGTAGCAAAAGAGATGAGCTGCAAAATTTTACTTCAAACCATGTACATTTTTTTTCTACATATAACTTGTCAAAACTTTCTCCTCTAAAGTTCCTAAGTAGTTGTAAAAGTAGCAATTGGTGTTGTTACTTGCCCAACTAAGTAGTAAAACTTAAAATTAAATATTATTCAAATAAAGTGGGGTGGCCCTAGGTACACAGGTCTCCCCTACATACTTAAAGATAAGTTTCTTCAGAGACGCCCCTCATGATCAGAGGCCCAGGGTGGCCACTCCCTCCACCTTCCCCTTGCTATGCCACTGCAGTATATACATTAATTTTACACCTTTGTTCGTAATATCCATTTATGAGGAAAAAATGTCTCATTTAAATGTTTTAGTCTCTTTTCAGTCTTTTTTAAACATTTTTAGTCTTTTTTCTCTTTTTTTCAAGAGCGTTTTACCAATCCTAGGCCTGAGTATGGGAGGCTGCTGGCTTGAAGAAGGCTGTGGTGGCAAATGATTTAGAAAGTCTGAAGGTTAAAGGTATATATCATCTATCTACTTTTTTTTTTTTTTTTTTTTTAAAGGCCAGACTGTCTTAATTTAGATCCATAGCAGATCAAATATTTGCATTTGTGTGCTATTTGTTTTTATTTTTCACAAATGTGGGCTATCGATTTTAATGATCTTTATAGATCACAGATAACTAACTGTCCAGGTTGGTACACATCTTAATGGTTTTATTATACAGATTTACTTAATTTAAAACATTTCCATAAATTTCAATCAATTAAATATATGTAACCAGTAAATGAACAGGAGTTCAGGCTGAATACCTAAATCTTGATACACACACACACTTGCACAATTCTTGCATAAAATAAAAACATAATATACTTTTAACAGTGTTCACTCTAGGAAAAAAAAAAAAAAGGCAGAGTGCTTGTCACTAAAAGAGCACCAGATTTAGCAGTGAAAGGAACACTACTTTTACCGTAAAATTCCGATAGTAACCCCCCTCCCTATTATAATCCCTCCCCTGAAATTCGACATACTTTACTTTTTTGGAAAATTCCGTTTATAACCTCTCCTCCCTTACCTTTGGCAGCTAAGTTCGCCATTCTTTTTTTTTTTTTCCCATGAGCATTGCAAACATAATTTTTTTAAATTCTGAAGTCTTGTATGTTTATTTAGAAACTTTAATTTGTATGAAAACGTATCCAAGTGTTATTTTTTCTCATTTTTTAAAAAGTAAAATAACTCCAAATAAAAAAATGCAGCGTGTTTACATTCTTTAAACTCCAAAACGTTAACTGCTATCCGCAAGCGGCCATGACTTTCGCAATCTTGCTTATGCAACTCTGTTTTTGCGATCACAACTCTTTCCTAAATTTTAAATTATCTTTTTAATTTTAAAATCATTAAATAGCGTAATAAATCCATAATAGTACTTGCGTACGTAACTTTCATAGTTATCGTTCCCCCTGTTTTGTTCTTGCATATTAGTTAATAGCAGTACAATTAAATTAACTGTGTTTTTAACTGCTAGTGAATCTTCTAGACGCTTCGCTTCGCGATTTGTTCATCACATGTTCGTGTCTGTTATTCTGAATACGTTTTCTTTTTGTGAGAATTGTGTTATCGCACTTTTTTTCCCGTTATTTAAATTATGCCTAAAACTAGAAACAGTTACACAATTGCTAAAAAGCTTGAAATTATACAATGGCATAAAGATAATGGTGCTAATCTACACAAGATGTCAGCAGCATATCGATTGATCGAAAAACTTTGCAAGAATGGCTGAATAAAGAGCATTTCTTAAAACAAAATGATTTCAGTGCTTTGAAGGTTATAAGAAAACTTGGTTGTGGACGTAAGCCTCTTTCAGAAGAACTAGATGAAGAATTATTTGAGTTTTTCGAAAATGAAAGGAGAAATGGAAGAGCAGTAAGTAATAAATTACTTTCAGAACAGGCTTGCAAAATAGCAGCTCGCTTAGGGTTTGAAACATTTAAAGTTTCAGACAGATACATTTTTAATTGGAAGCACCAATATGAAATATCCATGAGGAAAGGCACGAATGAAAGCCAAAAATCTCCGGAAGAACTACAGGAATTGGTTACTTCTTTTTTCAACATAATGAAAAAGTTGCGTCTAGAAAACAATTACACAATGTATAACATTGCCAACATGGATCAAACTATGTGTAGATTTGATAGTCCATCAAATAGAACTAACGAAAAAATAGGAGAAGCTACAGTTCATATTGCCAATACAAGTCATACGAAGTTGGGTTTTACGGTCGCATTATCAGCTAGAGCAAACGGCATGAAATTTCCCGCATTTTGCATATTTAAGGAAGTGTCTGGTCATATTCCACCGAAAGTCTGGGCTAAGTTGAGAATTCCTGAAAATATCAGAGTTACTTCAACTAAAAGTGGATGGATTACAACGGAAAAAATGCAGGAGTGGATTTCGAGGATATGGGGGCCTAATACAGATATGATGTTCGGCGGATGCTGATCCTTGATCGGGCTCCAATTCATAAAACTTCTGAAACTAGGAATGCACTATCAAAAGTGGATACCGATTTGCTTTTGATTCTGCCAGGTTGTACAATGATTTTACAACCGGCAGATGTTTGCTTGAATAGGCCGTTTAAAGCAAAACTTAATAAATTATGGTGCAATGCTTTTCACAATATTGGAAAAACGAAGAAGGGGAATTTTAAAGCGCCAACACGACAGGATGTCTTACTTTGGGTGTCGGAAGCGTGGGAAAGTGTTTCAGAGGATATTATTATGACATCATTTAAGCTTTGTGGTTTTTCAACTGCCTTGGACGGTTCTGAGAATGGCGAGCTTCATGATAACTTATGCCGCGCATCGCTGACGAACTTAACAAAGAACTTTTAGAACTTATTTTCGATAACGATAATGATGACGAAGATTTCGATGGATTTTCCGATTGTGATGATTAATTTTTGTAAGGTTTTTGAAGATTATTTTTAAATAAAATTTTTAATTTATTAATAAAAATTGTTTATTAATAAAATTTAATAAATAATAATCAGTATTATTAATACAATTTAGTAACCATTAATGTATATTATAAAATTAATAAAATATATACTTTTAGAAAAAGTGAAACTTCTGATTACCCCCCCCCCCCCCGATTATAATCCCCCCCTTCAGAAGTCGTACTTTTTGGAAACTTACGATTATAACCCCTCCCCCATTTTTGGCAAATTTCTCGTTGAAAAAAGGGGGGTTACTATCGGAATTTTATGGTAATATATTACAAGGTGTCCTGTAAGTCCTCATATGGCCAAATATGAGGTCTTAAGTTATACTTAACATTAGTGCTGCACCGAGTAGCACTTTGGCCAAGTACTGAGTAGTTCTAAGAAAGAATAATTGATGCATATATGAAGAAATTTGCACAACTTGAAATTAAAAAAAAAAAGGCTTTTGAACATAAAACTTAGTTAAATGGTAAAACAGCATGCTTTCATGCTGAACTTTTGTAGTGTATATACATAATTAGGTTCATTGCTATATTTTGATACTTTCAGCATAGTGGATTACTAAAACCATAACCGACAACTTTATTCTTAACATCTTTTTTAGATACAAAATTATCATCCTCAGATAATTCTTAGAGAATATAAAAGTTACTGGACAATAAGGCCTAATTTAAGATACATATGAAAGGGGAACATTAAAACCCAGTATGTCGCGGACACAGAAAAATGGCTTGCGACTTTCGGACAGATTTTGTCTGCAGTCATAAAATAAATTGTCTGCAATTTACAGACATTTTTGCCCGTGACAATGTGCTACTGATTTATGACGTCTTAGATGCTCTCTGGTAGGAACTCTAGACATAGCCTCCTTAACTAGATGCCTGTCGCGTAGCTCGGAAACATAGCAACAGTTGAAGCGGTAGACAGTGCCACCTGGCACAGATTGTATGATTTTTTTGTTTAAGTGCCACCAATAACTTTAAGAAATGATATATGATTTTTATTTATATAATCGATGTTTCTTCGACTCAGTTTGCTTTATATATATATATCATATCCCACTTTAAAAAAATTTTGGTGGCTGTTGAATACAAAAGTCGTGCAATCTGCACCAGGCGGCGCTGTCTACCGTTTCAACTGTTGCCAAGTTTTCGAGCAACGCGACAGGCATCTAGTTAAGGAGGCTATGCTCTAGAGCTCCCCTAAGCCCCCCCTCCAGAGCCTTTGTAGGAACACATAAAACAGTGCTTAATAACGGCGACCTAGGGAGCCTAGATCTCCCTTGATATGCAGCATTATGCGTGTATTCTTTTCTCCTGTTACCAGGGTTAGAAATAAGCAGTCGTCAGTCGCATTTTGCGACCAGTTTTTTCATTTTGACGCCTAGAATTCCAATCACAGGTGCCATATTTGACGCCTGGATTTTTTCCTCATCATACCTAATAATTTTCCCAATCCCATCAGACTGTAAACAAGTCTATTTCAAGTCAATTGAACCTACTGATTTAAGAAATCATATCTCTATGAAAGTAGTTGACGATTTGTTAATGATTAAATTAAACAGCCCTAAATTAGAAGATTTCTGCCCAGAAAATGCTATTAAATTGTGGTGGAATTATGTAGCTTCTGGACGAAGAATGAATTTGCTATTTTAAATATGTACGTTTAATATTGTCTATGTAATTACATTCATACATAAATATGTTTTATATAATCTTGCTACCCTGTAGCAGAAATTTATTATGCTTTCTGCGACAAACTTCATCAACACCAAAATCATTCTGCAGGAATAGTTTGTGACGTTAACATTTACGAATTCAAAATAAATTATTTTTAAATAGCAAATAATATTCAAGATAACCAATGTATTTAACTTTTAACTAGGCACAAATGCATATATATGCGCTATTGCAAGAAAATACTCTCTCTCTCTCTTTCTTTCTTTTTCTTTTTTTTTTTTTTTTTTTTTTTTTTTTTAAGAAAGGTGAAAATAAATCTATTGATCTTAATTGCTTCAGATTTTTTGTTTACATCAATATACAATATTGTTTATAAAATATTCAATGAATTCAAGCCATAAAATGCAGTAACACATCAAAAATATTCTGCGAATTTTTTTAAGGCATTTAAATCGTGAAATGTCTAAATTAAACAATTGTTACAAATACTTTTAAAATTTCATTACTTTTTTTATATTAAATATATATATTTAAATACACAAATGCTCTTATTTCATAAGGTGCAAACCAAACAGTGTTGGGCATAATTGATTAAAAAATAATTGAATAACAATTAAATTACAATTTAATTGCAATTATTTTACTGTCAATCGATTAACAAGTAATTGATTACAAATAAATTTAATTACTTATTCAATTTATTTGTAATCAATTACTTGCTAATCGATTGAGAGTAAAATAATTATAATTTTATTGTAATTCAATTACTTTTTAATCAATTATGCCCAACACTGAAACCAAACAAAGTAAAATATAATACAGAACTCAAAATTAAAATACAACAAATTAAAAGTAAAAATTAATATAAAATACTGAATATCATGATGAAATATAAATAATTTACAACATTTATAGTTTTTGAGATTGTTAGAAAGATGCAAGATAATATTCTAATACACAAGATTCATTTTTTATATTATGTACAAATAGCATAAAGATCTGTATTTGAAATTTAAAAAATGTGATTTGACATTAAAGAATTCAGAATGTATAATTATACCATCATTTAAATACATAAAGTAAAACAGAATACAAGATCTAAGTAACACAATTATAGACAAAGCATAGACGAAATATTTTCATAAAGATTGAGGCAAGTGAAATATTCAATTTTTAAGGAAATGTTGAAATGGGAAATGTAACAGATATCGTGAATAAAATCTATAATAGAAAATAAGGATTACAGATGAATGAAATAAATAGAAACCAATTAAAAGTAATATTTGATATTGATATCTATGCGAATAAGTAAATAAAAAAAAATAAAAAAAAAAAAAAAAAAGCATTTGCCCTTTAATTAGTATTTATTCAAAACAACTACTAGTAGATAAAATTCCTTTTGTTTACAAATATATATATATATATATACACACTACTGGCCATTAAAATTGCTACACCAAGAAGGAATAATACTAACGGAATGAAATTTGTTGGATACATACATTATAGTAGGAAAAACAATTGATTAAAATTTCAGGAAATTTCGAGTTATATGTACTGAGAAAACAGTACATAAAACAGCGACCTCTGTGAGCAATAATAGCACTTATTTGCCTAGGCATTGAATCGAACAGCGATTGGATGACATGTACGGATAGAGCACTTCATGATGTTTTAACACAATGCCACAATTCATCGATCGAAGTTACTGGTGAGTTGTGGGGGGCCAGTCGCTTTTCAACGATTAAACAGTCATTTTCATTGGTACGAGATCAGGAGAACACGCTTGCCAGAGCAACAGTCGATAACATTATGTATCAAAGAAGGTCCGAACAATACAAACAACTTGCGGTCGTGCATTATCTTGCTTAATTTTTGCGCTACGGAGGCCTCGAATACAGGGCAGAGGGGCGAGGGGCAGGCCTTAACCTATCAGAAATTTAATGGCTGCTGTTCAGACTGCCTCGAATACGAACAATATGTAATCGAGACGTGTATCCAATGGGAACCCCTAACATCATTGGGAATGATGGACAGTATACGGCTACCAAAATTCTGATTATTCTCAAAACTGCATCATTCATATGGGCGCCATTAATGTGTGATCAACGATGAACCTGGACTCTGGAATGGCGTGAAGTCACCTTTCAGACAAATCACAATCCTGTTTACAGCATCAAGATTGCCTTATCCGTATTTAACGGCATTATGAATAATGCACATTGCCAACTGGGATTCAACATCATTATACTGTCCATCATTCCCAATGATGTTATGGGTTCCCATCGGATACACGTCTCGATTACTTCTTGTTCGTATTCCTGGCACTCTGAACAGCGGCCATTAAAGTTCTGATGGGTTAAGGCCCGCCCCTCTGCCCTGTATTTGAGGCCTCCGTAGCGCAAAAATTAAGCAAGATAATGCACGACCGCAAGTTGTTTGTATTGTTCGGACCTTCTTTGATACAGAATGTTATCGACTGTTGCTCTGGCAAGCGTGTTCTCCTGATCTCGTACCAATGAAAATTACTGTTTAATCGTTGAAAAGCGACTGGCCCCCCACAACTCACCAGTAACTTCGATCGATGAATTGTGGCATTGTGTTAAAACATCATGAAGTGCTCTATCCGTACATGTCATCCAATCGCTGTTCGATTCAATGCCTAGGCAAATAAGTGCTATTATTGCTCACAGAGGTCGCTGCTTTATGTACTGTTTTCTCTGTACATATAACTCGAAATTTCCTGAAATTTTAATCAATTGTTCTTCCTACTATAATGTATGTGTCCAACAAATTTCATTCCGTTATTATTATTCCTTCTTGGTGTAGCAATTTTAATGGCCAGTAGTATATATATATATTCAACAAAACCTTTGGTTTGATTTTTATTAAAAATAACTATTTAATTTGCAATATTTCAAGTAAAAAAAAAAAATAAATAAACAATTTTAAAAATTGAAATGTTTAAAAAATGAAATGAACAAGCTGTAGAAACTAATGATAAAAGTATTTTTGTAAAATAAATTAATAATTTTTTTAATGACTTCATAGGCTTAAACAAAAAAATTTACAGCTAAGAATTTTAGTCACAATTAAAATAATTAATGATCAGTAAAGAAAAAAAATAGAAAAGTTACCAATTTTATAACTTAAGATACCCATTAATATTTATTGCTAAGATCTTTTACTACATATAAAATGCTAAAAATCAATAGTATTTTAAGATTAATTTCTTAATTTTCTATTTTTGGAAGCAAGGTTTGAAGCTTCTTTTTTTATTTTGAGTATAACTACAGACGTTAAAAATTTCCCCATAGTCTTATATCTGTATATATTTGTGAAATGTATTGCATAGTTTGAACCAAACATTAAAATTAATGCAGCTTTTAAAAATTTACGTGTATTTACTACCACGCACGTATGCACGCTTCACATACATTAAAGAAAAAAAATGACTAGATGCAACTAATTTGTCTTGCGTAAATCAGAAAATGTATGAAAACCGATATAGCAGCAATCACGCACTTATTAAAAAAAAAAAAAAAAAAAACACTGGATGCAGTTATTTTGCAATGCATGAATCTGAAAATGCATGAAATATAAAATTCGGAAAATGGTCGCAAAACCACATTCTTTCGAAAAAACATCTTTTTGCAATACAATAAATACACACGACACGAGCGGCAGGCGCGGCGCGAAAACAAAGTTTGGAGACACGAAAATGAAGTTCCGATGTTAAGAGGTTACCAGTGAAAAGTGTCGATACACCGAATCATATCACCGCATCACGAATCGCTAATGCATGCCGTATCAAACCTAACCCAAGTGAGTTACATCCGCTTCATATCTTCTCCTTATTCAGGATTGAGGCTATCGTATCTGCAGAAACGAAAATTTGTTCTGCGGAACAGCTTATAAACCATTCTTTGAGTTTCTTTCTCTCTCTCTCTCTCTCTCTCACTCTCTCTCTCTTTTTAATACAATGGCAAAATTTATTTGACTTAAGTAAAATCTTTCTGCAAGAACATTTCTGTTTCTGCGACATTGTCGCCGTGTCGCCGTGTTTCTGCCACGG
Organism: Salticus scenicus; assembly: GCA_963930645.1. Classification (NCBI taxonomy): domain Eukaryota; kingdom Metazoa; phylum Arthropoda; class Arachnida; order Araneae; family Salticidae; genus Salticus; species Salticus scenicus. The sequence continues at coordinate 291,365,264 of OZ005648.1, forward strand.
GGATCTTGCATATATTATTTACAAGTTGATGCTTTATTATTTTTTTTAATATACATATTTAATTATAGATGGCACCTAGATTTTTCATTTTGACGCCCAAAAAATTTAATCCAGGCGTCATTTTGACGCCTAGTTTCAAAATTCTTATTTCTAACACTGCCTGTTACCTACCTGTACTGAGATTCTATAGGAACGTACGCATACTTGATCCTTCACGTTCATTCCCATTTTCTTCAGATTCTGAGCATTCTTCAGATATATAAAAATTTCTGAATCAAAACTAAAACTAGTACTATTATTATTTAAAATTATTTATATTGTGTTGTGTCAAACATTGCTATAAAATATTTAATTGAATGAGTTCAACTTATTTTTGTATAAGTGTATATTTTATATTGTTCTGTAGTAAAATTGTATTTGTGTGTACGAGATCACCACTGTTGTTAAGCTTCCTCCCACCCCCAAGATTGCCGCTATCAGCTTTCAGACTGTTTGAGTGTAAGCCATTTTCACCCCTTATCACACACAAAGTTTACAGACAGCTTATAAAATTTTAAAAGCCTGTTGCAGACAGCTACAGAACTTACTGCCACTGGGCATTAAAATATTTTATAATTTCAAACATGATAGGCCTCATTAATCTTCAGATCGTAGAAATGTAAAATGACAGGTGGTTTTGGGCCATAATTGGCAAAAGAACAGATTTGATTATGAAAATATGTTTTAAATAATGTTTTAGTGTATTTACCTTTTTTATGTATAACGTAAAATGCCATAAAAGCCTTTACTCAGTTAAATGCCCCCTCCTCTTTTCACTTTTTTTTTTTTTTTTTTGTTTTGTTCATTAAATACTAAATAAATGCACCTTTTGCTCAACGATAGACTGTATCTGAATAGATGATTAGTTTTTTATGTTATTTTATATAGTATAAAATTCAAAATCAATCTTTTCTTACCGATTTGAAAGTGTCTTACTTTTATTTGCACAAATGTATACCGAAAATTTTGTGTTAATATTACATAGAAGTTCTTTTTTTTTCTAAGATATTTTATTTCTGTCTGATTTATAGATACAATTTTATGTGGTAAGTTTTTATAAAATAATGCATATTACATTCATACATCATAGTTATAATTAAAAGCTCATATCATGAATTATCTCTATACTAAGTTTGATAACAACCCGTTTTAACTGCAGAAAGCTGTTACAAAAAATTTTAATTATAATAACTCTGTATTTATATTTTCATATTTTTTTTAGTTTAGTTACAAAATAAATCTCTCATTAAACACATTTCTTTCAATAATGCATAAAAATAGTGAAATTCCCACAACTACTCGGTATTGGCCGAATACATAGCCTAAATTTGGCCGAGTACTCGGCAAATAGGCCGAGTAAGCCGAGTGCCGAGTATATACTGAGTACTCGGTACAGCTCTACTTAACATGTATACATGCTAAAATGGGTACGCAAAATTAGTCTAGTTATCTCACACACCCTAGTGATATACTATGAAAGTCGACGAATTATTTTTGCTTTTAAGTCCTTATATTCAATTACAAGGTTTTATCCATGTTAAAGCTATGCACAACAACATAAATATTATTGCCCGTATAACAGTGATCTTCCTTCATCACTCCTTGGAATATCCTGAACCTCCGGAATTCTTCCCAGAGGAAAAACGGACATATCTGGGAAGTCTGAGAGCAAATCTAATTTGAAATTTCAAAGAATGATTTGACAGAGGTAGTTCTCGAGGACTGCGATTTAGCTACAAAATGATGTTCCTACGAAGGCCACTACGGTGGACATTTTGCATTCCTATGGAATATGCTGTGAGGAATATGGGAAATCTGGGACTTACAGTGGGAGCGTCTGTAGAAGAATATTTGCTATATGGATGCTGTACCCCGAAAATGAGCGAATTGTCACTTTATGTGTGCAAAAATAGGATTACCTGAAACGTCGACTTAGCTCTGCTGCGAGACTTTGGATTGTCACAATCTGGAACAGTTCTCATCATAAAGGCAAATTAAAAATACATTGTTTGAAATCTTTTTTTTTTTTTTTTTTTTTTTTTAAGAAATGTTTTGTTCTTTTGGAAGAAACATTTCTGTCTGGAAAAAACTGATCTGTGTTCAAATTGCATGCCACTGATATATCAATGTATTAGAGAAAGGGGGAAAAAAATACAGTTTCCCATTATTTCTGATATCTTTTTAGGTCACTTGAGTTTTATAAATTGGCTAAAAAAGTAATTAAAAATATATAAAAAAAAACCTTAACATAACTTCGTGTCTTGTCATTAAATTTTTCGGCCGGGTGCCCGACTCTCATCAGACGACGACTTCTGTGGAGGACTTGAACTTGACTGATGATCTTGAGCTTCTTTAGCCATAAGGTGGTGCCACATTCCGTCAGGTGCCACTGCACCGCTGTCGTTACATGCCTCCTGATTGGTGGCTATTTCAATTGATTCACAAAACACTCAGTAATAGTAAACATCGTAATTAGCAATTTTACTGGTTTTATCAAAATTAATTGTAATATTTTGTTTGTTAAAAGTCTTGGCTAAAGCTGTATTAAATTTTCCCGTTTTTATATCATTTTTGTATTCGTTAATTCTTGTTTTAATTTTTCTCTTTGTAACTCCAATATACGAACCTGGTTTACTATTTTGATTTGTAAAAGGTATTTTATATATTCCTGTCGTTTCTAAAGGGAGGATGGGGCTTTATCTTCGTATTAGTTGAAAAATATTTCTGTTGGGTTTAATAGGGATGTTGACGCTGTATTTATTTGCTACATTTTAAATTCTATTAGATGCTCTGCGATCATAGGGAATAGAAGAAGTAAACTTTAAGAGGGGTTTTTGAAAGTTGGGTATATTATCAAGATTATTTATTTTACTTTTAATTAGTTATTAGCAATTTTATCTGGGTAACCCGCTCTTTTAGTGAAAACTTTAATTAAATTTAGTTCGTTATTAAGATCTTATGAATCGTTACATATTAGAAAGGCATGATTAATATATGTGAGGTTATGTTTCTAATATGTAACGATTCAGAAGATCTTAATAACGAACTAAATTTAATTAAAGTTTTCACTAAAAGAGCAGGTTACCCGGATAAAATTGTCAGCAAACTAATTAAAAGTAAAATAAAGACTCTTGATAATATACCCAACTTTCAAAAAAACCCCTTAAAGTTTACTTCTTCTATTCCCTATGATCGTGCAGCATCTAATCTAATTAAAAATGTAGCAAATAAATACGGCGTCATCATCCCTATTAAACCCAATAGAAATATTTTTCAACTAATATGAAGATAAAGTCCCATCCTCCCTTTAGAAACGACAGGAATATATAAAATACCTTTTACAAATCAAAATTGTAAACCAGGTTCGTATATTGGAGTTACAAAGAGAAAAATTAAAACAAGAATTAATGAACACAAAAATGATATAAAAACGGAAAAATTTAATACAGCTTTAGCCAAGACTTTTAACAAACAAAATATTACAATTTTGATAAAACCAGTAAAATTGCTAATTGTGAGGATTACTATTACTCAATGTTTCGTGAATCAATTGAAATAGCCACCAATCAGGAGGCATGTAACGACAGCGACGCAGTGGCGCGTCACCTTTATAGCTAAAGAAGTTCAATATCATCAGTCATGTTCAAGTCCTCCACAGACGTCGTCGTCTGATGAGAGCCAGGTACCCTGCTGAAAAATTTAACGACAATACATGAAGTAATGTTAAGGTTTGTTATATGTTTTTAATTAATTCCAGTTAGTGCTTCGATTTTGTGTATTATTATTTAATGGCTAAAAAAGTTTTGGGCATTTATTCTCTTCTGTAAGCATGGGTATTTCACAACTGTACAGGCCAAAATTAGTGCCATGAGCACATGTTTAAAAAAGGCTTGATTTGTCAATTTTCCTGGATTTCGCCAGTCCTGGGATTTTTAGAATAATTAATCCAGGGTTGGATTTCTTCCGGAAGAAACTAGTTTCTTCCAGGACAGTGGAAGAAACTGGAAAAAAACGGAAGAAATGGAAGAAACCAACCAAAAGACAAAACAGATGTTCAAAATTAAAATTTATGAACTATATAAACTCAAAGTATAAATATAATGCCAAATCTAAACTGTAATTCAATTAATATTAAAAATATTTTTAGAAAAATAAGTTATTAAATTTGTATAGGTATATTTAAAGTTACTTAAAGTTGTTTATAAGATCAATGCATCCATTGTATCTCACAAATCTGCAATTTATAGGATAAATTTTTAAGAAAAACAGTTTCTTCCATTTCTTCCACTTGGAAGAAACCTATTTCTTCCGGCCGGTTTTTTCCGCCTTGGAAGAAACTTGCCAACCCTGAATTAATCCATATTTTGCTATTTATGTATACTATTTCATAGTTGTTATATAAAATATTGTTGTCCATTATTTTTAGGATGCTCGAAATTGAAGCTACAATCAGATGTCACAGCTTTTATGGAAGATGAAGCTTTTCTTTACAGTTACATTGTGTACCTCTGTCTGTTTGAATTTTACACAGTTTATTAATTTTATTAGCATAATTATTTTGTTTATAATATATTACTAGCTTACCCACCCATTTTTGTCCAGGTTTATCATAATAGCTTTCAATATACCTAAAATCAACCTTGAATGATTTTATATGTTTAACTGCAAATCGTTTAAAAGGATCCTAAAGTTGGGGCCCATGGTTTCAGTAGTTCCCTCTATTTTGTGATTTTTCATTATTTTTTTTAATGAAAATCTATCCAAATAAAATTAGTTAAGAGCTCTATTGCATTCGACAGCATACAACAGGTGTGTTATGCACACTCTGGTTTGTCCTGATTTTCGAAAGAGCAAAGAGCATACAGCCGTGCGTAATACTGACTGGCTGCTGCAGTACAAAATTTTGCATATTTCTGAATTTCTTGCATTTTGAGATAGGGGTGTTTAATGATGAATTAGAAGAACGTCATGATGGTTTAGAATAAAACTTACAATAATATTTTAATTTAAAAATTTAAATAAACAGGGTCGTTTCGAGCACAACACCTTTTAAAATATGGGTTTATTGAATCACAGTCGAAATCGCAACTACCCATGTGTTTACTTTGTAACAGAGTGTTTTCTAATGAGCAATGAAGCCGTCTCATTTGCAAGAGCATCTGCAAAAAATTCATCCTGACAAATAAAATAAAGATCTGTCGTTTTTCACCAATACCAGGGACAAGTTTCTGAAGGCACCGTCACTCCCAGGCTTACAAGCAACCTCATCACAAAAATGCGACGATGGTTTGATAACCTCTTATAATATATCAAAATTAATTGTTTATAAAGGGAAAGCTCATACTATCAAAGAAGAGTTGATATTGCCGGCTATCAAGGAAGTTTTAGAAACAGTTTTACATCATTCAGCTGTGTCCAGTGTAATAAAAAAAATTTTTCTCGTGAAGCAGTGATACAGTGAGGCGACGAATTTATGAGATGGCTGAAGATGACGAAGCTTCCTTATGCAAACTTTTGCAGTCTGCCGAATTTTCTCTACAAGTTGATGAATCAACATTGCCAAGTAATGAGGCTTTATTGTTGGCATATGTCCGGTTTCTGAAGGAAGGAGAAATTATTTAAGGGATGCTTTTTGCAAGAAGCTTGATTACAGATACTAAAGGTGAATCTATTTTTAATAATGTCAAAGAATACTTTAAACAGAAAAATATTCCTCTTGCAAATATATCTGTTCCTGTTGCCACTGATGGAAGTCCTGCTTTGATGCGATGTCATCGGGGGTTCATCGCCCTTTTGAAGAAGGAGGTACCATGTATTTTATCTGTTCACTGTGTGATTCACAGACAGCATTTAATTTCAAAAGATCTCAGTGAGCGTTTGCATCAGTCATTACAATACGTCATCTCTGCTGTGAACAAAATTCGCAGTAATTCCCTCGACAACTGGTTATTTGGGCTGTTATGTAAGGACAGTGATGAAAAATTCAATTGCTTACTTCAACACACCGAGGTTCGCTGGCTCTCCAAAGGCGCTTGCCTAAACAGATTCTGGAATCTTTTCGACTCAGTGCTTGAGTTTCTTGAAGAAAAAGATGCAGCTCCAGGGCTGCCAACAACTACGCAATTGGCATAGTAACTATGCTTTAGCCTGCTTCTGCTACACTCTACGCATCGCATATTTAAAGCTACGCTTTTCGTTTCCTCATCGTTATCTTGTTTACAACAAGCGAACTCCGATTTCGCACCGTATCTGCAAATTGCAGTTACGGATGAAGTAGCTTGAAAACTCCGGAGGTTGGTAGGTTGTTTCATTTCCTTCTCATAAACTATGACAATAGCATGACTGTGTACGTGCGGTGATTGGATGTTTGGAGAAGTTCTTTTCTATCACTGACTAGAGGTCTAATGCTAATCTGTTTACTTTTGTTTTTTGGTATCATGTGTTATCGGCTGGACTCGTATTTCTGCATTTATTTTTTTACTTAAAAGTGGACAAATTTGTTTAGTTTTTTATTTAATAGTATTTTAAGTTAAAGTGAGCGATTATGGTGATAATCCAAAGAAGAAAAAAGTTCCTGATCAAAAATTTCTATCGGAGTGTACTGCTAATGGCCATATCAGACGGGAACATATATACTCAACACAACATTATACACAACATGTTGACTATGCTGAACGAACGAGAAACCAGTCAGCTTTCCCCAGGGTTCCCCCGAATCAATGGCGTGATGTATTCCCTTCTCTAAAGGTATTCCAAAAAAAAAAAATACTGTTTATTCCTCCTATTGGTCAATTTTGATCAGCACGTTCAACATACTCAACTTTTTCTAAACGGTTTTGTAAAAGTTGATCATCCGAAAACTTGCTGTCCTTGAACAAAATCAGGCTGAGTATGTTGGGTATAATGCTGAGTTTAGTAAAATTCTGAACGAAAGTCTCTCGTGTGATATGGCCTTAAATGACCATGTTTGCGATCTGTTGATTCATCACCCCATCAGGCGTATTATTGTACAATATGTAACAGCAATTTTCGCATAAATCATGGTGGACTTGATGATTGTTCATGTTATATTGCAACAAGCCAATGTATTATTTTTGTATGTTAGATTATTAAAAGTCAATAAATTTCAGAAAGTAAGTTTTAATGTAAACAAAAGATTTTATGCTTATTTATATTTTAAGCATTTTCTTATTTTTTTAGCAACTACACTTTGTAGCTTAAAACTACACTTTTTCTTGTTTTTTAACTACACTTTAGCACTCCCAGAGGTTGGCAGCCTTGCAGCTCTGAAAGAAAAATTGCTACAATTTAAAGCCGATATTGCATATGTGACTGATTTATTCGCAAAATTTAATGCAGTTAATAAGTAGTTTCAAGGCGACGACCTCAACTTGATCATAAGAAAATCGGTTACTTCTGCCTTTCTAAAAATACTAACTTTGTGGAAGCAGAATTTTGGTCGCAAGGAATTTACCAAGTTTCTAACCTTGTGGGATGTACATCAGAAAAATGAAATTTCCTTCGACAATACTCAAGTTTTCTGCAATCACCTTGAGTCTTTATACAAAGATTTTACTGGGCGTTTCCCAAATATTTTATCTTTGGAAGTTCCTTAATTAATCATGAATCCTTTCACGAATATTGAGAGAGCAGAAGTTGAGATTCAGGAGGAATTGGTCGAACTCTCAATAAATGAATGTTTGAAAACCAGCTTTCAGAATGGTGAACAACGCCTCACAGAATTTTGGCTTCAAAATAATATCAGTCACCTCTATCCTGGACTATAGACTATCATAAAAAAAAATGTAATCGCCTTTCCTTCCTCCTACCTCATTCAGCTAGGATTCAGACGGATCTAGCCACCAACAAAAGAAATCAACTCCAGATCGTAGAAAGAGGGAACTTTCGTCTTCGCCTCATGAAAAATATCGAACTGGACGTTAAAAAGCTAGCTTTGAAACATGAAACACAATCATCTCACTAACATAAGTATTTGTTACATTGTTTTACGTAATTAAGAATTAAAAACCCTTTAAAACATGTTTTTTGCAATTAGTTAATTTAATTTTAATGGATTGACTGCAGTTACCTGCCGGAGTAAAAGTATCCACTTAATAGGAATTAAGATTTTTTATGATTACTTTTATTATTATAATTAATATGATTATGTTTTATTATCTTTATTCATATGATTTATTTATTTATTATTAACATAAAACTATAGAAACCAAAAAAATTTTCATGTGCATATCTATTGAAAAAATTACTTAAAAATTTCGCTTGTTATAATTCACTAAGCCGCCTTATCCATACTCTAAATTACGTGATTTTCACAAAGGGGGCATTGAAATATTTTTCGCTTCTTAAGGGGGTGGCAGCTCTAAAACGGTTGAGAATCACTAGTCTAAAATGATTACTTGGACATCTTTACCTTATTAAACAGTGAAGTATTGTTAAAGTATTCTAGAAGTGTTGGAAAGTGTTTCAAAATCTCTATGCTAATGCATGATTTTTTTTTTCTTTCTTTTTTCCTTCTCAATATTGCTGCATACCATTGTGTGCATTTGTTCAAATTAATCACATTGTTATTTTCAGGCATCACTGACTTTTGAAATCTTTTCTTAAATCAAGTATAAAATTAATTTAAATAACAAAATGTATTTTAAAACTGTAAACACCAGGGTTCAGTGATATATGTAGTTGAAATATATCATGATATATATCCAATATTTATTTTCAAAATATGTTATTTTATATATTTGATTATTATTTTCAAAATATTGTGTATGATAAAATTTTATATTTCTTATTGATGATTATAAATAATTTCAGGTCTAATAAAAAATAAGTTGACTATTTTGGAAATATCATGATATTTATGAACCCTGGTAAAGATTAAATTGAGATATAATGAACTAATTATCTGTCATCTTTCATTTATCTAGATGCCAGAAATTTACAGAGAATGCGATGGCCATCACCCTTTTTCCTGTGTGATGAAAATTTAATATGTAATGTAATCATATATATTGAAATAAATATTTTTGCAAATAAAAAAAAGTGTATTGCTATTGCTTCTGTGTCCTAAAGTAACATATTTGTTATTCATTGTATAATTAAGCTGTTGTAGTAGAAAGAGGATTTCATGCAGGTAACTTCCTATGGATTGTTACTATTACTTTCCAGAGATATCAGTGCAAAAGTAAGTATTTTCTCTTAAAAGTGAGTTTGGGATAAAACAAAAACTTGTTGCACTTTCAGTATAACAAATATTTGGTTAGTGGTCTGTATTCAGCTATTTGGATTTAAAACAGAATATTTTATTCAATGTCAGTGTGTGATTATAAAAATTATGTATTAATTAAATATCATATACTGCCATGATAAAAGCAAAATTGGATTTTTTTTTTTTTTTTTTTTTTTGCAAAAGTGAAAATTTTTAGATTGATGAAAATCTAAAAGTTTTACTAAATTATATGTTATAAAAACTTGTGGAATGTTATCTCTTAAACAAAATATACTTTTAAATTTACAGATATTCTAAAATTTTGTATAAACTTTTTATTTGTTTCAAAGACTTTTCCCTTTTACAGGATTATTTAAAATGAAAAGAAATCAGTTTCGGTTGTTGTTATCACAATAGCATAACTTTCGTAAAATAATTCATTATGAATAATAATAATATATATTTGGCATCAGTACTTGCCAAAAATTCAGTATTTGTCCAAAATCAATGTTTGGTCGCATCTCGAATTTCAATTTAGGGAGGAATGGAACAGTTTTGACAAAAATACTCTTTACAAATTTACTTTTACTGGTACAACACTAAGTTTCAAAGAAACAAATTGAAACATTTCAACATCTTTTAAAATATAAATTTGATGGTAATTATTAAAATATTAATTTTATAAGCCAATTAACATAGTCATAAAAATGCCCCATCTCTCCCTTATATGAGGGAGGAATGGGACGTATTTATAAAGTTAAAATAAGTGCATAATATACAGATATACTATGAAAAATAACAAAAACAGTGGGTCACTATGTATGTAAGGTAATTAATTACTAATAACATCTATTTTATCCAACATTTGAATATAATATAACCACTTAAATAAAAAATTTCAAATGCTCGATTAGTTCATCATTTTTTTTTTTTTTTTTTTTTTTTTAACTTCTAGCAGAGAGAGTATATATATATATATATTAGTTCAAATATTCAAAATTAAGTTTTTGTTATATTTACATGTTTTGTGGTTCCCTGAATATTAACAAGGTTTTTAATGGCTAATCTGTGTGTGTTATCAGCATACCTCAATAACAAATATTACCAAGAAATCCTAACTGTAACTCAGCTTAAAATTCTCACTAAGTTTTGGAACAATTGCACTTTTTAATAGTCAATATAATTCAAAATAAACATCCAAATAAAGTGTGTTATTGTTCAAACATTTTATTAACATCTTGTTTCTATCATGTTGAGGAATGAATAATCATGATATTTCTTTTATGTTTAGTTCAGTTGATTGTTAAAATTATTTCTATAAATTAGATTTTAATATTGCTAAAAAATGCACCGAATGACTGGTGTTGAATAGATATAAATAAATAACTTTGCAGAAACACTATATACATGGCAAAAAAAACTCACAACAATTATTTTGTGTCGAAAAAACCACGATCCTTCATCAGGCGAACAAAGCAGGCGCGTGTGCAGCAATTAAAAAATGCATCGGAGGACTGGTGTTAAATAGATAAAAATAAAAAAACTTTGCACAAACCCCATAAATTGCTGCACTTTGCTTGCATGACGATATTCGTGGTTTTTTCGACCTGAAACAATTCTTGAGAGTAAAAAATTTGGTGTAACGTTACTCCATAAAACTGGTGGCAGCCTTGCTACCTCCAATTTTATGGAGTAATGTAACCGATATAACTGGTGTAACGTTACACATCTCTTGTGGAAGGTTTACACCATAATAATCTGAAATCTGCGTAAGGTTACACCACAACTGCCAGTAAGTTTACACAGTAATTTTGTGTAAACTTCCCGGCAGTTATGGTGTAACCTTCCACAAACGATGTGAAATCTTACACAAAATTACTGTGTAAACTTCCTGGCAGTTATGGTGTAACCTTCCACAAAAGATGTGAAATCTTACACAAAATTACTGTGTAAACTTCCTGGCAGTTATGGTGTAACCTTCCACAAAAGATGTGAAATCTTACACAAAATTACTGTGTAAACTTCCTGGCAGTTATGGTGTAACCTTCCACAAAAGATGTGTAACCTTACACAAAATTACTGTGTAAACTTCCTGGCAGTTATGGTGAAACCTTATACAGATTTCAGAAACATTTCATATTATTATGGTGTAAACCTTCCACAAGAGATGTGTAATGTTACACCAGTTATATCGGTTACATTACTCCATAAAATTGGAGGCAGCAAGGCTGCCACCAGTTTTATGGAGTAACGTTACACCAAATTTTTTACAGTGCAGGCATCTTTTTCAAATACATTAGTAAATGCCTTAGGTAAATTTTTCTCCAATTTTATACAGTTTAAATAGTTTTTAAACATATAAATTAGGTATATATATATTTTTTTTTTTTCTTTGTGAGTTACAACATAAATCAACTAAAGTTTTTTTGTTTTTTTTTTTTGTTAATATTTACTTCCAACACACCATTTTTACATCAATAAAGGAGTTGTATTTGCGACGGATTTTATTCAACGTGTGTGCTTAAGAGCTAATGAATTTCAGTATTATTTATATTGACTTCAAATTTAAAAGAAATAAAAATAAAGAGTTTGAAACGGAAATCATATACTTGTTATTATATGTCAATTCTAATATTTCAATATAAACCACCTCCTCCAAATAATAATAAATAAATAAATAACAATAACAATAGCATTAATTACATTTATAAAAATATATAAGAATATAATTATATTATTATAAATTTAAATATATAAGAATATAATTATATATAATTAATAAATAAATTAAAAGATTCAGTTGGATAGAAATTGAAAAACGTCAGTAATACTAAAAATTTAACTAAATAATCAACATATTAAATAATGCATTTTAGAGACATTAAAAATTAAACGGAAATGAGTTATTTTAATTCAGAAACACTTGAGTATTTTTACACTGGGATTACGCCCAAACAAACAACAAAGACTTTATCGCCGAAATCCATCAAAATTCATAATTATATCCACTTAACCAAACTTATTTGCCCTGTTCCAAAATCATTCGCCGCACGCATTATCTCGAAAGCAACATCATACTGACACGAATAATCCTGCTTGTATTAGCACATAATCTCCGACACATCAGATAGAATGTCACAATGCAGACAAAATTAATGTCGCATTATTAATATCGACGTCCATCCGATGACCGACAGAGTGGAATATCGGCGAAAGAAAACTTGTAAAAGCTTCGCTGAAATGTGCGCCATGGAGAATACTTAATGAAGTCGGGATAGTTTAATTTTAAAATCCGGCTACATAATGTCGTTTTGGCAACACGTGAGAAGCCCATGAATTAGAAATAAAGTTTACTGAGTTATGGTGCAAATAGAGAAACCATAAAGACTAGTAAAACAGGTTCGTTTGAGAAAATATACAGTAAATAATTTCGTATGCAGATGAATTTGACACTAACTGCTCCTTCAAAAGTTCAAGAGCGAATAAGTTTGAAGTCATAAATTGTAACTTTAAAATAGAAACTAGAATAAGGCGTGAATCTTTAGAACATGTTTAATCCAACCATTTGTTGCATAAATATATTACGCAGTTCTAGCTTCTTTAATAAATTTACGTTTTAAATTAGGACGACTAAAGCCAACGACTAAAACCTGAGATTGTAACCAAAAGCTTAAATTCTTGACTTCGCTCTCTATGTATAAGAAAAAAAGCCTTCTTTAATCAAACAATAATTACATTAATGTGAATCGAAATCCCTTAAATAATCTTCACAGTTTTTTTTTTTTTTTTTTTTTTTTTTTTTCTCCCCTCTAAAATATAATTATGTAATAGTAAAATATAAATCATTGTATATTCATCGTTTGGTTTATAAGCAGAATAAATTTTGACTTTATATTTTTCAATTAATATATATATATAGATATATATATATATATATATATATATATATATCTACTAATAAATTTTATATAAATTTAGTTAACATAATATGGCAACATAATAAATGATAAAATAAACAGAATTCCACAGGTCTAGGTTCAAATCCTGACATGGACATTTATCGCTTATACTAAATTAATTCCACATTTCTATTAAAGTGTACAAGAAATTATTCGTTGCCATAGCAAAAATAAATTAATTTAATTAATTAATTAAATAATAACAATAATAATAGTTATTATTTTATCCATAAGAATGCACCAATATTCGTAGAACAAATGAAAACTTCCCTCTTTCATATGCTCAATTATGATTCGTGTCAAATGTCAACCAGACAACTTAGTCGGTAGAACATTGGCCATATGTTCTATGTTCGAATCCTGCCTTGGTCACGTTTTCCTTTTGAATTAATTCAACCTTTCGAAAAAAAAAAGTGCTTAAAATTAGATGGTATAAATAAACTTTGCTACTTCTACTATAGGGCACATAACTACTGTATTATTTTCAAGGTAAGCTCAATGAACACGACTTTTGACCAAGCCCGATTTGAGACTGAGATGCCCCCACTTGACCTACTAGGCTATTCTTCTTTACTTCGATACATCGTCTTTTTCTAATATTCTGCATCATATTATTGGTGTCAGTTTCGTATTTTACTTTTCATACAATTCGGAGTCGGTGCCTATGCAACCATCTGCATAACACAAGTTTAAGCGAAAAACTGGCCTTTTCTGTTATGTTATGAAAAATCTTTAATTTGAATTAACTTTTATGTTTTTAAAATAAAATATTTATATTCAATAATCAGGGTTCTGTCCTGAGGAAAATCTGGGTTCGTTAAAGGACCATCCACAAAATTTTATATCTTAAAAAAGGATTCTTCACAATTTTTTTATATCTTAAAAAAGGATTCTTCACAGAATTGTTTATTCTAAAAAAGGACCCTTCACAAAACTTTTTATCCTATAAAAGGACCCTTCACAAAATTTTTCTCCTTAAAGACAAACCTTTTGATAAATCTGTTTCATTTCAAAAACTAATCTTTCATAGAACAAACAGACCGCCTGAATAATCGGGCATGCTTTGCTGTATTTCCCTGAAAAGCTGACATACAATTTCTAATTTATAAAAGCTTTCCATGTGTGAGTTTAGCTCTATAAAAGTAAATCGTCATTGTCTAAAATAAAACCTTAATTGTAATATTATTTTCCAAAATTATATTTTTCACAAGTTCACAAAAAGAGGACCCTAGCCGGAAATTTCGGAAGAACTCGATTTTCACATTAAATTTAGATTCACAAAATTATTTGTATATTTTTCACAATTTCACAAACACAGGACCCTGTCTGAAAAGTCTGGACAGACCCCTGATAATTTAATGCCAGTATTATAAGTGATATTTTAAAAACAATATTTTTTTTTTTTTTTTTTTTTGCGATGAAAATATTTCTCTTCATATATGCTTACGCAAAATTTCGCTGTATTCTACCATATTAAGAAATTCTAATTAACTTCGAAGTTTTCAAAGTAAAATATTGAAAATCTAAACGTTACTGGGCGCTCTCGACAGTGTCGTAAAGGATATTTTTAAAATTGTTCTGATATTTTTATGATCCTTCATACTTTAGATAATATTTCTGACGCAAACTAACAAACTTGACTAATTAACTAACTGACTAACCTACAGATGGACCATTGATTTTGAGATTTCTAGTTTCTACATATCTAAAAACGTATAACAACATAAAAAAAAAAAAAAAAAAAAACGGAGCCAAATAGTTTTATGATTACTTATAGTATGGTGAGGTACTAAAATCTGTTATCGTTCTAAACAACATTCCAACCGGACAAAAAGTTTATCATGTCTTTGAGAAAAATTTATTCACATTATGTTGATTTTCTGACCGCCTTGAGAAAGAGCAAAATTACAATTTTGTTTTCGCTGCACAATTTTTACAATGTACTTAAATAATTTGTTATTTCATATTGGGATTAAAAGAATAATTACGCTTTGAAGATACACCTTATGACTTTTATATTTAAATAATTAGTTTCAAAAGTTTTTCCAAGGAGAGTATAGTTTAAAAATGGATTTTTCAAGTCACGGATGCATGAAAAGTTATAAAAGTTCAAGTGTCTATCATGCAACATAAACAAATAAAAAAAGTTAACAAACAAAAAAGAAAGAAAGAAAAATAAAAGAAAGAAATGCGTAATAAATATTTTTAAATACTCGTATAATGAAGTCTCTGCAAACATTTCCAATACTATAAAAATAAACATAGCTTTGGAGAAAAAAATATTTTGTCTCATTCTTTTTCCAACGATAAAAAAAAAAAAAAAAAAAAAAACCTAATTCAATACATCTATATATATATATATATATATATTAAAAAAAAAAGAGCGAAAATCAATAAACTAGATTTATTTATGTTGCAAATATTACATTTATAAAAAAATAAAATAAACAGAAATGACAATTTTCAGAGAAAAGATGTGTTAAACATTAAGTCACTATTCCGCTTGTAAAATCAGGTTTTTCGGTTTACAGAGCTACATTTGTGCATAAAATATTATAAAAACTAGTTGGCATAGGTGGACTCTGCTCAGTTCCCCATCATATTTATGTTCTCATAAATTTCTAGTGAGAGACATATTATAATCATGTTAAAAGAAATGAATATGACCGAAGCTTGATACAGTCACAGAATGAAATCCCCGCCTAATAGGCTATCCACCGTTCACTTCGATATATTTATCTTATTCTAATCTATTAATTTATTTTATCAGGGTGAATTCCGTTGTTTAGTTTTCATGCTACTATTTCCAATGCAATAATCCTCAAAATTCATATTTATATGAAAAATTTACAATTTCGCCATGTTGGTAAAATCGTAAATTACGAATAATTTACGAAATTTTCCTATTAGAATATTTGTATCCAATCATGTTCAAACAAATATCATAAATGTAATTTTGAAGTTGTCTAATGCATTTAGGATCCTCAAAATGGAAGTTTATGCTCAAATTTGCCTTATTCTGACATGTTAAGTAAATCGTAAATTCCAAATAACTTACGAAAATTTTATATTGGAAAATTCATAGTCATTAATATTCATGCCAGTGTCCTAAATAATATTTCAAAAGTAGTCTGACATCTTTACGATGAAAATATCTCTCAAAATTGACGTTTATGTGAAATTTTGCCCCATACTGCCATGTTAAGAAATTCGTAAATTTCCAATAACTTGCAAAATTTTCAAAGTAGCATATTTATAGTTACTGATGTTCATTCCGGCATCAAAACTGATATTTTAAAACTGGTCTGACATTTTTACAGGAAAAAGTTTCCATTTAATGCACGTTTAAGTGATTTTTTGTCCTATTCTCCCATGTTAAGAAAATCGTAAATATCTAATAACTTACGAAGTTTTTTAATTCGAATGTTGTAAATGAATAGGGTTCTTGCCAGTGTCGAAAGTAATATTTTAAAACTGATTTGATCTCTCTGCGACAATTTGTTCTTGAGATATCGTGTACACAGACTAACAAACTAACGGACTAACAGACACCCTACAGACAGACACCATACAAACTTTGTCATTTTCGGATTCCTCACCTGAAAACGAGGTGAAAAAACCGAGGTCGAATTTTCACGATTACCTAAGTTCCCCATACCTATAGTATGATGGGGAACTAATACTTTCTCAAGTGCCTATCATGCAACATAAGCAAGGTAAAAATTATATAACACAAAAAAAGAAAAAAAACTTGTATGTTGTAGCTATCACAAAACTTTCTTCTGTATTTTCCTAAACAAATTCGCTAAATGCTGACGATTTATTTTTTTTCCCTCTTGAAGTATAACACTAAATGTCCAAAGAAAGTCAATTTTATGCTCTACTAACAATATCTTTAAAATGATGCTGCTTTTATATATATATATATATATATATATATACAGAGATGCCAACTTCTAATGACACAAAAGCAGGAGATTTTTTAACAGAAATCACGAGACTTTTTCCAACAAGAAAGTTTGTAAGAAAAATGAGTAAAATAATGCAAATTTAATTTTAAGAAAAGCTTTATAAGCTTAGGAGGTATTTACAAAGCATCAGTATTGAAATTAAATGAATAATATATGTTTCTTGCAGTAAAACAAACTATCAAAAAAAAAAAAAAAAAAAAAAAAAAACCTCAGACATACAGTTGTTTAAAATTTAAGTCAAAATAGATTTGATCATTTTGCTCCTAATATAAAGCAATAAGAATCTTAATTATCTTTGTAAAAGAAAAGGTAATAAAGAAATGAAAATATCAGCTATATTCTAATGAAATTTGAATCCTTTAAGTTTTCAATAGTTATGGTATTTAAAAAAAAAAAAAAAAAATCTTTTGATAATGAGACATTTTTCATTATACAAAAATGAAAGTTAAAAATTTATTCTTAGCAAAAATTAGTTTCAAAGCATTGTATAGTAATTCACATTCAAACTGAACTTGATAAATTGCAGGGCAAGATAAATTTCAATTTTCTTTCAAATTTTTTTTTACCCAATCCCACAAATTTTATGCATAAATTATGCAAAGAGGGATAGATAAAAATTACATCAGAAAAGCAGGAGAAATGAGTGGAATATCAGGAGCACAGAAAAACAAGCAAAAAGCAGGAGACTTGGCATGTCTGTATATATAACCTTGTTTTAAATTAATACAGATTAATGGATTCAATCATTCGTTTTAAAGGTATTGGTGAGTCCTTTTCAAATATACCCATATTGAAAATTTTCCCCATCGGGGTCTGAGGGGGAGTATCCATTTTTTCCCCCCTATTCCTATTATAAATATGTATTTATATACTTGGCAGGCTGGGGGAGTGTTGTTGGCAGAAAAAGTTTAACCCCCCTGGTAAGTCACAAGTTTTGCCGCGCGGCTAACGAAAACGAAAAGTATTTTTCGTTAGCCGCGTCTTGCCGCCTGCCTCCTTCCTTTCTTAAATTACTTTTTCATAAAGTTTGTTTCAGTTTATGTTTTTCTATTTAGATTTTTGTTGAGTTATTTTATGTTTCGTTTGTTTTGCAAGTTAATAATCCATAAACTTTGGTTCCTTTAAATATGTGTATTTCAATCTATCTATCTATCTATCTATCTATCTATAAATATATATATATATATATATATATATATATTAACTTTCATAATGAATCTTTAAAAATATCTTTCATTGTGTACATTTATAGGAAATTTTGTCGTATACCGCCATGCTAAAAATTTAGAAAAAAAAAAATAAATAAATAAATAAAGGAAAAGCAACTCCACCTGTTGGACGATTTTCACCCGAAGTTGATAGGCATTATTTTCGTCGAGGTGCAACTACATATCAATTTGTATGAGATTCTGTGCAGTAAATTCTGAAATGCAGTTGTTAAAATCTTTTGTCCCACACACACGCAGACATTTTCACACAATTTCTGGAAATTGTCAAATCGCGTTGTAGCCCTCTCAAAACGTGTAAATCCATCGGAAACCTGAAGAGAAAATTTTTAGGAAATCAATGCTTTCTTTCACTGAATGTAGAAGAATGTGAAAATGAAATGGATAATAAATATTTTTAACTACTCATATAATGAGGCTTTTACAAACATTTCTATTAGTAAAAGAAATAAAGTTTTCAAACGTAGAAGTAATAAAGTAGCACATTGATTATTGAAAAATATCAATTCGATTAAAACTATTTCATCTTATCCTTTTTCCATCGATAAAATAGATAATTTAAATGTGTATACTTAAAAAAAAAAAAAAAAAAAAAAAAAAAAAGTCGAGACAAAAAAGAGTGAATGAACATTTATAACCATCGGTAAACTAGATTTATTCATATTACAAACATTACACTTATATATAAGAAAAAAAAAATAACATAACATAAAAATAAACAAAAATAATAGTTTTCAGCAAGTAAAGTATTATTCATTATTTAAGTCATCAAGTTGACAAGGCACCAACGCCATCCCATTGACTCTCCTGGACCGTGAAACTTCATCGATATAAATCGATTAAAATCCACTTTTTCCATCGATTATCGATATAAAGCAGCGGGGAAAAAATAATAATAGCTTCACGAAATAGGCACGCGCTATGTGATGAATATAAACTAAATATCATCAAGGGAAATAATAATAATAAAAAAAAAGAATAAGCACAAATGGTAGAATGAAGGTTTAGAATATAGATTTCCTTTAGAATAATGACGCAAACAAAACAAACTAAAAATATTGTATAAAAAGTTCAAATTTCTTTTGCATAATAATCGTCGATTTTATAGAACAAATGTGATTGAGAATAAATAGATAACAGATAAAAATTTAATAAACGGTTCAAACTGCAGTTAATATTTTATTTTTACTTTAATAATGTTACAGTTTCGAAAAGTAAAATTGGAATCAAAGTACAGCAGAAAATATATTATTCAAATCTTGATGCAAATCTGTTTTTAAATTAAATTGTGTTTTATTTTACTTTATTTATTTATTTATTTTAAATTCCATTGTAGTTCCATTTTAGTCTAGTTCCATTATTTAAAAAACAATAAATAAAATATAAAATAAAATAAAACAAAAAGGTGATTGGGGAAATAGTTTAAGAACAAAATATTCTATTTTAGTTTAATGAGCAATTATATTTTATTTTAATGCCAGAAGCCTATATTCCTTTAAATTACGCTTTTACCGTTTATACTTTTTTTTTTTTTTAATGCCTTTTTTATTATTGAAGATGGAATTACCAATGGTAAGTAATTTTATTATTATCACATTTTATGTAAACTGAAACTGGAGATATAAATTCTGTCCGTCCTATCACCCTCCCATGTACATTCTATCCCGCCAAACAGGATTACCAAAAGAGCAAAATATTAGTACATTACTAATAATAATATTGGCATATACATACATAAAATAAACAATTTTGAAGAAACGAACTAAAAAATAAGTTAATTAAAATTAATTAAATTTTATTAATATATAATTTTAAATTGATTGAAACCAAATTTTAAATTATGATAAACAGTGTCTTTATCTCAAAAAAAAAAAAACATGAAATTAATTTTGTAAGAATTACAAAATGTAAATTTTCATATGACCCCAAGTCCCTACAGTTAAATTTACTAAAATAATATTGATACGCTAACATAAAAAACAAGAAAAGTAAAGTAAAAGAAACACCTTTCTTAAGATTAAAACTGACCAAGTTATTGATTCTCAAATTTTGCAAATGATTTTGGTTTCCAATAAAAAGTCAGTTTATTGTTTTACATATTTTTTTCATCCCCCCCCCCCTTTTTTTTTTTTATCATGCTATATAAAATAATTTAACATTACAAGGGGGGGTATGATTTTTTTGGGGGAGACGAATGTTTCGAGATCAATTTGACAATGTTATTATTATTATTATTTTCAAACAGAGTGATACTTCTGTCATTTAACTCTTCTATACTAACAAACTGACTAATATACAGACACCACGCCATTTTTTTTATTAATGGAGTTTTTCACATCTCAAAACCTGTAAAAACATCAAATCTGCGGTCTAAATTTTCAGAAATACCTAAGTTCCGCATTTTTTTTTTTTTTCAGTCAAATAAAAACCTTGCCTAACTCAAGTTGGCAGACGAAATATATAAATTAATTCAAGGACAAGTGGTCTGACAATGCAAAATTGCAAACTACGTAAAATAAAAGAAATGTAAGAAAAAGGAACAAAGAATGCGTATCAAATTGTTTGAAGTACAATAATTGCTTATTTAGACGTTTTCTGCACATACATAATTTTTTAGTTTTATTCGTAATATTATATTTGACAGCCAAATAATTACACCCGTTCCTGGTATTAAAAAAAAAAAAAAAAAGAAGAAAAGAAAAAAAAAATCCCATATAAATTTAAACCTTATAATTTTATACCTTAAAAATTAACTGAATGATATTTAACTAATTTTCTATCTGTTTTTGTCATCTTTGTGATAACATAGTATACGTAGTTTTAATGCAGAGCTCGTTAGTTTGCCTGTAAATCCACTTCTTCCTACATATAACTGAAAGTGCAGAAAAACGACTGCTCATCAACGGAACGAGAGACAGCTGATTTATTCCATATTTTACCTTTTTATCAACTAATATATAAATAGGTGAGCATACACAGAGTTGTTACACAATTTGGAAAAAAATTCCCCTTGTTTCCCTAGTATTTTTTAAAAGTAAAAGTAGATTACACGCAATCATGCAGTAATAGAATATAACTTGTTTACTAACTAAACACGTTGAGCGCCATGTCAGCCATTCTAGATTCTAGACATTTTGTTATATATCTCTAAGTACTGAAGGAATCATCTTGAAACTTTAGAAGTGTGCAAAACATGTTATACTTCAAACATTTCAGTGAAAGTTTTATCCCGAAAGTAAAAGCAGTACCAATAAAATATTAAAACCTTGAGCGCCCTGTCAGCCATCGGTAGCTGACAGTGTCAAATATGATATAAAGCCGCGTCAACCATCGGTGGCGGATATAAAATAGGATGTAAAACTAAAAATATTACATTTAATGATTGAAAATTTATTAAAAATTTGCTTAATTTTTATTTATTACCGGAGGAATCATTATGGTCATTTTAATGGATTTTAAAGAGTTTGCGAGGCGCTCAACGTATTAAAAGCAGAAAAATGTTCCATAATTTAGATAAAACTCAAAATTATTATTATCTTTTTTTCTTTTTTCTAAATGTTTAATTGTGCTAATTTTTGTTATCTATTATTTTGCGTAATTATTCTTTCCTTTCTTTTTTCTTTTTTCTTTTTTTTTTTTTTTTTTTTTTTCCCAATAAAATAATATTAATTCTTTAAAATACTGTTATAGAAAAAATATCTATAATGTTTATTTCTTCTTTATTTAATATTATAAATTTTTCTTTTAAAATAAAAGTAATACCTTTACCTACACTTTTATTTTTATGAAAGAAATTAAAAGAGAAAAAAAGCGATTCAATAATAATATTGAATTATTTTAACCCTTTGTATTACCGTGTTGCATGTCTGCAACATATCAGATAGTCAAAGTTAATTCTACATTGAAGCTTTGAAAGATGATTTTATTGACTGCTTGCTGTCTTGCAAAATTACAGTTAACACAAAATGCTTATAAAATTTCCAACAGATGGCGATATTATGTGATATTTTCCCAACAAAGTTTAATTTATAATGAAAAAAAAATTCAGATGTAAACTTTCTAAGCGTAAACTTATACAAATGCAATTTGTAAGAAATAAAACAATTTATGAGTCAGCTTTCATTATAATAAAAATTAAGAGAGATTTAAAATATCTGAACTGAAAACTTGAATATTTCGAAAACATTTTATGTCATTTTGCACAGGGTCGACAAGTTTCTTCCAAGGCGGAAAAAACCATGAAAAAACCGGCCGGAAGAAATAGGTTTCTTCCAAGTGTAAGAAATGTAAGAAAGTGTTTTTCTTAAAAAATTTTCCTATAAACTGCAGATTTGTAAGATACAATGAATGCATTTATCTTATAAAAAACTTTAAGTAACTTTAATTATACCTATAAAAATTTAGTTACATATTTAATTAATAATTATAAGATTTTTACTGAAGTGGTCTTCGGTATCTGATGATTATGTTCTAAAATACTCTAAACTTTAGGTATAACTTTAATTTTTATAGGTATAACTTTAATTATACCTATAAAAATTTAGTTACATATTTAATTAATAATTATAAGATTTTTACTGAAGTGGTCTTCGGTATCTGATGATTATGTTCTAAAATACTCTAAACTTTAGGTAAAACTTTAATTTTTATAGGTATAACTTTAATTATACCTATAAAAATTTAGTTACATATTTAATTAATAATTATAAGATTTTTACTGAAGTGGTCTTCGGTATCTGATGATTATGTTCTAAAATACTCAAAATCCAGTTTAAAAATCAATTTAAACAGTGTAAAGTTTTATAATTTAGACAGTTTTAATTCTATAACAGGTAATAAAGAACAGTTTGGATCACTTGCTTTTACTTTGTGATAAAACAGCTCTTAACAAACATCCAGTTAATAAAAAGATACAGTATTCAATAATTACTGTATTACAAAATGTCACCAAAAACTTTATTTTCTTTATAGTCATATACAGTACAGTCAACTCCCTCTAATCTGCAGATTTATAATCTGCAAATCCTTCTAATCCGCAATTGATTTTTACTTTCTCTTCTAGGAAGAGAAAGTATTGTTTTTGGGTCAAATTTTCGAACGCGAGATTTTGTTATATTTACACGTTTTGAGGTCCCCTGAATACGAAAATCATGTTTTTAGCAAATGGTCTGTGTTTGTGTCTGTGTGTCTGCGTGTGTGTCTGTGTGTCTGTCTGTTATCAGCATATCTCAAAAACAAATTATGGCAGAAAGTTCAAACTTGGTATTCTAAATGTGTATCCTATAGGGATGCTACAGTAAGCTTTTCGTTAAGATCAAGCAAATGGTTCGTGTACAGGGACAATCAAGAGAATTCTAATACATTACGTCTATGGGGGAAATTGCAGGAAAGTAGAGTTTAACGTCTATAGACTGCACTAAACCAAATGAAACAAATATATATTTTTTGTAATAGAGTGAAAAAAAATTTTGTGTATGTAGGAGCCTCGCCTCCCCCCAAAAAAGCAAATTGAGTTCTACTGGAATCTCCAAGAGTTTTAAATTCCATCACTTTAAACTGGCATTTTTTACTATATAAATGTTTTTATTTTATTTTCCTTGAAAGTTCCGCTTTCCTTGTTCGTATTTTTCTTCGCCCACTTTCCTACAGTAGTGGGGTACATATAACGTATAAAGGGTTAAATGTTGTATTTATTTATTTATTTATTCTAATAATATAATTCAAAATTACGCACTTTTTTTTTTTTTTCTGGATGAATACTGTAATTGAGAAGATAAAATTGTAATCTCAACAAAATCACAGAAATGATGGACTAAAACAAAATGATAGTAATCAATGTACATTCATTCCTCAGAAAAACATAGACAAATTTCTTGGAATCGATTTGCTAAAAAATAACAAGAATTGGAATAAAAAGTATAGCTGAACCACGTGATGAGCTGGACCACAATCTTTGAAAGGGAGAAAAAATTTAGATTTGTCTTTCAATAGTTATAGGCATAAGAATAAAACGTAAAGCGGGACTACGACAGATAAAAAAAGATGAACAAAATATATAGAATAAATTGAGAATGATAATTTACTCATATATGCATGGGGAAACAAATGCCTAATAAATAGCGCCTGTCTGTACCAATCTTTCAAAATAGTTACTTTATTTTAGAAAGCGGTGTAGGTTTTTTTTTTTTTTTTTTTTTTGTTATTAAAAAAAAGAGGGGGGGGGGGGAAGCACGTTTTAAACAAAGATTGGAGGAAGAGATGCTGCATATAAAATTTAATTTTTTTTTTTCCCTTAGATTTTTATTACATTTTACCGACGACTTAGTACAATAAAATAAAATATTTTACAGATTTTGTAATTTAATGGAAAAGATTTGTTCAGAAGTATTTGGCATAAAATAGCAATATATTTTTAGGTGCACTTCTAAATATTTCTCATCTATTCTTTTTTTTTTAATATACAAACAAAAAATTTTAAATTTTTTTAAGCATTAAAAAGGTTATAGTAAAAACATTTATTGGAAATCGGCTTTCTCTTTCTTTCTTTTTTTATTCATTCTTTCCCCTACTTAATTATTTTGCGAAATGGTACCATGATGACTGGCCTTTTGTGAAAAAGTTATTGCAGATAATACTTTTCAGCAAGGAAAACTCCAAAAATCTAACACAATCATAGCACTAAAAAACTGGTGTTATAAATTACGAATATGAGCTTTGTAAAAAAAAAAAAAAAAAAAAAAAAACATAAATTACACATTTTATATATATTGTTTATCACAATTACTATTTTGCTGATTTAGTTGAATTCTAATTCGCGGTAAAATATGAAATAAACAAAGTTGTTATATATATATATATATATATATATATATGTATATATATATATATATATATATATATATATATATGTATATATATATATATATATATATATATATATATAATGTAAAGGTAAAATAGCATTTAGTACGTTGCAATGTATTCTGATGATAAGGAACTCTGCATTTCATAGTCTCAGCTCTAACTTTAAGTAGTACACACTGCCCGTGCACAGTCTGCACGGGCCAGGCTTACGGCCCGAGCCTGAACCCGGCCCAACCGGCCGGAATTTTTCAATTTGCTCTCGGGCGAGGCCAGGCTCGGGCTTAAAATTTTTTGCAGCCTCGGGCCGGGCCGGGCCTGTGTGAAATTTTTTCCAGGCCGTGTCGCCCCGAATCTTTTTTCTGGTTTCCTCGTAAACCAACGAAAAAGGAAAATGATAAAATATTTCTTCAGTTCTTTATTTTACATAATTTTACAGGCTAGTATGTCACATAAAAATTTTATTTTGTTACAAAAATGTCTGTAACTTCGATTTAATTGTCTATCAGTCTGTCTGTTCGTGATCTGATTTTCCGCAAATATATTTTCCGCATGTCTCGAAATTAATATATATTATTTAAAGCAATATTAGATGGTTTCCTATTCAAAATAGTACGCATGTCACTACTAGTTTGCGCACATGTACAAACAAAAGAAAATTAGATACGTTACTGTCTTTATGTGTCTGTAGAGTTTAGGTGGTATGAAGGCTATAAAAGTCCTTTCGCTGTAACTTTTTCTCTAAGGCTCTTTTTTCTTCTCACCAGTACACTAGATGAAAGTAGTATTATTTTTAGCATGTGCAAAGGCATCTTTTCTATTAAATATGGTTGGATTAGCATTAAAGTTTTGTTTTTCGGATCACATGAAAGATTCAGATACATTGCGGTATATAAGAGGAAATGGTTGAAATT
Source organism: Salticus scenicus (assembly GCA_963930645.1). Taxonomy (NCBI): domain Eukaryota; kingdom Metazoa; phylum Arthropoda; class Arachnida; order Araneae; family Salticidae; genus Salticus; species Salticus scenicus. The sequence continues at coordinate 291,391,460 of OZ005648.1, forward strand.
GCATTTTTCGTAGTATTAACCATTTTAAATACCTTCCTATATTGTTTGATGAATGCTAATATTTTCGATTTGACTTTGTATGTCTTTGTGCCTTCTGTACGTGTGTATAATAAAGAATTTCTATTTATGTATAATTATCTTGTAAAAGTTCAGCTGTTTTGTTAAAGGCCATTCTATTGCTTTGCTATATAAAACCTCTATAAAACACATACTAAAAATCTTTTTCATAGAAAGGCATGCGCTTTTTTTATTTTTTATTTTACATATTTTTTAATCGGGCCGGGCTGCACATTAGTAAAAAATAAACGGGCTGGGCCGGGCCCAGGCCAATTTTTTCGATTTAATACCGGACTGGGGCGGGTAAACAAAGCTTTCGTACGAGTCCGGTCGGGTCCGGGCCTCAAAATTTCGGCCCGTGCAGACCTCTAGTACACACACCGTCTGAATTGCAAAAATTTACCCTGGAAAATGTCCCTGTTTCGCCTACAACCTAGTAAGACGAAGTATGTGACGAATGTAACTCGCCATTGTACGGTGTGGCATGAAAATACAATGACGAGCTCCAGATTCATAAGTATTCGGAATGGTGTAAAAAATCATTGACGATCTAGACTCACTATTGTACAAAATGGTGTTAAAAACCAATAACGAGCTAGTTTCGTCATTGTACGGAGAAGTGTGAAAAACCAATGACCAGCTAGAATTATACGGAATAGCATGATAAAGACACTATAGGAACCGAGGCAGAGCGGGAAAGTCATAAATCATCCATTGTCGGAAAGTTACCCTAGAATTTTTGGGCATGTTTACAATGAAAGACATTACTTTTTATAGCTCGTTTAGGAATTTTACAAAAGAGACCCAAGTTCCCCATACTAATTATCGCAGTAGGAGATTGTCAGAGGAGAAAACGGTTTTTCCACGCTCGTGGCATCTCAAATCACACATCAAAGTGATTTGAATAGAACCGGCAGCGTGGCAGTCGCTAGTGTTTGTACGGAATGGTATGGAAACCAATGACGAGCTAAACTCGTAATTTTATCAAGCATGAAAAGATAGGCATGAGTGCAATGTGAAATGAGCAATGCACTGCTTTTACGCTTCTGTTTTGAATGCAAAAGCAGTGGTTTTTCTCATACATGTGTAAAAATAATGTTTCACTAGAATTAAAAAAAAAAAAAAAAAAAAAAAAAAAAATTTGAATTTACAATAATGCAAAATTTGCGGTAATTTTATAAATATTTCCATGAAAATCAAAAAGCTTTTTTTTTTTTTTTTCCCCTTAGTTATTTTCAACCCTTTTCAATTTTTTTTAGGGCCAGAGTCCTATTTCTTTCTGACAGGCAAACACGTCATTACCTTTTGCAATAGGTCACCTTGAATGTTACATAATAAGAAATTACCTATTACAGAATCAGAGCGTTTAGAAATACGTAAAGAGGACTCAAAAAAAAAAAAAAAAAAAAAAGTCTAGGGTTTATAAATTAAATTCTGTTTAGGGTATTTTATATTTTTCCATTTAAATATAAAAAATAAATAAATAAAACTTTCTTTTTCGCTTTATCCCTTTGTATCACCGTCTTGCATACTGCAACATACTAAAAAGTCAAAGTTATTTCTACAAAAAACTTTGAAAACTGATTTTACTGACGGTTGCAGTCTTGCAACATTAGAGTTAACATAAAATGTTTATAAAATTCTCAACAGGTGAAATTATGTGATGTTTTCATACGAAAACATCACATTTCAAATTTACGATTAAAAGAAAAACAGTAGTAAACTATCTAAACGTGAACAGCTTATTCATAGACGCAATCTGTGAGAAATAAAACATTTTATGAGCCAGCTTTAGTTATAAAAAAAAATTAAAAGATTTTTAAATTTTCCATCTCAACTGGAAACTTGAATATTTAGAAAAACATTTTATGCCATTTTGCACTGACATGAAACAATTACTTTTTTGTCAAAATATGTTTAATTTTTTGTATAATATTTTTTAAACTTTTTTGAAAAATATATATGCTACAGATAACATATTCAAATATATGGGTATGTACTTTTGAAATCCGAGATCTTGAGATATATAAAGGGTTAAAATATAAAATCTCGTTCCTTAGCAGCAGTAACTACATTTATTTTCTGTGAATTTATTTAATCTTTTAGAAAAGGTTAGATTCACCCATTAAAAAACAAAAATCAACATATTTGTGCAATGGAAATATATATACTTTAATCAATCATATCAATTAATTACTTAAAATTAAATTTCTGAACGTATATAGTTTTACTAACAGAGATCAATAAAAGAGAATCCTATCAAGGAAAATATGAAGAGTAAAACATAAAATTATTCCCTGCAGAATACAGAAGGAGAGACAAAAAATTTTGCGATAGTTCGCGGCATAGAATAACGTCACAACCATTTATTACGGGGGAAATGTAGGAGGAAAGGGAGGAAAAAAAGACTGCTAATAAAACAAAACGATCAACAGAAATTTTCGCAAACACCTATTAAGTTTCGATTTCCTATACATTCCACGCTTCTTTGAAAACAAAAATTTCGAAAACTTTGTCTGGTGTTATTTTTTATATAGAAAAAGTTTTTGGAGAGCAATTCTAATTTATCTCTCTTTTTTTTTTTTTTTTTCCCTTTCAAAATTATTTTATAAGTTCTTAAAAAAAAAAAAAAAAAAATACCAGAGAAAATTTTTACACCAATTCTAAATGATCGAAACTTTTTTTAAAAAGTATATTAAAGGATGACATTTTATGGATAATTTTATATTTATATTGAATATAATCGATAATATATAAACTAACTTCCCGTAAATGAGACAGAGAATAGAGAAGATGATAAAATACAGGGTGTCCCAAATCTGATAACAAAGATTTCTTTAATGAAAATCCAACCTGAAAATGCACGTGATTCATATATATCTTAATGAAATGTCTTTACCCATTAACAGTTTCCAACAAGGCCTACTTTCGCCTTTATACGGTCTCTCAAACTTTTAAAAATAAACAGACTGCCGCCGCAGATAATTGCTGTCTAATTTTCCCCACGCTTTGGGGGAAGATTTCTTAAGGAACTCCATTTATAGTCGGCAGCAAAATTACTGAAGCACACATCCACACTTTTCATATATGTAAATATTAGTTTGGTCGCAAATTTTTATAAACCGTATAAGACTACGATCATGACTCAACAAATATGTACTTAACAAAACAGTATTACGTGTTCATCTTTTACGTAGGAATTATCGCTAGTGCTTCAATAATTTTGCTGCCGACTGTGGTGCTGTTTGATATTGCAAATTATGGACTCCACATCATCCATAACAAAATAGTCACAGTACATGATAGCCCCAACAAAACAGTCCCGACGGTCCCTTTTTTTTTTTTTTTTTTTTTCTTCCCAGGAAAGAATATTTTTAAAATTATTATCATTTAACATATTTAAAAGCCTTTTCTTAAAGACGCATTACTTTTAAGCAAAAAAATAATGTATATAAACTAGCAGGCTTTGCCCTCTTCGCTGATCAAATTTAAGTAAATTAAAAAAAAAAAAAAATAATAATAATAATAATAATAATAATAATCAAAGTTCTGCTGCTTTTTATTATTATTATTATTATTATTATTATTACTCAGTCTTAATCGGCAAAATATTGTTTATACTACGCTTATTTCCTTTTCAATCTAACAAGAATAATAACAAGAATACAGTGATTATTATAACGGCATTCGTGACATCACTAGATATCATTCATCATAAAGAATATTGCTAGGATATTAAAAATGTATCTCATACCCAATTCAATTATCCGCGTAACCATCACGTTCAACCACAAGTTTCTACAGCGCATGAATGCATTATTCTGCGTGATTGACAACTATTCCCACAGAATATCGAAATTTATTCTATTCTCGCGAATTTGAATGGGGGGTCCACAAAAGCCATGAACACAGCGCTGTAATGCACAATGGTAAGAAACATTAATATGGACATATTGCTGCATGCATAAGGCTCTTTCAATACCAAACAGTTATTGTGTGGAGAAGAATGTGAAATATGTTATACTGAAAGCACCAAAATGATTTCTATTGATCCTTCAGAGTTGAATGAGTAATATGCGCTCTCAATGTATTACACTAATAATCAGTCTTAAACCTCTAAAAAGCAATTAAATAAATTTATAATCTGCAGCTTCAATAATACTCTTCATATTATACATTCTTAATTTAAATTGCAAGCGTATTTTGCTTAATATTAATGAATGTATGGCCAGTAGTGCTTCGAAAAGTGATTTACCTATTTTGAAGCAAATCTTTATTTTTAGAATAGGTTTATATGCAAAATTCCAAAAAAGATAGACATTAATAAATATGAATAAAAATAATTAAATATGCAGGGTGTCCCAAAAAGATTAGAACGCGCTTTAATTCTTTATTCGTTAGAGATAAATAAGCATTTTTTTTTTCCCCTCTGATGAAAAAAAGGATCATATGTTTGACAGCTTTAACACTTATAGTTACAAGGACTTTTGTCTCGATTGATCTATATTACAATTCACAGAAACAAATGCACACTATCTTATAGACATAGGAAAACATCCATGCCCGCATCGGAATTTGAGCCCGGGACCTGAGGGTCCAGAAGGCAGCGACGTACCGACTGAACCACCAGTCCGGCAAAGATCATATACAAAAATTGATAATAAAAATACTGTCTATGTTGAGTTTAGCAGAGTTGAGTTGTTTTTTTTTTTTTTTTTTTTTTTTTTAAGTCTCATGTTTGGGATCAACCTGCAGAAAACAAGAAAACAATGCTTGAAATGCGTTGTTGCTGTAACATGTGATGATGAGGCTCCATTTTATTATCAATATTTATTGGTATGAGATTAGTATATTTACAAGGATAAATCTTGAACGTATGGAATTCTAAACAAAAGGAATAACGGTCGAAAAATGCAGATGTTTGGGTAAAATACTGTTTCGGTAGTACTGAGCATACATACCATCATCTTTGCATAATATACCGCCAAGTCTTCTACATAGTGAATACATTCATAAAGATACAAATGTTTAAAAAAATAAATAAAATAAAAAAATAAAATAAAAAACTTTTTTTTTTTTTTTTAATTATAACATGTAACCCAAGAGTATGTAATCCAATGTAAAATTATATTAATAGGTAACTTGACACAGTACATTAGACAAAACATACTGCAATTAGAATATAAAAATATTATATACCTAATGAAATATGAACATTTTTACTAAATAATTTTTAACTGTGCATGCGCAAGCGTTTTCATTTTGCTGTATTGGAGAGGACAGAACTCTATTTGAATAATATTTTAAAACTTCTTGGTTATTGTTATATTTATGAAGTCAGAAGTAATGTGTTTTATTACAGATAGATCAATAAGTTGTAATTAAACCATTTCGTTGTTCCAATAAAAATGACATTAACAATTTTCATTTAGTTTGGAAATAGATTATGGGTTGTCAACACTGATATTAAACGATTAAGACTGGAAACGGATCGTACGTCATCATCAATCAATGACAATTTATGTATACTGCATATAAGGTTCGCTATAAATCAATCAATAGAAAAAAAAAAAAGAAAAAAAAAATGTTTAGCTTAGCACAATCAATATCAATAAAAATCGCGCAATAAAATATATTTTAGCCATAGGGTTAAAATTGTACACCCATTTTATGAACAATTATAAAATCCTGTAAGAAAAATAAACATTTTGCAAGTTCGCAATAAGTTACTGCACGGATTTCATTATCCATTTATTTATTAAGAGGGACTGCTTCTACAGTTAAAACTTAATATGGTATGCAATCACATTTTTTTTCCTCCATTTAATACATAAACCTGCGTGTCCTCTTATACAACAATCCCATCATGGAAGGGGGGGGGGGGTTAAAAATATAGCTGATATAGTTTCTATCAACCAATTGTGACAAAAACACAATGGCAATGCCACCTGCCAGGCAACAACTGCAAAATTTAATCAGAAATATTATTCATAACAAGTTTGGAGCAATTTGTTTCCTGGAATTCAAGATACAGATCTCAAACAAATTCATAAAAAAATAAGCCATAGCAGTGTCCTCTGTTGCACGATTATCAAAATTTTATAAATTCAGTTTTTTTTTTTTAAATTATTATTATCATCATTAATAACATTACATGCGACACAGTATTGCCACCCGTAAACACTGACGTACATCAAAATCTGATAAGAGTTCAACGATATGTAGTAATGTTTCATGCGCTATGTACAAAAGAATGTACTCAACTACAAACGAAATTTTTATGCATTAATTTTGAAATAACATCGTCACAAAATTTGTTTCTTCAGAAAAACCTTTTTCGACACAAAACATTTTTCGAAAATGGTAAAAGATACCCTAATAAAAGATAAATTCATAAAAAATCGGAAATTTTGAAAGTTCGAAATTTTTTCGAAAGCCAACCCCATCCCCCACCCCCTTCTCCCTTAGCGGTGAATAATAGCTTTTTAATACATGCATTTCAAAAGCAAGCAATAATTGTTTTAAGATAAAATTACACACAATTCTTCATGGAAAGAAAAAAAGCAGGTTAGAAAGCAGCATGAAAGCAGGAACACACAAAACCGGGCAACATGGTCAACGTGGATTATATTGATATGAATTAATAGCAATAGCATACGATACACATATGTTGGGACATTTTTCTGTTATACTCTTACAATAAAAAACACATTAACGCACCTTTTGTACTTTTCAACTTATTAATATATAAAAGTACCGAACAATTGTTTCGGATCGAGCAGTGTCGTGAAAGCAGCATCAATCATGCCTACATTTTCCCATTTGATGAATGACTATGCATTATTATTTCGACCTGAAATAATTGCTGCGTGTTTTTGAAATTTATCGTGCTGGCTTACCCTTCATCGTTCATTTTTTTTTTCTTTTTTTTTTTTTTTTTTTTTAATATAGAATTGCATTGTGAATTAATTTTATTTACGAATGTAGATAGAAGAAAGTAAAAATCTAGTAATTTTTATACCCCTTATTTAGTTAAATACTTCCGGATAATAATCAAGCTTACTTTATTTAAAAAAAAAAAAAAAAAAAAAAAAAAAAATATCCTGAATTTAATTGTATACAAAATCAGCACGCTAGCTTGAAAATTATAAAACATCAATGCATGGCTGATCTAGAATTTAATTGAATATTATTTTTCTACAAAATCAGTATTTTCGATCGAATTTGGATATTCTTTAGACAGAGAACTTATAACCATTACCTACAGCTATTTTTTAAATTTTTGCTAAAATAAGTTGAAAATAAATAAAGATTATATATATATATATATATATATACATTTACAAAAGTTTAAGACCACCCATAGAAAAATCAAATTTAATGGAATTCCGCAAAATTAACATACATATTTTACAACGAAAACAACAAAATCGACTGTACATGGTTATTTACTGTAATTAAAGTCAGTATTTTGAAGGACCATCTTTGTTTTTAATAACTTGTGCAAACCTCTTAGGCATGCTATCAATAAGAGACTTGCTGTAAGCTTTAGAAATATGTGTGCACAATGACTGTACTTTGACCAAGAAATCACGTGATAATATAATCTAAGATCATTTTAAAGTTGAAAGCTTACCAACTTGCAAATTATGTAAAATGCTAACGGATTGCTGACATTGAATTAGTATAAATATTATTTATTTTTCGATAAAATCTATAATTTTCAACCGAATTATTATTATTTTCATAATAACTCATAATCACTATTTATAACCCCTTTCTTATTTTTCATTAAAATCGATTAATAATCTGCCATTAATATAGATATTATACTTTTAACATGCGACTTATCATCTATGATAACTTGGAAAAATGCCAGCTCGTAAATTTTTAAAATAGCAATGCAAAGCAGCTTAACAAAAACAAAAAGCAAAAAGTTTAAAAATCTATCAAGCAGATTTTCATCAAACGTAGTGATTGGTCCATCTGTTTAGAAGCTACAATTCCAGAGATAGGCATACACACGCACAAACACAGACGGGGAGAGAGAGACGGCTTGAGACACACGGACTTCAATCTTACACCACTCTTTTCTAGGATAAGATTGATAAAGGAAAGGGACAAGTATTAAGATTCTATGTATCTGCTGAATGAAAGAAATTAAAAGAAATATTGATTTCACCGGAAAGAATAAATAATAGTATCTTAAGACAAAATTATAAGAATCAAAGGAAAAAGAAAAGCGTTAGACGCGAAAAAGCCCTAATACAAATACATACAATAATTCACTTTCGTAAAGAATGAAAATAACGCTGGGATCAGATCAGCCAACAGGGACAATAAATAACATTAGAGAGCTCTGATGAGGTACGGTGTCAAGTTAAAGAGAACATTCATCTTGTAAAGCCATAAAATCAACTTCATTGGTAGTTCTTGCGAAAACTGTGCAATAAGCGAAAATGAACTTTTTGCAATCTATTAACCACCTGACCGCAGCGATGGCGCATTTACTCGTTCACTAAGCTGTCTTTTTATCCAACAATACACTTTTTATTCAAAATTTTATAAAATTGTTTTTTAAGCTTGTTTTTGAATTAAGGTCATAAATAACAATTTTTAGGAATACCTTCTAGTGTCCAGTTATATTTTTAATTTGATGTTGAAATAAACATTAATTTAGTACATTGTAAAGAGCGTACAGTAAAAATAACTTTACAGTTTTGCTCTTTTTCAAAGGCAGTCAAGAGGATAACAAGTTTTGTTTAATAGAATTTACGAACAAATAGATTACTTTTTTTTTTTTTTTTTCAAAGTAAATATATGATAATTTATTAATATTATAGATAAGTCAGGATGTCTGCTGAGTTGTGGCAAAAAAAATTCATGACCTCAAAAAAATTTTCATGACCATTTTTATCGACATACAGACATAATCTTACATACTATGTATAATAAAAAATTCAATTTATCAATCATAAATATTTAACTGTAGTTCTTTGACATTCAACAGATATCAATATTACATTAAACATATTGTTTAATTAAATTAGGTTTTTCTAGATGTCGAAAATATGTGTTATAACAGCTTTTTTATAATCATGTCAATGAGGATTTCTCCATGTGACACCATGGGGGTAAAGGCCTTTCACAGGTATCGCTTACAAACGAGAAAACAAAAACAATTTTTAGGGATGCGTGTAGTCTTTTGGGGGGGGGGGGAACCTTCACAGACAATTTTCTCTGTGATTGTCAAAAATTCGCCTGCAGACAAAAAACAAAAAAGTTACAGTTTCTTATTATTACAGTTAAAACTTACACTTAAAACTTTACAGTTACGACTTTTTCTCTCAAATTATCGAAAAGTCACTGAGTTATGAAAAAAAAAAAAAAAAAAATCAAGACCTGTAAATTAGGGACCTTTTCATAACTTTTAAGCCTTTTTCCTCCTGACATCATTCATAACTCATAAATTAATCATCGAATTCATGTCGCTCCGAATTTACAAACATTTTACGTATAAAATATACATTTGTAGGCTTGCTATTATGCAAGAGCTACACAAAAACATTTTTTTTTTTTTTTTTTTTTTTTTTTTTTTTAAAGACGGTTTTTGAGAGTTTTCTTCCTATTTAAAAATAAAATGTTCTTTCAAGTGCTATTATGGAGGCAAATATATTGAATGTTAAACGGTGCAACGGGTGGGCACAGCTAGAAAATATTTAATATTCTATGGGAAATGCACGATTTTTGTTTCCCCCTCCTCCAAGTCATTTTTTATTTTAATTAAATACCAGACTTTTTACAGAAAGTCCAGAATATTATCTGAGGTGATAGTGTTGTCTAGAGATTTAGGCTCTGTTGTATGTGCGATAGACCTAGGTTTGGGTGCCATACACTCTGCAGGGGTTTTTTAAAGGGTCTTACCCCGTATTCACGCGAGCTTCAGAGAAAACTACGGGAAACTCAGAATAGCTAATATTTAATGAAACTGAATAGTAGATTCTTTATATCAATTAAAATATGAGCTTACAAATATAATTTCTACTTTGACATTTTATACACATATAGTTGGCGATCCACCAATTGATCTCAGACGAAAAGTCACTTTGTATTTGGATTAGTGTAAAAACTAGCTTAAAAAAAAAAATCATGAATTTTCAACCGATTTTAATAAAAATTAAAAATTGGATTTTAGTCATTCTGATTATCAATTTCTAATTCAAAAACTCTCTTAATTCGATTGAAATCTACAGATTTGATAGGAAATTAGTATTTAAGGTCGCCTTAGGCTGTTTTAATTGGGATAGTTCGCAGCTATATTTGATGTTACTCACTTCATGCCTGAGTAGAAGTGGGGGTTACAAAGCTATTTTTTTTATCTTGATAGCTTTACACTTATTCTTTTCTTCGACGCTTAGCATTATCTATTTCACTCATGTATTACTTCTTATCAATTTAAACTTAACAGAAATGAAACAATAAGAGAAAAATAATGTTGTGATAAACGCAAAAAATTACAAAGAAATTGAAAACAATATATAATATTTTTAATACAAATTTCTCTTTTTTTATCAAATATATTTTCTAACCTCTACCACAATCCGTTGACTTACTTTTTTATATTATTATTATATTTTACACTTTTTTAATGTACCCTTATCACTTTCATATCAATTTTTAATTTAAAAAAAAAAAAAAAAAAAAAAAAAAAAAAAAAACGCCTACCTGCAAGCAGAAAATATATCAAATATGTAATGTTAAAGCATATGTTATCCAAATCTTCAATAAATTTAGGGACTTCTAGCTGTACAGTGCGGGCTAGTGTTTCAAATAGATTTTCCTCAGGGGGCAACTAAAAACCTATGCCATGCAGCTGGTGCCCGTTGTTGTAAGTGATCCCTGTGTTCCTGTTCTTTTCTTCAAATAAATAAATAAAACATAATACTTTTTAAGATGAAGTCGTTAGTTTTTTTTTTTTTTTTTTTTTTTATCGGCTGTGTTTTGCCTCCAAGATTTTGTCTACTATATGAGGTGTCTGGTTAATTCGAATTTAAGATTATTCAAATATTTTATGTTTCTGTCTTGTATTCAAGTATTACAAATATGTGCGTATGTGAATTTTGAATCGTAACCGGGTTAAAATACTTCGAATTCGAAAAAATCGTTTTCTTCGGTTCAGAGTGAATAACGGGTTCGTGAAAGTTCACACTCGATTTTCGAAGCCTGTATCAAAATTCAATGAACCCGACAAAATGATTTACGTCGACATTAAAATGGCAAAACATTTCTTTGAAGGTAGTACCTGAATAACTATGGGAGTAATTTTATGCAATTATCATAAAAAATCGACAATCATCTTTCTAACATTAATTTTAGGTATTAAAAGAAAAATGTATTTCCTTTACAGTACTCTGAACTTTTGAAAAATCAGCTGTTTTAACACACAATTATTACAAGTCAAAATCGACTGTAACTACTAATGCAGCTACAATACAACAAAGCAGACTTCACAGCAGCAAGAGAGAAAAAAAAAAGGGGGGGGGGGAGGAACCAACTTGTTTCGATAAAAAGTTTTAATTTAGATCGGTTTGTAGCTTAAGGGCCCTCTTCACTCACCGCCGCCAGAAGCCAAAACTAATGCTATTCTATGGGAAATTTTTCTTTACAAATAACTTATTAACTAATACATATTTTTAAATTCTGTTTTCACATTCAGAAAATTCCCAACTGTTAAATTGACGGACCTTTTTTAAAAATGTATTTTTTTATTTTTTAATATTTTATTTCGAAATTGCAAAATGAAAAAATTTCACATATTGAAAATTCGTATTTTGCAGCTTCAAAATAAAATATAAAAAAATTAAAAAATAATTTTTTAGAAAAGGTGCGTCAATTTTACAGCCGGGAACTTTCAGAATGTGAAAACAGAATTTAAAAATATGTATTAGTTAATAAGTTATTTGTCAAGAAAAATTTCCCATAGAATAGCATTAGTTTCGGCTTCCGGCGGCGGTGAGTGAAGAGGGCCCTTAAGTTCCAATGAACTCGAACTTTATATGAACCGTGCATATTAAATATAGTAAAATTAATTTGAAATATTGGCGTATAAAATTATCAGTAATTGGTACATAAAATTGCCAAAGCATTTCATAGGATATTTCTAAAAAAATATAGAAAAGGTCTTTATTCGGCTTCAATATTCTTTTAATCACGTTTTAAATATTTATATTATAGCGTGACAAATTTCTGTCTTTCTTCTATCATCATCAGTGATATAGCAATATTTCGGCAGTTTTTAACCGACTTCAAAAAAAGAAGGAAGGTTCTCAATTCAAACCGTATGTTTTTTTTATGTTTGTTAGCTCATAACTTCTGAACTGAGGCTCCGATTTTGATACTTTTTGTTTTGTTTTAAAGGTCTTGGTCTGCAATAGGTCCCATTGTAATATCTTTACGATCTAAAGAAAATACAGGGTGCCCAAAAAAATCAGTCCCAACTCTTTTAACTGCTAAACGGCTGCAGCTATAGTGATAAAAATGGTATGTAAGTATAGTAAAGTGGCCCTGCAGTACAAGGTTAAACCGCTTGCTGCGCCACCTGGTGGAAAATAGTGGAGTTAGTGTTCCTATCTCGAAAACGGTTCTAGAGAAAAAAAGTGAATTAGAAAGTTGAAGATTATCATCGATTTAGTACAAAAAGATAGTTTAGACATTCGTGCTAGCGTTTCTATCTCGGAAACGGTTCAAGACAGGGGAAAAAAGTGAATTATAAAATTGCAGAGCATCATCGATTTAGTACGAAAAGATAGTTTTGACGATGATGCTAAAAGTACAAGGCTAAAATCGTGCCTTTTTTTCTTCGCAATTTCTTACACTATACACACTTGAGCTACATTGCTCACGTAGTAGCGTAGCTAGTGAGACATACGCTATATAGTTCAAAATACGGTTACTTGATACTTTTTGCTTTGTTGTAGAGATCTTGGTCTGCAGTAGGTCCAATTATAACATCTTTACAATCTAAAGAAAATAAAGTGCCATCTGGTGAAAAACAGCGGCATTAGCGCTCCTATCTCAAAAACGGTTCAAGATGGGAGAAAAGTTAATTACGAAGTTGTAGAGTATCATCGATTTACTACGAAAAGACAGTTTTTATACAATATTGCTAAAAATAGAACGCTTAAAACGTGCAATTGTTTGTTCGCAATTTCCTACACTGTCCACACTTCAACTACGTTGCACGCTTTACAGCGTAGCGGATGACACGCATACTCTGTGGTTCACAGTACTGTTACTGTAAGCGGTCACATCGATTAGCGCAAAGTCGTTTTCAACCAACTTCAGAAAGGAGGGTGTTCTTAATTCTTGCTATGTGTTGTTGTTGGTGTTGGTAAGCTTATAACTTCGTAAGAAATGCTCTAATTAACCGACTTCAAAAAGGAGGAGGTTCTCAATTCAAAGCGTATGTTTTTTTGTTTTTGTTTTTGTTTGTTAGCTCATAACTTCTGAACGGATGATCCGATTTTGATACTTTTTGTTTTATTGTAAAGGTCTTGGTCTGATATAGGTCCCATTTTAAGATCTTTACGATCAAAAGAAAATACAGGGTGCCCCAAAAAGTCAGTCCCGACTATTTTAACTGCTGAACAGCTGCAGCTAGAGTCATAAAAGGTGTATGTAGGTACACTAAAGTGGACATGTGCTACGTGATTCAACACCCTAAAGCGCCACCTGGTGGAAAAGAGTGGAGTTAGCGATCCTATCTCGTAAACATTTCAAGACAGGGGAAAAAAGTGAATTATAACATTGCAGAGCATCATCGATGTAGTACGCAAAGATAGTTTAGACATAAAAGCTAAAAACAGAACGCTTAAAACGTGCATTTGTTTATTCACAATTTCCTATTTTGTGCACACTTGAAAAACATTGCATATGTTGTAGCGTAGCGGGTGACATTTATGCTATGAAAAATTCAAAGTATGGTTATTGTAAGCGGTCACATCGATTAACGCATAGGTGTTTTAAGCCGACTTCATAAAGGAAAAAGTTCTCAATACAAACCATGTTTCTCGTTGTTGTTGTTGAAATTTGTTAGATTATAACTTCGTAAGAGATGATTTAATTTTAATACTTTTTTTATTGTCGTAATGATCTTGGCCTGAAATAAGTTTCATTAGTATTTCATTAAGATATGAACAAATTACAGGATACTCACAAAAGTCTGTTCTCACTCTAACTGCTGAACGCAAGCAGCTACACTGGTAAAAGCAGTGTGTAAGTATCGATGTTGAAACTTCTGTCCGTCAGCTGCAATGCATATTTTGCTCTTTGTTTGAACTTTACGCTGCGAAATTGCCAGCGCAGCGGGTGACACGTATTTACTGTAAAGTTCAATATATATGCCTAACAGAATTTTCGGTTACGAATACAGCGTATCCTTTCTTTACATTTCTAAAGACTTTTTAATGTAACGTATGTTCGTTCAATAGATAGTTTTTTGGTCATATCCGATAAAGGCAAGAAAAGTGACACAATTTAAAAATGCAACATTTGAGAAAAATCAACTTAAAAATAACTTGTTTAGAATAAAATTGGCACAACTGTCTCTCGAGTGGATAACTTTCTGGGTGGAGATGTAACTTTTTTGCTCACATTGGGTGCATTTAATGTATTTTTCAGTGACATACCTGACAGCACACTTATCCATAGTACATCCTGAGGATGTCCTTTGGACATTCTTTCATCCATAGGATATCATGAGGATGTCTTGTGGATGAGATGTGCTGTTAGGAATAAACCATTTTTTAAGTAATGTCACTTTTCTTGGAAGTTCTGATTTGTGAAACTTCCATCGAACGTCTTTTGATGCTCTGGTATATAAATAAGTTTTCACTGAAAAGAGAAAAATAAAATCTTTTTGTAAAAAAATAGAACCGACTCCAAAAAGGAGCTACTATTCAAACAACGAAAAATGAAAGAAAATTGGCAGAAAATGGAATTGCAGATTGCGCCTAAAAGTATAAAATAATTTCCTTCGCCAAACAACCTATAACACTACAATTAATCATAACTTTTGAAGTCGGCGCAAAATTAAATAAAAATTGATACCTTTATTCAGTACAAAAACCAAATCCTATTCAAAATACACGTCTGACATTGTTACCTGCAAAACGCAGCCGAAAACTACTTTGATTCAAGAAAACAAATAAGATTTCGTAAGCAGCAAAAGTTGGCGAAGATGCTGGTATCTGACGTCCTTGGTGAACGAAAAATCGCAAAATTATCTGGCAAACATATTTAATTTCTTTGGGATATCCTGATTATTTTAATAAGGTATATCAAGAGAGTAATCAAGAATATGAAACAACACATCGTACAATATATATTATGAAATTATACATCTTGCGTGTATATTTTTGCCTTACGTTTTTATCGGAAAATTCAAAAGCCATCAAGGATGATCTAACTTCGTAGAAACATAAATACCGCATTGTGAAGAATGTTCACTGTTCTATGTAGATGCTACTAATGGACCAATTGTATACAGTGATAAAATAATAAACGAAACATGAAAATGGATCATTCGAGACAACAGCATTTGTTGCTACCGATCTAAAGACAAACATTTAAAAACTAATTAAATTTTATTTAATTTTGCGCCGACTTCAAAATTTATGATTAATTGTAGTGTTATAGGTTGTTTGGCGAAGGAAATTATTTTATACTTTTAGGCGCAATCTGCAATTCCATTTTCTGCCAATTTTCTTTCATTTTTCGTTGTTTGAATAGTAGCTCCTTTTTGGAGTCGGTTCTATTTTTTTACAAAAAGATTTTATTGTAACTAAACTTTTTTGTCTTGTCAAATAAAAATCCTCATTATGACAATAGGTAAAAATTAGGCAGACTTAATTCTACTATTTTTCCAAATTTTATGATTTTTTTTATGAACTTTGTTCGAAATTACAAATGGGCATTAAATTGATAACGGAAAAATGACATTAAAATAAAGTAAAAAATTCAGGCTCTGTCAAAAACCACAAAAAAGAAGTTTTATACGTGAAAAACTTATATTCCTATATATAACAAACAAAAGAAAGATAACATTTTTTTTTATGCGCTAAAACAAAATGAAGCGTATAATATTTGCTGACCGAAAGCTATTATCAACAGAGCAGAAAATACAAGCGTAATATTCGCCGGGCAAAGAAAGGTAAAACAGCAATTGGATCTATTAGTACACAGGGATAATGTTTCTTGTGTTTGTCTTCCCTATGTATATTACGATCCGAAGATTCGGAAATCACGTCCATTATTCTGGATTTAGCTATCTACACCATTACGGTTTTGTTCCATGGAAAATATAGAAAGAAAATATATTTTAATGCATTATTAGACCTTTTCTTTTATTCTTACTGTAATTGTTATTGCTCATAAAAACAAGCCTTTTTTTTTTCCTTTCTCAAATCTAATATTTATTTATTTTTTAAGGAGGGGAAGGGATGGGACTTGGTACCTTTGACTTGGCACAACTGAAGGTTTCATAGAAAAGCAATAATTTCCATTTACTATTTTTTATAAACTGAACTATATTAGGTTTGTTCAATAAAATATGTATGCAGGCAACAATACTTATGGTATTTGATAGATTTTTTACAGATATGAAATCTCTAAATTGCATTTTGTGAGTTTGCCTTTTTTCATAAATTTATAATCTTAAAAAGCTAAGATTTCTACAGATACTTAAAAAATGACTTTTTTTTTTTTTTTTAAGCACGGAGGACTATTAGTCTCAATCTATGGATAAAACGTTATCGCCAGTTGAAAATAATTAGAGCAGGATTTTGAAATATCTTTAAGAGAAAAAATATTAAAAATTTAAATGTAACAAAAATCATTTATTTATTTATTTTGCAAAACTTTACATAAACATGCGTTTTTAAATTTTTTTTTTCCCTCAAAAACTAATTGATAACTTTCAAAATCCATCATCCCGTTGTTCTTTAAAGTAAGTTCTAATAAACATCCAAAAAAAGTACTAAGTAGTTTCTGAAATATCTGTAGAAGTTTTAGCTTAGCATATTGTAGATCATGAATTAATTAAAAAAAAAAAAAAAATGAAAAAACCAGTTTAACGATTTAAAATCTGAAAAAAAAAATATATCAAAAACCATTAAGGATTGTTACCTGAATATATATTTTATTGAACAAACCTAAAATAGTTAAATTTATAAATATTAAACGAGAATATAAACTTTTATTTGTTACCTTTAGTGATGCCAAGTCCCCTTAAGTTAATTCATTATATTATTAAAAGTGTTCATAATTCTCTAAAAATTAAAAACTCTCTTCGATTTCTTAGAATCTGAAAAATATGTACAAAGTATGAGCGCATTTATGAGAGTATATTTTTGGTGAATATATCAGAAAGCTAGCCTATTTGGATTTGAAGACACCATAGGCTACGCACAATATTTATATGCGTGCGATGGTTAAAATATCTGTAACATTTTTAATTTTGTAAAGGCGGACTGTATGTTTTTGATGAATCATTTTCATTTTTGTGTATTAAAGTACACAGAATCGTATCTTTCTTTATTAATTTCTTCTATTAATACATTCTATTAATATAAAAGTCTATAAAATATAAAAAATATATTAATATGAAGACATTTTGAATCTAAATATCATACGGGGAGGGAGGGAGGAGAAAATCTTAGCTTGTTTTCAGAGTTCAAAGTGTCAGTACGATAATATGTTGCGTACCATAGTACATATGAGATAGAATACATGCTTGTGAAAAAAATCATTCTATAAAAACATCCCTTCATTCTTTATTAATTTATCATTTATTTACATAATCACAGAATGAAGATAAAATTAAAATTCTGGTAGCCGTACATAGCGAAATCCCAATAAAAGCAATGGATTTAATACGGGAAGAAAAAAATACAATAAATTATATATCACTTTTTGCTGAGGCTTTGCGTATATAATTCTATAATTTTTTCGCTGCTACGATGTGTTTTTTTTTTTTTTTAACCCCTAAAAATTTCAGCTTTTACTATTTATTTATTTTGTTCAATCAGGGTTCATACTCAAATATGGGAAAAAAATTCCCTGAGTTTTCCCTGAGTTCCTAGACAATTTTCAAGAAAATATTAGCGACATATTACAAGAAACGCTCCTCTAGACAGGACAAAATACAGCTACTTTCACTGTATGATGTCATATTACTGCCGATCATGATAGAAATTCAAGTAGAAATCATTATTTACATGCGTATTTTCACAATACTTAATCATTTAAATTTTGATACGAAGCTAAACAAGAAAAACATAACTTGAGAGAAAAAAAAAATTGTTTTTCCAGGTTTATAACTGATTTTCCCTGATTTTTAATGAAAATTTTTATTTTCACTGAGTTTTCCCTGACTTTTTTTAACTAATTCCAAATTCCCTGAGTATTCCCTGTTTTCCAGGTTTTCCCTGAGGAGTATGAACCCTGTCAATATGTTTTAACTAATGCACAAAGTGCAATTTTGTCTTGTATTAATAACTGATTATGAATCAACACACCTTTTCTTCCACGGGATCCATGAAGGTTTCAGAAAAGCATCCTTTGGGGGAATTATGTAATGCTTCGGAATCTCCGTTTTCCATTGTATGGTTTACATCTAAATCCCTAAAAAAAAAAAAATAATAATAATAATAATAATAATAATAATACAAAATAGCAAAAATATTTAGGTAACTTCTAGAGACAGAAAGAAAAACATAAAAAAGCCATATGTTTACCAATTTGATCATCAGAAGTCAGTGGATACTTAAAAAATCTCTATAAGTATTGACTATATTATGTGGATTCAATATAAAGTTTCTGAAATTAGTCGTAGGACAGACCTTTTAGCCATAGCCCCTGATAAGGTTAACCGATCAAGTACGATTAATTTTATATAAAAGCAAGAATAAACAAATATTTATGTCTTTGGGATCACGAGTACGCGCAAATGTTCACAAATAATGTTTACCTCAATCAAAAATGAAATAAAACGTGAATTTTCTAACAAAAAAAATCTGGAGTGACTCCACTCGACTTTCCGAACATTGAGTAATTAACAGTTTTGTAGATAAAGTAAAGAAAGAGTAGTTGTTAAACAAACAAAAGAGAGAAAACCATAATAGAGTGTTTGAGTATTTTTCTCCATCTATTACACGTTTTATTTAACGCTACTGAACTTTGAGCCCATAGATCATAATGACAAAGAAATTTTCGTTGTGTCCCTGTAAAAACCTATAAATGTTAGATTCACCAAAATGCTTATAGTTAGTACAACAGTGATTTATAATACTCATATAAATTTTCAGCTGAATTCAATAAGGCGTTTAGATGCTATCGTACTTTTAAAAATTTAGTCCCATAGGCCATAATGATAAAGAATTTTTCTTTGTGTCCCTGTAAAAAAACTGTAAGTGCTAGATTCACCAAAATCTATACAGTTAGTTCAACTGTGATCTATAACATGTGTACAATTTTTTTGCTCGGATTAATAAGGAGTTTAGACACTATCACATTTTTAAAAATTTGGCCCCATAGGCATAATGATAAAGAATTTTTCTTTGTGTCCCTGTAAAAAAACTATAAGTGCTAGATTCTCCAAAATCTATACAGATGGAGTATTTGTGATCTATAATATGTGTATAAAATTTTTGCTCAATTGAATAAGGCGTTTAGATGCTATCGCACTTTTAAGATTTTGCTCCCATAGGCCATAATGATAAAGAATTTTTCTTTGTGTCCCTGTAAAAAAACTATAAGTGCTAGATTCACCAAAATCTATAGGGTTCGTACTATGGTGACTTACAATATGCGTACCAACTTTCAGGTTAATCGAACGAAGCGTTTAGACGCTAGCGTGTTCACCCACAGACATACACACATACACACATACACACATACACACATACACACACACATACATACATCATCGTAAAAATAGTGAAAACGGACTCAGGGGACCTCAAAACGTATAGAAACATCAAAATCTCGAATTCGGATTTTTGACATGATTACAATACTTTCCTCACTATAGTGTTCGGAAAGTAAAAAGTGGGGGTGGGGGTGAGGCAAAAATGTTTAAATTTTAAATTCTGTCCCTGAAATAAGCTCCACACCAAAGCCGAACCTGTTCTAAGAGAAGCAACATAGTACAGAAATTAAAATTTAATAAATAAATGTTCATGAAAGGGGGGGGGGGGGAAACACCGAAATGCTACAGAATTTTGAGGGATTGGGGACTAGAGGTGAGTTCGGGCTCTATTTTGGCAATCCGAGCCCGCCCGGGCCCGAAACATTTTTGAACTGAGCTCGCCCGAGCCCGAAAAATTTTGTGTGATCAGAGCCCGAGCCCGATATTGAAAGTGGTACGCTATGCAACGCATACACAATAGTAAAATTAAATACCGTTTTCATTTTCAAATTAATTTTCTTATTTCCAATCCTGAATTTAAATAACTATAAATGTTATTATAACAATTTATAATATCTGTGTCTCTGTATACATGTATATGTTTATATAATATATATTTACAGTGCAGCCCATTGTTTATAACGCGCCTGTCGGGGGACAAAAATTTTATCCGAATGAGTGATATAATGAGGCCCAATATAACGAAGGAGGAAAGATTACTGTATAACACTATGACATAATATGCATCCCGTTGAAAAAAAAGTTCTATTTAGAAAATGGAAAGTCAAAGCTACTAAGGTTTGCAGGATTATTTTGTGATTTATAACCTATCATGACGATTATGGCATTACTAAAAGTGCTCTCAAAATGAATAAAATTTCTTTCTTTTTCTTTTTCTTTTTTTTTTTTTTTTTTACATTTTCCAGTTTCTGAAGAATAGAATAAACGGAACTTTAAGCTTGAATCCAAGCCCGCCCGGAGCCCGAAGACTTGCGTAAGATTTGAGCCCGATCGGGCTCGGGCTGAGCCCGTCTCATCTCTATTGGGGACTACCTCGTATGTTCACGAGTCGGGCTACCGAAAAATGCCGAAAACACCAAAAAACTTACCATCATAATGAAAGGAGAGTTTTTAGTTTTTTTCGTTTTGAGAGAACCAGAACACGATTCAACCATTTTTTAGAAAATGTCTGTCCGTGGGTATGATGAAAATTTCGTGGCGGCTCTATTTCAAGAACTTATTAAAAGAATTTCAGACAAATTTATATGTAATAATAGCACTTTGGAATAAATTACAATCTATCAAAGTTTAGTAATAATCGCCTCACAGGTAACGTTAGCATCTCGTATCCCCCCCGCTCTAACCTTATAATTTTTAATATGGCAGTATTGGACAAATTTTCTCATATATGTGGGTAAAAGGAATTTTTGTTTAACGAATCATTGTGAAATTAAAATAATTTATTGATGACAGTAGTTCTGTTTTTTTTTTTTTTTTTTTTTTTTCCCATATGTAGGAGCATTGCTTCTTTTCTTTAGGGCGCGAAGTGTGAATTTTCAATATGAATATTTTTCAAAAGAACTCGTAAATCCAAAGCGAATGGTTGAAAAGTAGATATGTGATATTTAAAACCAAAGTCTCAATTTTTTTTTTTATAATCTTAACAATAAATAAATAAACAAATAAATCTTTGGGGAAGGAAGCGGAACACTTCCTCAAAATTAGTCTATTGAGCAAAAAATGACTTTCTTTAGACCTTGACTAATTGCAAAAATTGACTTTCTTTAATGTCATACTTTTCTGGGATGAAAATCGCCTGCATTCATCATAGAAAAGTATTTAAATAAATAATAATTGTTATTAATAATTTCTACTGCGTGAATTTGTGTAAAAAAAAAGTACAAAAGAAAGTATTGTAATAGCCACAACATACTAGTACTTTTTATGTATTTATTTATAAGGCAGAATTTTAAAAAAATTAGTGTTGCTGTGTACACCAAGGACCTGAGCCTAAGGGAAGATACCCTCCGTGCGGGAGGGGGGGGGGGAGAGAGGGGGGTCTTTCTGAGGGGTACCAATCCTTATTCACGCGAGCTACGAAGAAAGCCATGGAAAACTCCAAACGGCTACATCGACGAGCGCGACCTGGGATCGAACCTGGCACTTCTTGTCTACCAGCTTTGAAAGTAGAAGCACTCGGCCACTGATGGGGCTTAATAAAAGTTTGAATTTTCCACAAACCAGATGTATAATAATATGCGAATTTCGATGTTCGTTTATATTTTTATATTATTATTCAATAACAGTTTTAAAAACTTGAAAAAAAAAAAAAGACTTTTAGTAAAGTATCTTTTTACAAAAACAAATTGAATTATCTTTTCTCTGACATAGATGCATGAAAAATTTAGAATTCAAATCAGATCATTAATTTAAATAAATAAAAAATCCTAGATAAACAAATTCTATTAATAGTATTTAGTTATAAAAGGAATTATGATTAAGAAAGTTATTTAGAAATTATATATATATTCTTCACCAACAGACCCCCTGTAGTAGGTACACTAATTTCTAACAATCAGATGCATAAGGAGTCAAAACGAATTTCTCAGGAAAATATTGTTTAGTGCTGCCATCTTTTAGTGCAAACAAAAGGCAATTTCATTACACTCAGCATTGCATTGTTTAATTTTAAGCATATAAAAGAAAAAGACCATCGGTTATTAGGGTAATGGCTTTTTAATGAGACATTGTCTTTTATTTGAAAATATAAGATAATATGAGGCAAAAATTAACTATAAAAAAAATACTTATGCATGGTATGTGATTTTGATTCGTTACACATTGGTTTTTGTTTCTCCTATACAATAAATTCTATAAAATATTAGGCAAAAATAAAAATAAAAGACGCATTTATTTTCTCAGTAATTATATCAAAATCATAATTAATACAATAATTAAAAATGGAATAACTTTCAGGATAACAAGACTTTTAATAATAGCTTTTTAACGTCAAAGCTGTAACAACCAACGCTCAATGAAATACATAGCACAGGCATGTGAAAATTATTGAAACAATAGGGGATTTTTATTTTTATTTTTTATTTTTTATTTTATTTTTAGCGTGCATTATTTCAAGTTCACTTGTTGATACAATTTCTTTTTCATTTTTTAAGTATACATTGAAGGATATTTTTAACATTTTCAACAAAAATTGAAAGTTGTTATTAATATCGAATCTTCTGTCCGATTGTTCGCTGTTTCATTTCCATATATAAGTTAGAAGTCTATAAAATATTTTCTAACTCTATTTATCGTCACATCATAAATACTAAGTGATACGTACTTGTCAATATCACTAGAAAGTGTAGAAGACACAACAACACAATTGAAAATGTACGTACAGCAATTTCCCGTAACAAATATAAATATTTTTGTGTTGCCCTGTAAATGAACCATTAATATTAATTACATCATTTTTTACAGGAAACCTTTATTGCAGCTGAAAAATATAAATTGATTTCGTATATTTAGCTCAGTTATAGATGTCGAAATGTGATTATAAATAATACAGCTCTTAGACCTCAAGGTATCCGAATTATTTTGTTAATTCTTGTACAAAAATCTGCAATTAAACTCGGTTATAATGCTTTCAATCATATCGTCAATTTGTTTATAACGTCAAAAGTATTTGTCCACTGAGTCATCAAAAACCTTATTCAAACTCTGTTCTGTTTCAGTGCCTTGGATGATGCTGACTGTAGTAGTACTACGTGTACAATTTTTAATAAGAAGCTTTCTACAGTAAATATGATTGATAAACCTCAAAAACATAATCAATTTTATGGAATTATAAAATTGTTTATTGGAATGAAAACGGACAGGCGAAACGAAGTCATAAATAGGGCTGGATTATTTATCAATATATCCCTAAGTATCGATATTTTTTTAATATCCCGATAACAATATTTAAGATCTAGCTTCTCCAATATATCCTTTTAACGATATTGCCGAGTGCGCACCCGAGTGAACGAAACTCGAGCGAATGAAACCCGATCAGCCAACATACAACAGCTAACGAGAGCGAAACCGGAAGAAAAAAAGCGCCGAATATCTTATTTTAATACTCATTTTCTACTTTCCTCTAATTACTCACTGATAAACTAGAAAAAATAGCCCCACGCCAAACGATTTCTATTGCAACACATATACATATACTTCCTCATCCTTCATAAACTCAAATCTAAACATCACTGCTTTAAAAAGGCCACCGCATAAAAAAAAAATAATAATAATAATAATAATAATAATAATAATAAAAAATATTTATTGAAAGCCATCTGCTTTGATTATCCCGTGAATAAGCTGACTTCGTTCAAGGTCACGGTTCTACCCCTTCAGAAAAAATTCATCAGACATACTCCAATATCACAATACCTATAATCAGCAGGTGTGTTTACTAGGATATTAGTCGAAACGATATATCCCTATCCGAGATATCTATTATGGGTTCTGATATATTACACTATACTGATTTCCCAGATTCCCACTCTACATTCATGCATATCGTAGGTGATGGTGGAAACCACAGAAAAGGCAATATGACGAATGAAAACAATATCTTCTGTTTTAGCTCCTTTCCTGCTATTGGTTCATTGATATCGGTCTATTTCAAAGTGTCGATATAAAATGGCCAATAACATGCTTCAACATGTGTTTAATAAAGATCATCAAAGCCGAACTGATACAGTGATGCCAGATTGGGGATTTTGTCCCCATTTTAGGGAGTTTTGAGGCTTCTGGGGACAATTTTGGAGACCAAATGTTTGTGGGGACTTTTTTGGGGAATTCTAAAATTTTTGGGGACAAATCTGGGGCGTTTTTCAACTTTCTGTCAATGTTGGTAACGTAATGATTTATCCCTATGTCTAGAGACTTTCAATAGCTTTATTGTTATTTGGGGATTTTTTCAAAAATTGCCTTCATTTGGGGAAAAATCTGAGCTTAAATCATAGAAAAATCTGCTTGATATTTTTTTTTTTTTAATTTTTATTTTCCCTTTTTAGTAGAAATCAAGTTGGGGATTTTTTCGAAAAAAAAAAAAAACAAAAAAAAACGTGATTTGGGGAAATTTGAAGACTTGTTTGGGGAAATAATTTTCGACCATCTGGCGTCACTGAACTGATATCTACTAGAAGAGTTTTTTTGCAAATTTTCTTAGCGTTTAATAAAAAACTTCTGAAAATATAAGCAATTATGGAATGTATTTTTTTTAATATTATTTTATTATTATTAAATATTTCGATAAAATATTTTTTTTATTAAGACTCTACATCAGTCAGATAGCTTCCTTTCTCCTTTCCCATGTTATCCAATGGGATTTTCGTTGCTTCGTTAAAAATATCTCATTAAAAAATGAAGTTTTTCAAATTCTGTTTTTTGAATATTACTCTTTGAACGGGTCGCCTTTTAGCTTAGTGAGCAATTTTTCGAAAAAATTAATTTAAATATTTTATTTCAATAAGCAAAATTATGGACTCTAAGTGTGGATCTCTAAGTAAAATATTTAAATTTATTTTTTCGAAAAATTGCTCACTAAGCTAAAAGACGACCTGTTCAAAGAGTAATATTCAAAAAACAGAATTCGAAAAAGTTCATTTTTGAATAAAATATTTTTATAAAACGAAGCGACAAAAATCC
This sequence comes from Salticus scenicus, assembly GCA_963930645.1. Taxonomy (NCBI): domain Eukaryota; kingdom Metazoa; phylum Arthropoda; class Arachnida; order Araneae; family Salticidae; genus Salticus; species Salticus scenicus. Next base: position 291,417,180 of record OZ005648.1, read on the forward strand.
TATTGGATAACATGGGAAGGGAGAAAGGGTGCTATCTAACTGATGTAAAATAAAGTTTTATCGTCAGTAATTTTACAGTGACAGTTTCTTTATAGAATTATATAATATTGAATAGTTTATTACTTTTTTTATGTAGCATTTATATTTCTCTTTCCATTTATTTATTTATTTATTTTATTTTTAAAGCCGTACATGTTAAATAAAATTGGTTTAAATGCAAAATGAGTTACTTTAAGTAACAAAATGAAACTTCAACATAATTTTGTTTAAATAATATAATTTTTATACTGACAATGTATACATAAATACACACACACACACACACACACACACACACAGACACACACACACATTATAATATGTAATTCAAATTTCAATTACTGTGAAACTATTACGAATGTGAATTGAACATATATATTTAAAAGATATTGTAATGATTTGGTAAGAGGATACAAAAATAAAAATGACAAGTAACTGACATTTAGGATGCATATAAGAGTTTTAAGTAAAAAATATTACTTTCTACAACCAAAAAAAAAGGTGTATTCAATGGCAATTCTGAACTATTTATAATGGCAATTCTGAACTAATTAAAATGATTTTCATTTTTATTTAATACCTGCATCTTAAGACAATTTTTCTGAAGCTTTATTTTTAGTAGAATTATGAATTTTGATATACTTGGTACAAATAAAACACAGATCACATATTAGCTGTGTTAAAATATGATTTTTAAATAATTAAAGCTTAAAATGGGAAGAATAGAGGATAAACTATACAGAGGTATACTAAAAAGCAATAGTATAAGTTATAAGAAACACAAAACATTAATTCACTTTTTATGATTTTTTTTTTTTTTATGATAAAGTTATGGTAGTAATATACCAGAAAATACATGGAAAACACTCTATACTTGTATACTTTAAAATTCGTGTGCATATGTCTTTAAAAAGTAACAAATGTCTATTTTTTTCTGCCTTGAAAGAAATATCGCAATATATCGCTAATATCGATATTAACTTGGCGATATATCGCGATATTTAATTTCTGATATCGTCCAGCACTAGTCATAAACACTATTGTAAAAAGTAAAAAACTTTGCATGCATTTGCACAAAAAACTTTGTTGTATTTTATGGTGTTTATTCAAACACCATAAAATGCAAAAAAAATCGCAGCATTTTACGGCGTTTATTCAATTTTTTTTTTTACTTATTACTTATAAACGCCAGTTCTGTAGTGCTTTTTTACTATACACACTTTTGATCGTTTAATATCCTCCAAATTATTCTTAAAGAGCGAAAGATAATTTATATAAACTAGTCAAACTATTTTTTATTCAATTACTGCATGTAGAGTAAGTGCACCAGTGATTGACACTTTTAGAGCAATCTCTGATGTTTTTAATGTTCTAGTCATCAGAAAATATTTTTAGAAATCTTAAATTAGTACATATGGTATGAAAGATTTTCAGAACCACATATATGTTAAAATTTATACATTTGATAACAATTATTATTTTTTTTAATGGATTTTTATTTAACACCCACTCAATGTTCCAGTAATTGATAAAGCCAGTTTTTCCTTTTATTAGTAATTGGCACCCTATGTTCCAGTGTTTGACACTGCTAGTTATTCATTTTACCAGTTATTAGCACCCTATGCTCCAGTGTTTGGTGTTTGACATAAAATGATAAAATTCTTATATGTAAAATATATGATTTTATTATTTTTCTTATTTATTAATTATTTCGGGATAGATGTCAATTACTGGAGCATGCCAATCCCTGGAGCATCTACCCTATTATTTAATAAAAGAATAATTAAAAAGAATAAATTCACAATTATTTTAACAGTTTTCACGTGTTTAGCTAATATCTTGTACAGTCCTTCCTAATTAAAAAAAAAAAAAAAAAATCGAAGAAATTTGAGCTTTTAGTGACATTTATTATTACAGTACAGACAAATACGTTTCATTTAAGAGGAATTCTGCATTCAGTATACAAGTTCTTTTTCACAATTCAATATGTTCCATAAAAATTTTAATTACCATCTGTATATTTTAAGCGTATATGTATACTCACGGTAACTAGAATTCACCGAGTGTATATCTATATCTATATCTTCATCTTCTATATAATTATATAAAGCGCAAAAAATTGTATGTTTGTGGAGGGTAATCTCTAAAACTACTGAACCGATTTTAAAACTTTTTTCACTGACCAAAAGCTACACTATCCCTGATTGTTATAGGCTATATTTAATTTTGATAAAATTAATTTTAGTTTAAAATCTGAGCATTTTAATTAAAATCCCCATAAAAGCCATAATAGAAATGGAAATAATGAAATATTAAAAAAATTAGTTGCTGCCAACATAAAACAAACTTTTACATGTTCCTTTTGTTTTTAAAATATCGTGACATGAAAAAAGAAGAAACGCATTTGCACGTGAATTAAATTGAAATTCATATAAAGCTTTGTGAAATGTTAAACTTACACGTTAAATCTGACGTCATTACAACTTTAAAAGTATTTATTTTTCTAATAATATAATTTGATATGATATGATATGATATAATATAATGATCTAAGCATTAATGTTTAAACTGATGTGTGTAAACAAAATAAGAATTTAAAAATAAATAAATAAATAAAATAAAATTAGAAATTCTAACTTCTAAACATTTATTAAATTATTTATTTTAATTAATAATTGTTGCCACAAAAATTTACGAGTTAATTTATATTTCGACATATAATAAAGTATGTTTTCACGCGAATAATAATATAAAAAGTGAATTAAAAAAATATCATCTACATTTCATTATGCATTTTTAAAAAGAATAATTGAGCAGTTTAAATTTATTTGGCGACTATTTTTAGCAACTAACAGTTATGACAAGTAGCTCAATATACATAGCGCATACAGCTATTACTGAAATGCAAATAGCATATAATTGTTTGAGTTACATAATGTTGATTAGAAACCTATTTAATCTATGCTCTGTTCTAATATCTAAAGAGGAAAGGTTTATATGTATATGTAGAGAAATCCGATTTTTTTCTTTTCACTAATCAAAGATTACACTGTCTCTAAGTGCTAGAGGCTATAATAAATTTTGGTAAAATAAATTTTTAATTCAAATTTTTAATATTTTATTTGAAAGCAAAGCATAGGTTTGATATCTGTCGTCCTTGGCAATTTTTGTATTTGGCGATCGAAAAGGTGTAGATTGACGGCACTTAATCTGTAGCCGCGGTGGCTTTAATACGTAAGTATCTTTGGAACAACTTCAGTATAACGCCACAACGATATTTGGCGATTATGGCTAAATCATAAATCTAAAAATCATAAATGATAAAATCATAATCGAAATTATAAATCATAAAATCATGAATCCAAAATAAACAACATATAGGCTGCCATATTATATCGCAAACAGTCCAGAACCACATCGTTATCGTTCAAAACGGCGCCAAAGAAAAATCGCCAAATTCAGCTGTGGGGTTATACTGATGTTATACCAATTTCTGGGCTTAAGGGTGTATTCAAAAGCCATTTTCGCCAAGAAAAATACGGCGTTCCACGTTTCTCAGTCTGTAATTAAATAAATCGTTCAAAAATTCATTTCTGTACAAAATTCACCCTCTAGAATCATTGTACGTAAAAAAAAATAGATATTTTTAAAAATAACTATAATTTTTATTCAAAAACTACTTTTGGCGATTTATTGCACAGTTGGCAATATATTATTTCAAATAATTGTAATTTTTTAAAAAAAGTAATAATCGATAAATTCAGAAACTTTTGGAAGATTATCAAAACATAAATTTATTTTTGATAAATGTCATGTCATTTCTTTTCAATTTCAGTTAAAAATGTGACTTTAAATGTTATAATTGAGCTTATAATGAAATAAACGATAAATTCATCTTGCAGTTGATAGATGGCAGTACTATAGTCGTTTGCTTGTTTTTTTTTCCTCATCAGAGGGAGGCGTATTTCAAAGGATGGGCTTCACAAAGAGGTAAACTGATTTGTTGTGATTTTTTTTCTTGTGCAGGAAAAAAGAGATAAGGTCCTGTTCTGAGGGGCAACGCAGTTCCCTTCCCATTCCGAGATTCTCCCCCACTGCTTGTTCTAAAGAAAGAATTGGATTAATTTTCCAGACATTCCCACGAACTCAGCTACGTTTCACTTATATATGTAAAATTTTAAAATGAAATCTCTCGTTTCTAGTCAGTGGCGGATCCAGAACTTGACTTTTGGGGGGGGGCTAAGATTTCTCAAAGTGTTATTCTAGACCAATAAAAAATTTACAACTGCAAAATTCAATTATGAATGACAGTGTTTTGGGGGGGGGCTTCAGCCCCCTAGCCCCCCCCCCCTTAAATCCGCCACTGTTTCTAGTCCATAGACAGATTAAAATATATTACTTAAATTTTGGGGGAAGTGTTCAGTGGTAATCATAATCACATCTCACTACTCGTTATGCCCTTGAAATTTTTTACAAATTCAACTATTCTAAAAGGGCACGAAATTTAGAAAGTGCCACGAGCTCAAACATTTATGATATTCAGGCCCTGTGCAGAAAATACTTAATTATATTGCGCACTTTATTAATCAACGTCATACAATCTTTGTTGAGTGATGTGACAAATAATAATAATCAAATGATGACAAATACTTTAATATGTGTATAATTAAAAAGATAAAGTAAAATCCCCTCAATGTAAAATCCCCTGGTCATGTCGAAATTTTGAGGCCCGTGCCCGGTCCGGCCCATATTAAAGCTTTGCTTACCCGGTCCGGACAAAAAAAAAAAAGTAAAATGAAGCCAAACCCGAAATTTATAAAATAATTAGACTGAGAATGAAACCAAGGCAAATCTAAGTTATTTCTGTAATTCTACACTTTTCATAATTAAATTTAGCAGGATGAAAACTATCATCTTTTTTATAGATCTGAATATATATGTATATATATAATTGTTTATTTATTTATATATTTATAACATCCTAAAATTAGTTGTGCTAGGCCTCTTGTAATGGCATTAAAGCGACATTTTTGCAGTTTAAACAGCAACACCCAAAGATAATACAACTTCGAATGTCATTCTAATCATAGCCTGATTTAGAAATTAGTAATCTCAATATGCAACTCATAACGTTTTTTTTTTTTTTTAAATAAAAAGTAGAAGTTCAAATTTAAAGAAGGATTTACAGCATTCTCTGAAAATAACATGGCGCTCATGAAACATAGCAATGTTCACTTTAACAAGAAAGGAAAATCATGTGTTTCGATCACAAATCATGAAACATTTTCCAATTGTATACTCTGTAACAAAAAAAGCGACGCACCAAGAAGCCAAGAAGGGGTAATGCAAACTGGGCAAAATTTGACATACATACAGGTTTCGATGGAAAATGTAAAATTTTAAAGTTTGACTGCCAGCGACGCTGCAGCGCATCATAACTGCGCAATTAGCAAAATATTAAAAATGAGAAATTTTGATTCCAGGTCATAAGTTCTTTGAGAATTTTATTTCGTCTTCTCAGAAAGACAGTAACTATGCCTCACACACAGGTGCGCAAACAACATGCGCAGATGCCAACATTTGAGTATGGTGTGTAGTTGGGCTCAAAGAAGCCGGTTGGTCTAATCTGCGATTTTTTTGACAATTGGATAGGAACGGTAATTAGATAATACTGACAGGAATGGGGTGAACCATGGCCGAACACAGCGTCAGGGAGAAAACGGTCGACCTAAAGAGAGGAAGAAAGGGAGAAACAGTCAATCGTCAAAGCGGTACTCAAAGTTCCAATTCATCATTATCATCGATCCTACGTGTAACTGGTACTGCAGTGACTTCAAAGACCCTTAATAGGCGGCTCAGTGAAATGGGGTTGAGCTCAGTCCCCGGATCTCTATTCCACTGAGGACGTTTGGAGCATCATAAAAAAGGTCCTACAACCAGCTAGGGATTTTACCTATCTAACGCACCAATTGGACAGAATTTGCCACGATGCTTCACATGAGCACATCTACCAACTCTGTCAATTAATACCAAGCCGAATAACTGCGTACCTATGGGCCAGAAGTGAATCAACGCGTTATTGACTTGTTTACTTTGTGGGGCCTTTCTTTTGATTAAATCATTCAAACGTTCTGAAACTGTATTCAATTGTTTTTCTCCACATGTACATCACACTTACCAATTTTTATCCCATTCGGATAACTCCTTCTTGGTGCGTCGCTTTTTTTGTTATAGAGTGTATTTACGTGTACTTACTTGTTTTATCGTTTTACCTTAAATATTTTTTTTCACAAGTATTAAAAACGCTAAGCATAACTGATGCACTAGAAATGCGTAAGAAATGTACATTTAGTAATTTCTGATTATATACTAAGATGACCGTACAATATTCAATAAGAATATTTGGCGTACTTGATTAATATGTATCATATTCACTATGTTTTTTTTTTTTTTTATATTTTATTAATCTTAATATAATTTACAGTGACTTATGGAATTTGTTTGAATTTTCGAGGAAGGAGTCTCAAAAAAAAAAAAAAAAAAAACTATATTTATAGCTTTACTTTTAAAGAAAAATCAGAAAATATGTTTTGGCGTCGCCGTTTATATTGACTTAAAATAAAATTCGATCCATAGTTTGCACTAAAGATGAAAAAGAAACACCCATAAAGCCAACTGAAAAAAAGCCACTCGTGCAAATTCTTCTTTGATTTCTTAACTTATCTGAATATTTTGTGTGACTGTGTAAACTAATTATTAATGGTAATCATACACTTTTCTGAAAAAAAAAAAAAAAAAAAAAAACATTATTATTATTATTATTATTATTATTTAATCATCTTTATAATATATACACTAATTTCATTATTTTTGTGCAGCATAAATTAAATATTCTTTAAAGAAATACCTCTCATAGACACTTATATATCCGAAATTTTTTTTCAGTTACATTACAGAAGCCAGTAGTGCTATAGATGCACCATTTGTTCCAATTATAAAGGAAAAAATCTCGCTAAAGCTGTGTTTATTGCTTTAATTTTAAAGAGAAAATATATCTGAATTTTTCTCAGTTTTTAACTTGGCAGTATAGTACAAAATTTCTTATAGATGTACACAATAAGAATTATTTATCATAGTAATAATCAAGTGGGCAAAAAATTTTGGACGCATAGGAAGGGTGAACCCCCCCCCCCTCCGGAGGGCGACAGTTATTCGATATGGGTATCTTTCAAAAGAACTCGTCAGTATTTTTAAGGCTAACAGTTGAATTATTAATGTATGATAATTTGAATCTAAGTTTTCCTTTTTTCCCCCTCATTTTTAACAAATCGAAAAAGGGCAAAAAACATTTTTAAAGATATTGTTAGTGAACATAAAATTGACTTTCTTTGGACATTAAGTGTTACATTTCTACTAGAAACAAATCATCTGTATTCATCATGTAAATTAATTTTAATAAATAAAAGTTTTAATAAAATGATTGGTATTGAGTGAATTTGTATAGAAAAATATAGACGAAAGATTTGTGTGCAAGGCTCGATTACAGCAGGGGCATGTAAGACATATGACCTGAATAGCACCGGCCATATATTTCGCCCTGAAAATGCCATTTAGCCTTTTATGCCCTAAAAATGGTATCATATAGTGCAAATTCTGACATATTACTCCCATAATCGGGTATATATGTACCTGTGTTTATTGGTGCAGAATGCGAGGAGGAGGCGGGCTCACGAAACTATGTGTGCCCCGGGTCTTGCATGAAGTTAATCAGGGTCGCTTTGTGTAGGGTCTGATTAACTTCGTGTGAGGCCCGGGGACCGGGGTAAACACACTTTTGTGGGCTCCACCCCCACAATTCGTACTGTGCAGGAATCAGCAAAAGTACATATATATACCTGTATATGAAACTAAAATAACAAACTTTTGCATTTTATGATACCACTTTTGTCATTTTTAAAGACAAAAGGGCATTTTCAGGGCCAGTTTTAGGGCTCTTTGCTACTCAGGGCCCGGGGCAGCATGTGCCCCTGTGTTAGTCAGGCCCTTGATTGCGTGTGCGTATGTTTTTTTCGTTGGGTATGCATATTATTATATCATATTCGATGACCTTGTATTAGAAATGTGATGGGCCCCTCCCGAAAAAAAATCCTGGCTATGGCCTTGTGTTATTACCTACTGATACTTTGAAAATAATAAACTATCTGTGTTTTCGGTAATGTATTTTATTTTCTTATATTTTATTCTGATTTAATTAATATGATACAGGACAAAATCTATATAAATTAAGAGAAGTGCCTGTGTGCGTACGTACCAACTTTCAGCTCATTCGAGCAAAGCGTTTAGATGCTAGCGTGTTCACTCGCACACTCACACACATACATCATCAATAAAAATAGCAAAAAAGAACTCAAGGAACCTCAAAATGTGTAGAAACACCAAAATATCAAAGTCTGATTTTTGACATGATTACAATACTATCCTTACATATGTGCGTTCGGAAATAATGAAAGCGCTGTTTGAAATATACACATACTTTAGTTTAATATTAGTCTGAACACATTTTAAAATGTAAACAGTGTTAATGAAATCAAATAATAATACAAACACTTTCCTTGTAAGTGTCAAGATAGATTTATATTATAAAAAAAAAAAAAAAAGGACTTTTAATTTAATATTATTATATTCTCTATAATGGTAGAGGTCGATAATGTTTTGCTTTCGAGTAAAATTTTTAAAACTGAGCTTTTGAAATGTCTGTACGTTTTGATTTGAGGTTATATAAATCGAAAAACAAGTTTTTTAGCAGTTTTATACATTTACTTCATTAGCAAAAGATTGGCATATTTTTCTACTTTATTCTTTTGCACTACTTCTCAGAATTTTGAGATGCCCTGTTGTTTAATAAAATTATCTAAAAAGTATTATTTGAATTCAATCACACCACTGAATTCAACAGTTATTTTGAAAGTTGCTTTTTTTTTATTTTTTTTTTTTTATGCAGTATTTAACAAAATACTTGTTTTGCTTCATAAACGTCAGTCTATTATCAGTGGAATTTTCCCCTTAATAATTTGAAAAGGTATTTATAATTTTATTAATACTAGCATATTTACTTTGATTGTATATATTTGTATTGTTACTAACTGATATATAGAATTTTTTTAAAGCATATCGTTGTCTTTCTAGATTGTAATTAAAAAAAAAAAAAGAAGTGGGGAGGGGCACTAATTTGTTCGCCTGACGAAGGGTCGTCTTTTCTTTCGACCCTAAACAGTTGTTCTTGCATTTTATGGTTTTTATTCAAAATTTTGTGCTTATTAAATTCATAATTTATTGTTAAAATTATCATAATTATATTAAAATTATTATAAATTGTCTGTTCTGAAAAACGACAGTTTTCGGATTTGATATTTTCCTGCTTGACAGTCATTATTTCCTTAGGAAGTGTAACACAAATCTCTTCTTGTACTTTTCCCTTTCTGAACAACAGAAACAGAACTGCTTGTCTATAGAGTAGGATGGGAAATGCAAGGTCATCCCCACGGACACCCCGTTTCGCCTTTGAACTTGAGATGCCTGCGGCCATATATGATGGGATGTTTTCACCCTCCTAGAAATCTTGTGACATCACTCTGAATCAGCAGAACCAATAGTCCAGTCAAAATAGGATAAATAGAAAGAAAAATCGTGTAGTTTGAAATTTTGCATACTCATAGCCGACAGGGTCCTGAACAACATACTAAAAGTCCCTGCCCGTGGTGGGTGAGCGGGGAGCATTTAAGGGGGGCACTTTTCAGTTTTTATTAAATATCTTAAAAACTATTGCATTTAGAGAAAAAATGTCAATTACAAAATTAATCAACGTAAAATTTCCTACAAAAATGTATATTACATGTTGTTTGTATGATCAATAGTTTAGAAGATATAGGGGATAAAATAACACATTTTCTTGAAAAATTCTTTTTTGCAATAGTAAAATCAACTAAAGTGTGCAATTACAAGGGTTCTTGTCAAATATTTTCTAATGTACCAAACAAATATATACATAGGGAATATGCGGTAAGCGGAAAAAAAGTCCCCGGAAAAAAAGCCCCCAGGAAAAAAAGTTCCCGGAAAAAAAGTCCCCAGGAAAAAAAGTCCCCGGAAAAAAAGTCCCCGGAAATTAATTTCGGTCGTCTTCATAAATGAAATACAACTTTTTAATAACTTTTAGTGACATTATGTTTCTTTTATTTTTAAAACTGTTTTTTTTTTTTTTTTTTCCTTTTAATTAATTCTTTTTCTATTTAATTATGTATTTATGGATTCTTTTCAAACATACCGCAGGGAAAAATGAAAAATTCGGTATTCTACTATATGTAAGAAGTAAACGTAAGAAGTAAAGTTCCGTTAGTAAAGAAAAGAAAAGATAAACAAAAGACAATAAAAGACAAGAATGAAAAATTATGCGGTACTCATTAATTATTTACATTTTTCAACTGTAGATGATCGTTGTTTGATACACCGTTAAATGTTCTTTGCATATCTTATCACACAACGAGCAGACAGAAGAACAGAAAGTCAGAGAGATAGAGTAATTGAATTCGTAATCGCTCTTGAACGTTTTTGGAAAATGTTAAAAATTCTTGACTTAAAAAAAAAAAAAAAATGCAGCCGTAATATATCTGTATATTTTTTGTGTAGTTCTGTAAGTCTGATTGCGAATCAAAATATGTTCTATAAAAAACATTTTTCTAGCATATTATCAACAAATACCAACTTCATTATTATTTTTGCAGTAGAAATTTAGGACCCCTCAGAAAGACCCTGCAGAGGGCGCACCACCCAGACCTAAGACCCTCGTATAGTTAATCAACCTAAATCTTCACACCAGCATCACCAACCTCCACTTTATTAACAGTGACCGAGCGGTTCTGCGCTCAAATCTAGTAGACGGGAAGTGCCAGGTTTGAATCCAGGTTACACCTGTCGAAGTCATTCGTATTTTTTGTGTTTTTTCTCCGAAAATTCCGTAAATATGGGCTAGGAAACCCTTCGAAAAACCCTCACGATGTCCCAAGTGTAGCTATTTGGCTTTAATTCAAGCACCAACACTTTATTAAAAATTTATGTGTGATGTACGAATTAAGGCCGACTGTCTACATGATAAACCTGGGGAGGTCTTTCTAAAATGTCCTAGTATTCAAGCGATAAACTCCGAACGGCTAAGCCGACGAGGACGACCTGGATTTTCATTTGGCACCTCCTGCCTCTCCTAAAACATGTAGAATAATATATATGTATATTTACATATTTTATATTGAAAATATGTTAGTGAAAAAAAGATAATGTGCGTGATTGACCATAAATTAAAATAATAATAATAATAATCAGATAAATTTATACTTACTATTATTTTTTTAAGAATAACCCCCCCCCCCCCCCCACCCTCTTTTTTTTTTTTTTTTTTTTTTTTCGTTTTAAGATATTTGTAACATTAAGCCATACATTATTATTTATTATTATTATTATTATTTTAAACCGTATCAATCCTTAATGAATTTCCATTTGCATGTCTAAGTGATGAGTAAAATTTTTAATTCCATATGCGACTTCTAAAACTATAGAGATTTGTAAAGTACCATAAGCAGAAATACTTCAAAGAAATGGATCCACCAGTGGCTGAGCGGTTCTGCGCTCAAAGCTGGTAGACGTGAGGTGCCGGGTTCTATCCCAGGTTGTGCTCGTAGGCCTAGTCGTTCGAAATTCTCCGTGGTGTTCTCCGAAATTTGCGAAATACGGGCTAGAATCCCGTAGAAAGACCCCCCATTAAGGGCACTTCCTCTCAGGCCTAGGACCTACAGCAGTTAATCGGCCTTATTCCCAAAAATCCTTCAAAGAAATGTATGCAATATTTCTAAAAGGAATTTTAATTGTGGGATAGCATTTAGATAAATGTAGCTTCTTCTATTTTTATTTTTTGTTAATCGCGGCATGGTATACATTGCAAACAAGTAAATATATGGATTATTCTTGTTGTTGTACCGAATAAGGCCGATTGACTGCACAAGGTTTCTAGGCCTGAGGAGGAGTTCCCTCTGTGGGCTTTTTCTAAGGGGTCCTAGCTCATATTCACGCAAGTTTCGGAGAAAATCACGGAAAACTCCGAACGGCTAGAACAACGAGCGCGACTAGGATCGAACCCACGCAATAAATGGATTGAACTCTTCTCATACTAAGCCAGGTCATGTCTGAAAACGAAGGTTATCTGGATTCGCATTTGGCACCTTCCCCTTGTCCTAAAACATGCTTATATATATATGTATATATATTATTGTAAATGTTAGTGGAAGGATCTTCAGGAAAAATTATCGTTCACTGGTAATTCGCAATAAATCTGGTAAGATTACGGCAGAAATTCGGTTTTCTTGAAAATCGCTGTAATGATTTATATACATGTATAAATATAGTGTTAGAGTTTTTCTTTTAGATGAAAAAAAAAATCTGATTATTAGATAATAGATTTAAATATTAGCAGTCGCTGGTGTCCCGTGCTTTTCCTGGAACAAAACCTAGCAGAAACCCTGTTTTCTAGGAAATTGCCAGATAATTCGTTTTGAATTTGTTTTATCTCCAGGAAAATTAGATTTCACTGGTAGCCCGCACTCCATCCGAGACAAAAAAAAAAAAAAAAAATCAAATGGCTTTTATTATCACATTTTCGAAAACGAATCCTTATATTACGCTACCAATAATTTTTACAACGGAACTAAGTAAACAGTCAATCAGGCGCTGAATATAAAAAGAGAAAAACCTGGTACAAATTATTAAAATGCTGTACATTGAGGTTTAATTAAAACAGTGCTTTACGCTAAATATTTGGTTAGTTAATAAATAATAATAATAATGTCAATAATAATAAAGCTGCTGATTTCACAAGTAATTGTCATTATATTATTCTAATAACTTATATCTTTTATCATAAGATTCCTATGGGAAAAAAAAAATTGTCATCTAAAAGAAATAATTAAAGTAAAAAAAAAAAAAAAAAAAAAAGATTATTATGCGAAGTTCTGTTCAGCCGAGCAATATTTAAACTGATTTTACAAATTATCATCATCACTTCTAGAAGAACATTTTTCATTATTTATAACTATTACTTACTTTTCATGAAAATCGCAATGAGCGGATTTCTTTTAAATTAAGTTTTAATTATTAAAATATAATGAGAAAAAGTTGTCTTTAATATTAGGGAATATCGTATTTCAAACGGAAAAACTAAAAGCAACAGTGCGTTTCAACTTTTTAAAATATATTTATTCTGTGTTCATAAATACTAAAGTCTTACAACTTTCAGCTGCGTTTGACATATCTGAAATTAACTTTACAAAACTGAACTCTAATGAAAAATTTCTGCATTATGTATGAATAATAAAAGCACGTGTTTTGAGAAGAAAAGTCTTATTTCATCAGGCAAGAAATGCGTACTATTCTATAAAGAAGCATAGGAAATCATACTCCGTATTTTACCTCAAGGTAAAAGGCATTTCTTTCCTAATGAAGGAATATTTTGTTGTTTCGAAATACGCTGCCTATATTAATATTTTATAGCGCATTCAAAAAGTTTTCTGTTTGAATTTATGACTATGCACCTATTTTATACTATGTGCTTGGGATACTTTTTACATATTTGAAAATAAAGAAAATATTTCACGTGCACAAATTGAAAATTTTACCAAAATCTGTACTTTCATATTTAAAATTTCAAGTGATTAGTTTCATTCTCCAGTGTATATATATATATATATATATATATATATATATATACAGTGAAACCTCTCAAGTTGGACACCCCTCTAAGTTGGACGCTTTTTCTCGGAACGGAATGTATCCATTAACATTATGTCTAACCCCTTTAAGTTGGACACCTCTCTAAGTTGGACACTTTTTCTTGGAACCGAAGGTGTCCAACTTAGAGAGGTTTTACTGTATACATATATACTCACACACACATACATACATATATATATATATATATATATATATATATATATATATATATATATATATATATATATATTACAAAAGTGGAAAAGAGGTTTTATTTCATTAATAATTAAAATAATCTGGTGTGTCACTCACACGACTTTCTTTTACCATGAAATTTAATACTATAAATACAGATTGGAGATTAAGAGGTAAGATAACGAGTAAGATTACTGAGTGAATTTGCATAGGAAAATATAGAAGAAAGTCATGTGGAGGCCACATCATTCTAGTTTTTAATGTGTAATTGTAAAATTAATATGAATTATTGATAATAGAAATAGTTAACTAGGGAAAAAATGTAAATTTTCAATATCCGTATTTTTCGAAAGAACTCGTCAATACTTTTGAAATGAAAGGCTGAAGCATAGATCTATGATAAAGTAAAACAAAGTTATAGATTTCTTTTTTAATTTTTAACAGAAAATAACACCAATAATAATAATAATAATTAGAAAAAATAATCGCATTTTTTCTGACGTAGACACAAAATTGACTTTCTTTCGGCATTTAGAGTTATAATTTTATGAGATAAAAATTGTCTGCATTCATCATGGAGAATAATTTTAATAAATAATAATTTAATAAATAATTTGTACTGCCTGAATTTATGTAAAATATACAAAAAATAATTAATTTGCCGATTTAAAATTTAAATTTAAATTATGTTGTAGCCATTATAATACTTTCTTCTATAATATTTTATACTACCAGTTAACATGCGCTACCTACCAGTTAACATGCAATAAAATTTAATCAATATAGCTTCTCACAATAAAGATTTTGCACATGCATTTTGGTGCAATTTTATCCAATAGATGCTGAGATAGTCATGTGGAAAATCAGAGAATGTGAGTAAAAGTAGCACCACCCGTATGCTCATCTACACCCAAATTAAGCTGATATTCATTTTCATAACGGTCATCTCACATATGAAGTTTGGTGAATTTATTCACTCTAGAAACTGAGATATAGTTTTCCGGTGAATGGGGAAAACTGAAGCATAGCAGCAACACTTGTCAGCTGATATGCATTCGAATTGAATCAGCATCGTTTTTCGCAACAGATCTTTTTCATATTAAGTTGAGTGCAACTATACACTCAAGTTATACTTGGTAGGAAAAATGAAAGGGGTAAATGAAGAGGACTCTACCAACCAAAATGTATTTTCTAAAAGCCAATTTTTAAACAGTCTAAGTCCAAACATGCCTGTAAGCTCTTGGTGGAATATTTTCAAAAAATAATAATAATAATAATAATAAATGCAAGGATAATTCATGCAATTTAATAAAAAGAAAGATTCTTGCATTATGCACTAAATTACAGTAATTTGTGAATGTTTCAACTGAAGAAAAGAAGTATTTTTTATAAGATAAGACAGAGGTTGTCGATTGTGACAAGATTTTTTTTTTTTTTTTTTTTTTTTTTTTAAAGATATTTACAGTTTTTTCTACAAGGGATAAGTAAAATTATCGGGTAAAAGTGTCTAACTTAGGACAATAGTTCATTGTCCAACTTCCAAGTTAAAGGGGTGTCCAACTTATAGAGGTTGGTCATAATGTTAATCCTATGCATACATTCCGTTCCCAGAAAAAGAGTCCAACTTAGAGGGGTGTCCAAGTTATAGGGGTGTCCAACTTGAGAGGTTTCACTGTATTACATATTTTATTATTATTTTTTTTTAAATATCTGAATTTTAATACAACATAATACGCGCGATATTCGGTAATAAAAAAAAGTATTTAAAATGTTTTTTGAAATTTAAATCAGTGCTTAAGTATCAGCAAATTATGTTTAAATTCATTTTCTTCTTACATAAATGAACAAATGAAATCCAATAAATTGAAATAAATATCTTTTCTATTAAAAGAGTAATATGCAGCATTTACAATAAAAATGATGCAAATAATAAATAGATATTATAGAGATGTTAAAATATTTACGAAAATCAGACTAAATTACTTTGATCAAACCCAAAAATCCCCATGAAAATAATTATAATTGAAGGAAATCAAGGCAATAGAAATCCCAAATCAATAATATCCATAAGATATAAGACCAATAAATAAAATATTTCTGAAAAGAGTAATTAGATAAATTGAGACTTATCTTAAAATTACACAGTTTAGTTAAAACGTAACAGTATGTAAAAGTAACAGTATGTAGAACAATAGCAATTTAATTTTTTATTTGATTTAGCTATATTTAAATTAAATTTAATATTTTAATTTTAATACAACAAAATAAGCGCGATATTCAGTAATAAAATAAAGTACTTAATTTTTTTTTCTTTTTAAAATTTAAATCAGTGCTTAAATGTTAGCAAATTGTGTTTAAATTAATTTTATTGTTACATAAATGAACAAATGAAATCTAATAAATTAAAATAAACATATTTTCTATTAAAAGATTATTATTGCAGCATTTACAATAACAATGATACAAATAATAAATAGATATTATAAAGATATTAAAATATTTACGAAAATCCTTAGACTAAATTACTTTGATCAAACCCCTAAATCACCATGAAAATAATTATAATTGAAGCAAATCAAGACAATAGAAATCCCAAATCATTAAAAGCCGTAAGATATAAGACCAATAAATAAAATATTTCTCAAAAAAGTAATTAGATAACTTGAGACTGATTATAAAATTACCCAATTTAAGTTAAAAAGTAACAGAATGTAGAACGATAGGAATTTAATTTTTTATTTGATTAAGATATATTTTAATTTAATTTTTAAACACTTTAATTTTAATACAACAAAATACGTACAATACTAAGTAATAAAATAAAGTATTTAATTATTTATTTATTTTTAAATTTAAATCAGTGCTTATATATTAGCAAATTAGGTTTAAATTCATTTTACTGTTACATAAATGAACAAATGTAATCTAATAAATTAAAATAAACATATTTTCAATTAAAAGATTAATATTGCTGCATTCAAAATAACAATGATACAAATAATAAATAGATATTATAAAGATATTAAAATATTTACGAAAATCCTCAGACTAAATTACTTCGATCAAACCTCAAAATCATTATAAAAATAATTATAATTGAAGCAAATCAAGACAATAGGAATCCCAAATCATTAATATCCGTAAGATATAAGACCAATAAATAAAATATTTCTCAAAAAAGTAATTAGATAACTTGAGAGTGACTATAAAATTGCCCAATTTAAGTTAAACGTAACAGTATGTAGAACGATAGGAATTTAATTTTTTATTTGATTAAGATATATTTTAATTTAATTTTTAAATACTTTAATTTTAATACAACAAAATACGTACAATACTAAGTAATAAAATAAAGTATTTATTTATTTTTAAATTTTAATCAGTGCTTAAATATTAACAAATTATGTTTAAATTCATTTACTGTTACATAAATGAACAAATGTAATCTAATAAATTAAAATAAACATATTTGCTATTAAAAAATTAATATTGCAGCATTCAAAATAACAATGATACAAATAATAAATAGATATTAATAAAGATATTAAAATATTTACGAAAATCCTCAGACTAAATTACTTCGATCAAACCCCAAAATCATTATAAAAATAATTATAATTGAAGCAAATCAAGACAATAGAAATCCCAAATCATTAATATCCGTAAGATATAAGACCAATAAATAAAATATTTCTCAAAAAAGTAATTAGGTAACTTGAGACTGATTATAAAATTACCCAATTTAAGTTAAAAAGTAACAGTATGTAGAACGATAGGAATTTAATTTTTTATTTGATTAAAATATATTTTAATTTAATTTTTAAAAATTTTAATTTTAATACAACAAAATACGTACAATACTAAGTAATAAAATAAAGTATTTATTTATTTTTTTAATTTAAATCAGTACTTAAATATTAGCAAATTATGTTTAAATTCATTTTACTGTTACATAAAGGAACAAATGAAATCTAATAAATTAAAATAAACATATTTTCTATTAAAAGATTAATGTTGCAGCATTCAAAATAACAATGATACAAATAATAAATAGATATTATAAATATATTAAAATATTTACGAATATTCTCAGACTAAATTACTTCGATCAAACCCCAAAATAATTATAAAAATAATTATAATTGAAGCAAATCAAGACAATAGAAATCCCAAATCATTAATATCCGTAAGATATAAGACCAATAAATAAAATATTGCTCAAAAAAGTAATTAGATAACTTGAGACTGATTATAAAATTACCCAATTTAAGTTAAAAAGTAACAGTATGTAGAACGATAGGAATTTATTTTTTTATTTGATTAAGATATATTTTAATTTAATTTTTAAATATTTTAATTTTAATACAACAAAATACGTACAATACTAAGTAATGAAATAAAGTAATTATTTTTATTTTTTTATTTTTTTAAATTTAAATCAGTGCTTAAATATTAGCAAATTATGTTTAAATTCACTTTACTGTTACATAAATGAACAAATGAAATCTAATAAATTAAAATAAACATATTTTCTTTTAAAAGATTAATGCTGCAGCATTCAAAATAACAATGATACAAATAATAAATAGATATTATAAAGATATTATAAAGATATTAAAATATTTACGAAAATCCTCAGACTAAATTACTTCGATCAAACCCCAAAGTAATTATAAAAATAATTATAATTGAAGCAAATCAAGACAGTAGAAATTCCAAATCATTAACATCCGTAAGATATAAGACCAATAAATAAAATATTTCTCAAAAAAGTAATTAAATAATTTGAGATTGATCATAAAATTACATAATTTAAATTAAAAAGTAACAGTATGCAGAATAATATCAATTAAACTTTTCATTTAATTTTAATATCTTTTAATTTTAGTACAACGTAATAAGTGCCACTTGTAGAAGTATTTATTTGCTAATTTTTAATTTTAATTTTTAATTTTTTATTTAAATACGTAGTTACATATTAGCAAACTGTGTTTAAAATGAATTTATAGTTTTATAAATAAACAAATAAAATCTAATAAATTAAATTAAGCATAATTTCTATTAAATGCGCGACGTGCGACATTTGCAACAAAAATGATAGAAATAATAAGTAGTTAATTAGCAGAAATTATTCCACGTTTTAAAGAATTTCACTGAATTTCACCTCCTTTATGCGCAACTCATTGGTCAATCGTTCAAAGAATGGAAGACAGTGATACCTCGATATTGGTCATTAGCAATTGAGTGACACTTTCAATGACCTCCTCTTTTTTCCAAACCACCCCTCCACTTCAAATTACCCGGCGAAATTCAGCGCCATCTATTGAGAAAAGGTAACTTTTCTAACTTTTAAATATGCCCTTAACCTCTAATTCTATACCAATCGTTGTTTAACGTAATAATTATATTCATTACTAAATCTTTTTCGCCTAACGTTAAAATAAAAACTAATAATATAAACTAAACTAAAAATATAAACTTAACTAATAGTATAAAATAATAATATAAACTAAATTAAAAATATAAACTAATTTTCATTTCATTTTTATTAAATTTTTACTCAATATTTTTTAAATATCGGTTATTTTCATGTTTTGCTATCCGCGATTGTAATGATCGATAGATGGCGCTTTCTCAACACTGCAGTTGTTAGTAAACATTATAGCCACGTGTGTTCCATTAGTGTTCTTTTTGTTATTCTACTTAATATTCCGCCATTACATCATGGAAAATTGATTGCTTTTGGAAAAAAATATTTCAGTTTCTTCAAAGTTCGATCGGAAGTAGATTTTAACTGAAGCTGAACAAATATTAGTTTCAAATCATCTGATTAATTCTTTACTTCCATTAGCCGAAGCAACTGAAATTTTAAATTTGTCATTTGGAAATAAATGGAAGCTCAATTCTGGATTTCTTGATCCTTTGGAGTTAGATTGTAGCACACAACAGTATGTGTTATCTTTTTTACCGTATTTATTCATTTTTATTCTATAAATATATGTGAAACTAAATATCGTGAAGCAATGGCGGCTGTATGGAATTCGAATTAAACCATGTTTATTGTAATTTCACCTTAGCCCACCAGAGGGCGAGCATTTCATTACAATCGCGGATTCTAAATAATTTTTTTCTTCTTCGAGCATCTCAAAGATGCTAATTTTTCAATTTTTCTTATTTACACCATTGATCTCATTTTAATTTTCCTGAGGAAAGTGACGTCAGAAACACAGAAAAAAACGCCATAAGAGAAACTTTTCACTCCGGTGGCAAATAGAGTACCTTTATAAACCCGACGTTTTTAGTTATAACTTCGTTAATTAAAATGATAGAAATTTCTAAGCAGCTGAAATGCCTTCCTTGAAGCAGTCGGAATACACTGATACCTCTCATGATGCAGAGCACTTTGCCCTCCGCGAGAAGATGCTGTCGCAGACAAAAAAAAATTGACGCCAGCGACAGTTACTTTTTTTTAATATATAGAGATAATATTGCCTGACTGTAACATATAAACTGATATATTTCTTGATTTTTTACACGTCAATCTATCTTTAACTAAAATTTGTTCATCCGTGCGAAGCCGGACGGGTCAGCTAGTTTATTATATAAGTATTGTACAGAGTAGAGTTTATAGCATACCTGCCAACACTGGAGGATCAAGATATGGAAGATTCTAAAAGTGGTATTTTCAAGCCTAGACAAAATTGACAGGAGGTTTTAGACATATGCCTGTTTTTAATAGTTTAATACATGATTTAAACTGCCAAAAGTCTATAGGGGTGAGTGGGGTTGAATGCGACGCAGGATGAATGGGACAGTAGCAAAATTTTTATGTTTTGCAACACCGGAAACTTGACATTTCTGATATATGGCAGCACTGAGGTCATTCATCAAGTGTAGTTTCAGAATTGTGCTATTCATAGAAGGGCAGAAAAAAATTACAGTGTCTTTTTCAGCTGCCAAAGTAAGTTTTTACTGCTTCAGTTATAGGTAGTTGTTAAGAAATTAACTATTTGCTCAAAGTTAATATAACTCTTATATGGTGAAAAGGCATATTCTTTTATTGTATTTATGATATTCAAGAAGAATATTGACAATTGTTCATTAAGCCTATTTCCTGTTTTATATGATCATGTGATGGTTGGGATGAATGGGACAGTTTAAATGGGGATGAATGGGACATTCCTCACTATGTACTAATTTAAAATTTTACACAAGAATTGCATTAAAACGAAATTAGCCATATTGATTATCAGGATTCTTAATTTTGTGGACTTGAGAGAAAAAAAAAAAAAAATGAAATTCATTGTTCTGATTTTTGTTTATAATAATTATGATTAAAAAAATTATAAGTTAGAATAGTCAAGGCAAATTAAATCAATAATTAAAATAGATAAATAAATAAACTAATAATAATTTTATAAAAATCACAATTTCAATCAAGCTCATTAAATAAATTCTGGTGATTATTAATGTAATACAGAATAGAATGTTGATTTTCCCGATTAGTCGGAAACAAAAATTTATCTGGATAATTTGTACTCAAATCATTATAATAGAGTACAAATTATCCAGATAAATTTTTGTTAGTCATTTTGATAAATCATTATAGTTTCTCTTTCTAGTGTCTTGTTTATTTATTTATTTTTAGATTAGGTCATATTAGATTAAATTACCAAAGCCTAGAGCACTAGGAACTGCACGAACCAAAGGATTTTTGTCTTTTGATGTCAATTTGAGTCAATACATCAGTTTATGTTAATTTCAGTGAATTCATAGTGTGTAATAAAATCACATAAACCAATTTAACTTCAAAAATTTATTTACTTTCCATTTTGTTTTCTTTGTTAATTCCAGTCCTGTCCCATTCATCCCCATAGGTGGGGATGAATGAGACAATGCACATGCATGCAAAAAAAAAAATTATTATTAATTAAAAATAACTTTTTATTAAAGTTAGTATGTTTATATGTAACTGATTACTGAAGTGTACTTATGAGCAGTGTTGCAAAATTTTGAATTGCATATGGCCAACCTTATCAATAAAAACATAAAAATTGTCCCATTCATCCCCACTCTTCCCTATGCATAAATGAAATTTAATTAATAAGTAAAAATTTAGTAATTATTATTTAAAAATAACAAGATTATCTATTGAGACGCAAGAATTTTCTTTTTTCCCCGAAATCGAAAATCTTGCTTAAGAAATTGATTTCTTGAAGTTTAAAATGCTCAGAAAAAAAGTAGGCATGTACGAGGACAAGGAAGAATGGAAGAGAGTCCCAAAGTAAAGGAATCTCCCTTGAAATAACGGAGTTGTGGAAAGTATGAATAACAGTGTATATGATAAAAATACCTATGAAAGGGGTTAAATCTATGTCTGTTATGGACAATATGTAATCTATGTCTAATGTCTGTTATGGATTTTTGGTTGGCAAATCTTCATAAATAACGTAGAGATTTATTTGTATGCACTTGTAATATTGAAAAAGTATATTTTCTTTTATTTTTTGCTTCGGATTTTTAGATAAACAAACACAATAAAATTTAAACCTGACTATGATCTGAGACCACGTGGACCCGAAACACTTCTAACTTGTTATCGAAATAATATATATTGTATTCTAGAGGTCACAGCTAGTGACACGACACCTTAAAATGTAAGTCACGGATTAACAGTACTTTCTACTCCGTGATGTAAGTATATTCAGTACATAAGGTTAAAAATGTAATTACATTAGTAGCAGTAAGTTTTTGGATTTTTTACTTGAAATATAAATGTCACAGTTCTGTGACATAGTTAATAATGTAGAATTCATGACTTTCTAGTTTCTTATCGACGAATCGCTAATCTTGAAATTTTAATCGCCATAGCGATCGAGTGACTGAGATTTTTCGAGCTCGGGCTTAATTTTTTAAATGGTTCATTAAAATGACTATTTCTATTCCATATGTTTTTTTTAACTTATTATTATTATTATTTAACTTAAGAAAAAATATGGAATAGAAATGAGCATTTTAATGAATTACTTAAACGTTTAGGCCAGAGCTTGAAAAATCTCAGTCGCTTCATCGCTACGGCAACTAAACTGTCAAGATTGGCGATTGAATTTTTAGTGATTATTTTTAATTATTTTTTTAATCATTAAAAAAAAACTCTTTTTTTTCCTGTCTTTTTCTTTTGTCTTTGATAATGGTAAATTTAGCTGAGAGAGAACTAAATCCAATAATTTTTGCAGATACGTTTTCAAACATTTAAACTTACTAGTACACATGAGATTTGAACATTGATGTTAAGCATAATGCATGCTCAAAGAATTGTATTTTGTTATACGTTAGTCGTTTTTTAGCTGAAAATATTTTGCCCATCAATTTAAAAGTTCATTTTCAAAGATGGAGTGTCGGGTATTATGGAATACTAGGTACTTCATTGTATCATCTGAAATTGACTTCATGTATTCAAGTAAAGGACAAGAAAGTAAAGACGCTGAATGTATCTTCTGTAACGGATAATTCTCCGAAGATAAACGAGGAGAAATTTGGATTAAATGTTTCATCCTTTCATCTGTTCTGTGTGGGCTCACCGTGACTGTACCGGAGCAGAGAACGAAGATTAGATCTGTGACTTTTAAAAATAAACTCGAAGCAGAAATGGCTCTTAAAAATATGGATTTTATAGTTGAAAATAACTATATTTTATGAAGTCTAATTAGTTTTTCTATGGTTTAAAACCCCTATTCCATATTACCCGACTATTTCATATTAACCTCCATTTGTAACTTTTTTTTTTTTTTTTTTTTTTAAGTAAACTTTTTATAACAACAAAATAGTTTTTTTTTTTTTTTTTTTTTTTAAGTGACAATTCATTACAAATAATTACATTATGTACTCATCATGATTTTGGAGATTTTTATTAAAAAACTTTAAAGTTATTTTAAGAAATGTAAATGGTATTCCATAATACCCTCCTCTCATCTATATCATCTTACTTGGTGTTCTTTTTTTATTTTTGTTTTTCTATATATTCTGTAGTTTTACACACACACCCTCCCGCTTTTTCTCCTACATTTTCTAGCCTGGTCCCTAACATTTCAATAAATTTTTCAATCTCTAGTTCAAGCATGCTGCATTTTTCAATAAATTCATATAGTGTAACCACGTTTCCTAAAACTAGCAGTGAGGAACAGTCCAAAACCTTGGAGGGGTGCCAAATTGACCAACAACGTGGAATTTGGAAAACATCCAGTCATTCGGCGCTCGCTTACAGCTTATTTTCTTTGAATCAGATGACTGTCTCCCCTATTTTAACACTGGACTCGTTGCGTCAGCACTTGCGCAGAGGCTTCCACGGTCTCAAGAAATGTGGTCGAAGAATATAAAAGATTAAAATTTTCAATGTGATTATGTAATGTTTAAATGAAAATGCAAATAATTTGGGCATGTTAAAATTTATTCATTTTTACAATTAATATTTTTGCTAGGATTTTCATTATTTTTGATATGTATAACAACAATACCTTTTTGGTGCTATAGATTCAAGATTGGCGAGTGCTCTGTCCCTTTCATTTTTCATCTCACTGTATTGTCTGAGAGCAGATTCCCTCTGCTGTACTGCTGCAGCATTCTCTCGTAGCACAGAATCACGCTCTTTTAAAGCCAGTTGTAGACCCAATTTCAAATTGCTGGTGCTGTTAGAAGAGCCTTCTAATTCAATACCTTTTTAAAAAAGAAAATAAATTATGAGTGCTGATGATAAAATTATTAAAAATAATAACAGTTAATTGGCTATTTCCAAATTTTATTTTCCTCGACAAAGATTGAGGTAGTCAATTATCTTTTTCACATACTTACAACAGGGTTGGGTTTTTGACGTCAAAAAGTGGTTTTTGACATGACAAGGGTTTAAACCTGGTTTTAACCGTCAAAAACCTGTCAGAAACCTCTACTGTCAAAAACGTGTATTGTCAAAATTCAAAATCTATAAACGAGCTAGAATCTGGTTAGAAATAGGATTTAGTAATATTTGCCAAATACAAGTGAATATCTAAATATTATGCTGTTTATAAATTAACAAATCTTAAAACAATTTGTAGATAATTTATAAAAATTTAGGTAAATATACTGGTTTATAACCTAAGAAATGTATACAAAGTATGCATAGATATACTTTGTATGTTTATGTTTATTTATATTAATATTTATGAAATTCTAAAATTCCACAGTTACTTATGAATTTTCACATAAGCCATGAAAACACAGGAATACTGGATTTTTTTTTTTTTTTTTCCCTTTAAGTAAAGCATAATATATGTGAACAGTAGATTAATATGAATTTGAAAATAATTATATAACCTATATTTATTACACTAACCATAAAATAAATTTTTATCTATTTATTATTATTATTGATTGTATAAATATTTGTATCTGTTTATAGCTTGGACTATAGGCGTTTGGTGTTTTGGGAGTAAGGCTGATTGACTACTCTAGTGTCTTAGGCCTAAGGTGGAGTGCCCTCCGTGGGGGTCTTTCTAAAGGATCCTAGCCCGTATTTATACAAGTTTCGGAGAAAACCACGAAAAACTCTGAGCGGCTAGGCCAACGAGTGTGCCCTGGAATTGAACCTGGCACTTTACATCTACCAGCTTTGAACGTAGAACCACTTGGCCGCTGGTGGGCCCTACAGCCAGTGGCATACCAAGGGAGGGCGGAGGGTCAGTCCGCCCCAGGTGGCATTTTGGTAATTTCCATGAAAAGTATACTTGAAAATCCAACTTCAACACTGTCTCAAACATAGTTGCACAGGCAGATACACAAATGCAAAGACATATTATTTTATTAGTATTATAAATACCTACATATGTACCTGAATTATCCTGTTTTTGACATTTTTAAGTATTTTTAGACTTTTTAAGGGGCGGCAAAATGAACATCTGCCCTGGGTGGTACTTTGGCTAGGTACGCCACTGCCTACAGCTTAGACTAATAATTTTTTTAAAAATCTGTACGAGTAAATATTAAATTCATTACAATTTAAACATGTCCAGAAAGCATTCATATTTCCCTTGTCTCACAGTAATTATAAGAATTTCAGACGCAATTCAAGCTTGTTTAACATTCAGAATTATTGCTTTTTCTTAAAAACTTGCAATATCAGCAGTCATTTTTAAAAAAGGTTATATTTTTCTATAAAATATTTAAATACAAAATGTTAGACTATGCATTTTTATTTTACTGCTTAAATACATAATGCTAAAAGCACAGTACTAAAAATATTGAAATATACAATGTTGTATTGCAAATAAAATGATTTGTCAATCAACATGATCTATCAATGATTTATAAATCATAAATTTTTAGAAGCTTAAAGTTTTGTTTTTATTTTATATTAATCAAAATGTTATAATAATGTTTCTCCAAAAACATTAATATGTTTACTTTTTAAAACATACTTATAAATAATATCTTATTGAAAACAACTATATTTTTAAAGTATCACATAACTAAGCTTAACATATACTATATTAAGCATAGTTATAAATAAATTTCGTAATAATATATGAAGGTATCACAGCATATTTTAAATGAACATAGAAATAATTCATAATAAAATTTTAAAAGCCTAAAATTTAGTTTTTTATATTAATCAAAATGTTGTAACAATGTGTTTTTCAAAGAACATCAATCTAATTACTCTTCAAAAAATCTTTATAAACTATATTTTATTAAACTAAGTTTTTATATGACAATTAAATTATAAATGTAGGTTTTTGACAGTTATTGACATTTTTGACAAAGAGGTTTTTGACATGACGGTTTTAACCATGGTTTAAACCGTCAAAAACTGTCACGTGTCAAAAACCTGCCAACCCTGACTTACAAATTCATTTTCATCATTACAAGCACATGATTTTCATGCACTCTCATTCAGCAGAAATTTAAAAGAAAAAATTCGAAAAGTTTTAAAAGATTAAAAATTATTTATTTGAAAACAATGCTCAGTATACATAAAGGAGAAATTTGCTTTGAAATACTTCACGGGCCTTTCATGTTGCCTGTTACAGATGTTACATGTTACATACCGATAATAAATGTAATAATATCCATCTCATCTTGTTGATCATGTCTAATTATTACGTGACTAATTATTACTTTCTTGATTATTGTATTCGACAAAATTTCGATCTTCGGTTTTCGATGAACTTACACGTTTTAAGATACCAAAACACGATTGCAACTTTTTTTTTGTGCATGTTACTAAAATTTTGTAAACGCTGTATCTCAAGAAGAAATGAAGGGAATTTAATCAAATTTAATATTTGGTTGGACTTTGACTTAAACTGGTGCTGATTAGTTTTAGGGATATATCAATCAACAGGTGGCATTGTTATGCTACGATTTCCCCCATTTAAAGGAAGGCTATATCTCCGCTTGTATAGTGTATAAGTGCACCAAACTTGGTATATCAAATAGATATTTTGTAAAATTATGCTTATTCAGTTTGGCTGAATATCAGCCAAAAGGTGGCGCTGCTATGCTGCAATTTAATCCCATTCACGGTAAGGAAATATCTCAGCTTCTTTAATGCATAAATGCAAGAAACATGGTGCAGGAGATGGATATTATGTAAAACTACGTTGATTAAATTTGGGTGCATATCGAACGACAGGTGGCGTTGCTATGGTGCAGTATTTTCCGTTTACGTGAAGTCTATCTCAACTTCTGTGTTATGTAAATGCATCAAACTTCGTATAGGAGATATATATCGTGAAAAATTATTTTGATTCAGTTTGAGTGTATAGAGGACGGCGGGTGGCGCTGTTGTTGCTTTCTGCAAATTTACAAATAGCTATATCTCAAAATTTATTGGTGAAAAATGTACCAAATTGCATGTATAAAATATTAATTGTCAGGAGCTATGTTAATTAAATTTTTGTATATGTTAACCGTTAGGTGGCATTGTTGATTTTATATAGAATGATATAAAAGAAAGTTTTCGAGGATGACAAACAACAACAGAAGTAAGTTTTGTGAAGGCCACAGCATATAGGTTTTTGATTTATTCTCGATAGCAGCCACCGCTTCATCTTCACTTATGCATTCACCACGTTTGCTAAGTTTACAACAAGAGTTCAATAACTAAACTTTTTGCGATTTAAAAGAATCAACGGAAATTGTAATAATAATAAAGTTTTCAATATTAGAGAGATACTATACAGTCATATTTTAAGCAAAAACACGCTTAGAAGTTTTATATATAATATACATATACATAACTTTTAACAGCTTGTAATTAGTTGTAATTTATAATACTGATTACTAACTATAATAACAAAGATTAGAATAACGTAAAAATAAAAATTGCAAGTTTCATTTTAATTCAAATATGTAATGTAATACTAATTGTTTCCCCATAACATTAAAGGACTAAACAAAAGTTAAATAAGCTTAAATGATTATATTTTAAACATTAAAATAGTAATGATTTATTTATCTGGTTGGTATTGGTGCGTTATCAGAATTTTATTGACTTATTCTGTTTACAATAATTGTTAAAATTATTGCCCACAGATGGCAGCATCAAAACATTCCTGAAATTCATTCAATTCATTTTCATTCACCTGCCTGCAAGGCAAGCAAGCAGACAAGGCGTCGCATTTTAGTTTACCTGGAGTGATTTTACGTTGCTCTTAGAATAAACTCGTTTGCAAACACACCTCCCAGTATTTCCTGTTCATTGTACCATTAAGGTGCACTTGTTCAGCGGCATTTCCACTCTCCCTTGCCGCCACCTCTGCATTTAAGCTGCCGTTAGAATGCTAAGCCGACCTGTTATGAATGGCAATAAAACGATAAGAAAACAGATAAGCCAGAAAATGACTTTTTTTTTATATTAATTTAATAGGTAAATACTTGGACACAAAGCAAGTTTCTTTCTTTTTCTTTAAGAAAATTTTTTTTATCCCCCTCCACCTCCTATTTCTAATTCGATGTAGGTCAATATCTTGGTTCTCTAGTCAGCTGTTTGTGAGTTTAAATAAACTGACACACGTATGTTTGTTTATGTATGAACTATTTTTAGATTTATAAATTATCCGGAAACAATCGTATTGAAGTAGTATTAATGTGTAGACGTAAGAGAACCATTTCAGGTCATCGTATTTTCTATGAAGCATTTTGACTGCACTGAAGAAAAATTTGGATAATATTCTTTAATAAATATGTAATTTAAATAACAATATTTTTTGTAACTTGTTACTAAAAACGTTTTGTACTCATAAATCAATCAATGAACTTTATCAAATAAAAATACAAAATGAACATATAATCTCTTACAAAAACAAATAATTAGGGAAAGGCAAAATTATACTTGCAAGAATATTAACATGAATGAATATGGTGTTGGTGTCAAACCGTGACATTCGATGGGTTTCGAGGGTTACGGTCAAACGCTATTACCTAGACGAACTACGCTATAGTCCAGTCCTAGACCTCTGGGTGGTGTTTTCCTACCCAAGGCCTTTCTAAAGGGTCCTTGCATGAATATTTAACATCAGTGAATATGGTGTTGGTGTCAAACCGTGACATTCGAAGGTTACGGTCAAACGCTATTACCTAGACGAACTACGCTATAGTCCAGTCCTAGATCTCTGGGTGGTGTTTTCCTACCCAAAGTCTTTCTAAAGGGTCCTTGTTTCTATTCACGCAATAAAGAATATTATTATTATTATTTAGTTTTAATTCGAGTTAATTTCGAGGGTAGTTTTACTTTATATAGTTAGTAGTAAATGTTTTTCTATTTTATTTTTTCATATCACCCTTTTTGAAGAGAAATTTTATTTAATCGTAATTACATACTACAGAAAATTACTCAACAAAAAAAGTGGTGTGGAAAAAAAAATAAAGCTGGAACTAACAATGTTCCAGAATAAAATACAAACGTTTGCAACTTTGTGACAGTGTTATGTATTCCTAACTAAATAAATAAATTTCTTCATTTCACGATGGCTGTATCTAGGCATCTATTAGATGTAATCTCACAAAACAGATTACACATTGCATATGATGAGAAATGCGCGTAGTTTTGCTGTGTATCACTCAAAAGATGGTGCTACTATGCAGCACACTGCTTTATTTGCGAGATAGCTAATATTTTAAATAAGGGCAAGAAACTATTCCTAATATGATTAATCATGTAAAACCAACCCGATTCTATTTTGATTTAGATCTCTCAAAAGTGATATAATATGGTTTTTATGATGAACCTTAAAAAATGTTTATAAATTAAAGAACTGGTGCACAAATAAATATTTAAACATAAAAACTTCTTTACACACCATAAAATAAAGAGAAGCACTACCGGTTTCAAAAGGACGCGGACTTTCTTTTTCAGGTGCAAAAACCACGTGCTACCAAATGCATCCTGCTTTTGCCTCCATGCTAGTAACACGTGTTTTTTGCACCCGAAGAAGAAAGGCCATGTCCTTTCGAAACCGGTAGTGCTTCCCTTTATTTTATGGTGTGTAAAGAAGTTTTTATGTTTAAATATTTATTGTACACCAGTTCTTTAATTTATAAACAGTTTTTCAGATGTATCTCAGATTCCGTTGGATAGAACAGGATTAAATTTACATCCAATAAACACGATTCTAGGAACGGTGCAGCTACTTTATTGAAATATACGTTTATATGAAAAGAATACAAACTTTGTATTATTTTTATATATACGCATTAACATCACTTTGTAAGTGAAGTTTTGCGATGAACAAAAATACTAGATTCAAAGGTCTACTTTAGCCGTTCATAATGTGTATTCTGGGCTGGTGAAAATACCTAACATGCGAAAACCCTGAACTCTGCTACTTGATTGTAGATTGAAAGGCGAAGGTGGATTTTTTGACGATATAGTATATGGCTATTATTAAAGGTATTTATTTACTGTTGTTATAAGTATTTATTTATAGTTATTTATATTTAGAGAGTTCTAAATACATTATAAGAGAAATTAAACATTCAAAATGGGAAATTTCTATAAAAGCAAAATAATTTAACAAGAAACTCAGGGACAGAAATTTTTTCAAAAAACCTGAATTCAGGGATAGCCCCTGAAAAGTTTCACTCCTGGTCGATGCAATCTACATTCATCTTATAAATAAATAAATAAATAAATAAATTGGAATCTAAATTAAAATGTTTAGAGCTTAGGTTGGATATAAAATTGAAGTGCTCTCATTGGTGCAGAGCAAGATGGACTTTGCCAGCCTTGCCAGCCAAATCTGCGAAACGAATATTTTAACAGACGTTTCGTTATGATTCCGTTAAATTTCTATTAAGGCAAAAAATTTCGCTAATTTGACATTACTTCTGGGTGATTTTATTTAATGTAGTAAGTAAGCATTGTTCATTCCTCAATAAATAAATTTCTCCTTTCCTTAATAATAAGAGTCAACTGAACTTCTCTGCTCTTAAATTGTTAAAACGATAATTACTACCAAGTGCACTTTACATTAAAAATGGAACGATATTATCTAAAACGATGGCTCTACTATCATGGTTTGATTGAGGAATGGGGGCAGTAATCCCTCTCCCTCGCACACAGAAAGAGAAGTGTATCCAGGGTTGGCTAGATTTTGCCTGGCCCGAAAACACCCGGGTGGGTTTTTTTTCAATAAAACTCGCTTGAAAAAGCCCAAGTGGATTTTTTCAAAATCCTTGTTTAAAATTGTACTTTTGTCTAACTTACAATAAACATATATTACATAAACATAACACAAATTACATAAAACAAATATTATCATACATTATTAGAACATGAACGAATTTTCGGAAATATTGGAGATGCTCAAACTGCTCTAGAAAAAGATTCTGAAAAATTCCCCATGAAAAAAAAAATGTATAATTATCTTATTAAAACAGAATTAAAAAAAAAAAAAAGTTAAAAGAAATAAAAGCAAGAAAAAAGAGTTGTTTGTCAATATAAAGAAAACTGTAAGACTCGAGGAATGTAAAATATAAATACTAATTACAAGAATAAAAGAACTTTTTATATCAGGGCTGCAGAATATAAACTTGACAATTTTATATATTAATAAATACTTAAAAAAAAAAAAAAAAAAAAAAAAAAAATTGGTGAATTATCCCATCAACTTGAAAGAAAATGATCAAATGCGTAATAAAGAGAGCAATTATAAGAAATTTTCAAACATTTATTAATTGAATAAAAATATTAAAAGAATGCATTGTCATCGTGTTCTGAGCAATTCTAAAAGTTTCAAATGTCTAGCTAGTCAGGAAGTTAGTTAAAAATCGTTTGCAAGATTTGTACTGAACAAACAAACAAGAAAACGAGTTAATAAAAATTTGGTAATAAATAAAAATCAAATTTTAAAAAAATTCTGAAAACTTCAATGCAATGTTAGAAACTGTTATGAAATGTAGAGGGACAATAATTAAAAATGTTTTATAAAAATCTCTTGACTATGAAAAGTTTAATAAAGCAAAATGAAATAATTATTAAAATCCAATATTTTAATGTAAAGGGCAGATAAAAAGAATTAGAATATTTAAAGTACAATTATTTAACTTTTAAAATTTCTAACTTAATCATAGAAAGACTTTAGAAATTTTAAAATTAAATTTTTAAAATTTTGATTTTAATGAATAAATAATAATTTAATTTTTTAAATTATCTTATTATGAATGATATATTTGATGTTTAAAAAAAGGAAGAAAGAAAATATTCCTAAAATCTCTGATAAAACCCGAAAATACTCTGAAAAAATACTGATAACCCCCCCCCCCCCCCCCCAAAAAAAAAAAAAAAAAAAAAAAAAAAAAAAAAAAAAACCTGATGAAACCCAATAAACCCTGATAAAACCCGAAAAGACCCACTGGACCGGATTTTTTTCTGAAAAAACCCGGGGGTTTTCAAACCCTGAGTGTATTTTAAATAAAACTTCTCCTAAACCAATTTTAAACTGTTATTTAAATAACTTTGTTCATGTTCAAAAACAGATTCTTTATCTCCGCCTTAAGCTATAATAATATGTTTATAGTTATGAAGGGTAGGAGAAAGTAGTGTGAGTACCACACCAGATTATTTATTTTGTATGTAATTAAATTAATACAAAAGCAACTTTTAAAAAATATAGCTAATTCAATTCTTTAATACACATTTTAAAAAAATAAATAAATACGGCGGTAATTCAACTTTTTTCCAGATTTAAGGGTGTTTCAACCAAATCTGCAACTGCAAACGACCAGAAAAAAATGACTATGTTAAAAAAAAAAAAAAGTAATGTGCCCACATTAGGTGGTTTTTGGGTGTACCTGAAAACCTTCATTCACTTATACAAAGGGTAGAGTCATCAAAAGTGAACAGGGTGCTAGTAACTATGTAATTGTTCACCTACACATAAACGGATAACAAAAGGCGCTGATGACAGATGACGTACCCAATAAGAATTTTTCTTTAAAATATATGAACGCGCCACTGAAAGAGGATAATTAGAAGTTAAAATCTCTCTTCTATCGAACATATATGTAATGATGTATTTTTACTTTGTATTATTATACTTATTCTAAATTTAAACAAGTCAACTGAGTAAATGTTAAAAATCCATTCCTTCCAAAAATAATATATGAATTTAGAGTTTTCTTTTTTTCTAAATACCCCTCAAAAAACATTTTAAAAAATAATATGGTGCTTAAGATTACTGTAGTAGTTAGTAAGCAATATTATTTACTCGAAATGTTCTTTTTTCGAAATATTTTATACTTAAGCTCTCTCTCTCTCTCTCTCTGTCTGTCTGCCCACCCCCCTTCTCCCACTGTCTAAAAGAAATAGTCCTCTCGCCCTAATATAATATATGAAAGTTGCAAAACTGATTCTGGCATGGAATTTTCTTTAAACAGAAAAACAAGGTATATTTTTCTTTAAACAAAAAATCGACATTCTCTTATTCTCACTAACGACATTAACCCCATCCTCCACCTGTGCCGCAACTATTTCTCTCTCTTTTTTACTTTCTCTTACATTTTTTACTTTCTCTTATATGATCGAGAAAGTATTGTTTCGGGGTCAAATTTTGGAAATTGAGATTCTGTTATGTTTACACGTTTTGAGGTGCCCTGAATCTGAAAAACAGGTTTTTAGTGGTTGGTCTGTGTGTGTATGTTATCAGCATGTCTCAAGAACAAATTGCAGCAGAAAGTCCAAACTATTAGTTCGTGTACAGGGACATCCAAGAGAATTCAAATACATTATGTCGATGGGGGAAATTGCAAGTAAGTAGAGTTTAACTTCTATGGGCTGTACTAAACCAAATGAAATTAATATATATATTTTTTTTATAGGCATAAAAGCATGTTTCATGTAGAATACAGTATGAAAATCCTTCACGTTCGTTTACAGGGCTACACAAAATAACTAAAATATAGTGGGATAATACTTAGAAATTGAAGGAAACGCATTTCAGGCTGTGCTATAAGTTATTAATATAGGATTATATTTAAATGTACAATGTGATCTGTACATAAGTTTTAGAAGATGTACAGGGCTGCCAGTAGTTAAGCGAAAACATTCTTTTTTATTAAATGTAATGAGTGGAAGTTTTTTACTATAATATTTTACCATGCTCAAGAAAACTGCTCAGAAATTAAAATTATTCCTTATACCCGTGTGGTACATAAAGTAATTTTAAAACTAAATATTTAGCGTTTGTTTTTTATATATATTGACACGTTTTGAGGTTCTCTGAATATGGAAGTCATGCTTTTAACGTTTAATCTTTGTCTACGTCTTTTAGCAGAATAACTTAAAAAGAAATACTTTCAGGCAATTCAAATGTTGTATTTCGAAGTTAATATAAGGTTGTTATTTGAAAAATTTTAGCAAAATTCGTAAGTTTCAAGGAATGGTACGGATGAAAGTTGTCTGAATAACTTGAATTGAACATTTAAATTTAATAACAGCTTTCGAATTCTCTTTAAATTTGAGAACAATGTTAAAACGGAGGGTTGAGGGGGGTGATACCCCCCCCCCATACAGAATTATTTGTCAAATAAAGCTTTTCTGAAGAGTATTTTAAATTGTTTTTAACGATGGTTTATATAACAGTATTCGTATCCCTTAATGTCCAATCTGTCTTTATGGTATTGAATTTCAGGGTAAGAGAAAGTCGTGTGAGTGTGACACCAAATTATTTATTTTTATTTATTTTTTTATTTTATTTTTTTTTTTTTTCTTCACAAAAGGAAAACTTTCTTTGGCAGGTTTTAATTTAGTGCCGGATTGCTACACTTTTTCCACTTCGATAAGTGTTCTATGTTATATAGATTTAATTTTCAGATCGATTGCTAAGCAGTAAATTCACTCATCTTAGACTTTCTTTGATGATAAAATGCGTTTACTTTTTGCAATCCCCCCCCCCCATGACGAAAGGCGGGTTACTAATAATAAATAGTTTTCGTGAATATTACAGCTTATCACATCAATTTCTAATTCCAGGAAATACTTTATTCGTAATTTTCTTAAAATTAGTTGAAGATGTTTATTTATTTATTTTTATTTTTTTAATATTTTTTTCAAATGAAAAAGGTTATCAGGAAAATTAATTTCCCTGAATTTAGCAACCAATCGATTTCGAAATACACACACACGTATGTGTGTGTGTTTCGAAAAAAAACATAAATAAATAAATAAGTAAAAAAAAAAATAAACTTAAGCTTTAATTTTCACAGAAATGGTCACATTCCTTTGCTTTTCATAATGTTTTGTTTCCTGGTAAACAGTGGATTACACTTATATATAATTTCACCTGATATTTACAACCTGTCAGAGTCCATTCCTTTTTTTCAAAAATCAAGCGGAATGTTTTACCTAAACTGATGATTATGCATATCACCTTGTTATTCTCAGTGGTCCACAAAATTTAAGATTAGACTTTTAGAGGAGATTAGCTGGATCAGGATGACAGCTTGTAATTTATTTTTAATGGTTTTTACGTCAATATATAAATTTAACACAATATATACGAGTCGTCAGATTTTTTAAATGATTATATTTTTATATTATAAAAACTCCTTTTTCATTTATAAAAACTTACCCTAAGATTAAAAAAAAAAAAAAAAACATTTGCACTCCGGGAGTGCCGACAGAAGTGAAAACGTGAACAATTACGTGTGTATTTCTTGAATCGTCAGGAAATATTTTATTGTGCAGGAAATACTTTTAAATGAAGTGTTTTTTTTTTTATTCATTAATATAAACTACTACTACAAAAATTATGTTTCAATATCATATAATGCGCTAACGGCAATAGGGACAGTGTCCGGAGATGAGAGAAGTCGTTTAGAGCCGCACCAGATTGTAAAAACGTGAGAAAAATGGCGGCTTTGGTCTTTCTCACTGTTTTGTGAGGTCTAACTGCAACGTTTCCGGCTGCAATCTTTAAGAGACAGTCTCCGGAGATGAGAGAAGTCGTGTAGCGCCGCACCAGATTGTAAAAACGTGAGAAAAATGGCGGCTTTGGTCTTTCTCACGGTTTTGTGAGGTCTAACTGCAATAGAGACAGTGTCCGGAAATGAGAGAAGTTATGTAGAGACGCAGCAGATTGTAAAAACGTGAGTAAAATGGCGGCTTTGGGCTTTCTCACAGTTTTGTGAGGTCTAACCGCAATAGAGACAGTGCCCGGAGATGACAGAAGTCGTGTAGAGCCGCACCAGATTTTAAAACAATATACAGTATATAATTATTAACACTTCACATTAGCAAGTTAATTGTATGATACATCATTTGTATCATACAAGGATGGAAAGCGTCAGCTGACGATGACGTGAGTTCAACGATTTTTGTTCACCCAAAAATTTTCACTTCAAATGGAAAGCGTCAGCTGACGATGACGCGAGTTCAAATATTTTTGTTCACCAAAAGGTGCTCAAAGCGCCTAAAGAAGTTTTTACTTCAAAAAAAAAAAAAAAATTCTTCTTCACAAACTGAAAAATATTATATTTTTCCTTTCAACAAATGTCCTTTTCAATTGTTCATGATTTTTATTTTATTTTTAATGCAATACATTCCACGACATTTTAGACTTCATACAAAATGAACTTGACATTTATTATAAGGAAACACGATAGTTTCAGTTATCCGATATTCAACTGGCAGACTTTCAGGCTAGTTAAAGAAAATATTCATTTTATGCAAGCTATTTCTATTATTTCGTCTTTCTCCTCAGGCGTGTGTTTACGAAATATTGGAAGCTGAAAACAGATTTTTTTTGTAACGTAAGACGTACTGCAATGTCTTTTTTTTTTTTTTTTTTTTTATGTAGTTTCTGATTATAACCAGAAAATGTACTTAATAAAAATAAAATTAATTAGTAAATTCAATCGAAACCTCATCAGTTTTCTACAGATTTTAGTGGTTCGACCAACAATAGCTGTTTATTTTCTTACAAATACGGGAAATTTTTTCATAATTTATTTCACTTTCTTTCATAGTCGGGACCTGATTACCCAAAAAGGCTCGGGAAGCAAGAGCTTCCTCTCTGAAATATAAGAGGGCCTCAAAAAGACTGATAACTGATAAGTAATGCCTCCAATTCCTAGTATCAGTTTTTACTTTCTCTTACCCATAGGGTCAAGAAAGTATTGTTTTAGGATCCAACTTTCGAACGTGAGTTTTTGTTATATTTACATGTTCTGAGGTCCCCTGAATACGAAAATCAT
Organism: Salticus scenicus; assembly: GCA_963930645.1. Lineage (NCBI taxonomy): Eukaryota > Metazoa > Arthropoda > Arachnida > Araneae > Salticidae > Salticus > Salticus scenicus. The sequence continues at coordinate 291,454,950 of OZ005648.1, forward strand.
GTTTTTAGCGAATGGTCTGTCTGTCTGTCTGTGTGTCTGTTATCAGCATATCTCAAACTCGGTATTCTAAATGTGTATCATATAGGGATGCTACAGTAAGCTTTTCGTTGAGATGAAACATATGGTTCGTGTACAGGGACACTCAAAAGTATTCAAATACATTACGTCTATGGGGGAAATTGCAGGTAAGTAGAGTTTAATATCTATAGACTGCACTAAAACAAATGAAACGAGTATATATTTTTTGTAATAGAGATAGTCAACTGGGAAAAAAATTTTGTGTATGTAGGAGCCTCCCCTCCCCTCCTGAAGAGGAAGTTCCCCCTCGAGGGGAGTAAATTTTCATGATGGGTATCTTTCAAAAGAGCTCGCCAGTACCTTCAAAACGAATGGTTGAACCATCGATCTGCTATAATTTAAAATAAAGTTATCGATTTTTTTTTCATTTTTAACAAAAAAAAAATTTTTAATGTAATATTGAGAATAAACGCAACTTTTTGTGTGTGTGTGTGTGTGTTATACTACTTCTCTAATATCGAAATCGTCTGCATTATCATGAAAGATAATTTTTTTAAATAATAATTTTAATAAATTATTTTTTTAAAACAGAATTATTTTTTAATAACCGAATTAAATTCTATATATGTAGGTGCATTAATGAAACGGGGGGTTGAGGGGGGCGGTAGATCCCCTCACACAGAACTAATTATTATATAAAACTCTTCCGACACCTAATTTGAATTGTTTTAACACAGGTTTACATAACAGTACTCGTTATCTTACCTCTTAATCTGCAACCTGTATTTATAGTATTAAATTTTAGGGTAAGAGAAAGTCGTGTGAGTGACACACCAGGTTATTTATATTGTCGCTGGAACGAAAAAGTATTGGGGGAAATGTTTTATAAAGCAAGGGAAAATACACACAATTTTGGGAAAGTTCACTCGACAGCTAACAACTGGGAATTTCGATGCCGATGAACATATGAAATAAAATATATTACACAGTAATATGGAATGAAGATGATGAATAAGAACTTTGAAATTAATGTTATGAAAAGCATTAAATATCAGCAAATGTTTCGGCTTGATATCATTAAGCGCAATCCTTTACCTGGTTAAAAGAAAAGTAAGCACGAGTACAAATTGACAGCAGGAAATGTTGCTGCACTAATGCTTAAGGCTGTACATCAGTCAGATCTCCCTTTCTCCCTTCCCATGTTATCCAATGGGATTTTTGTTGCTTCGTTTTATAAAAATATCTCATTGAAAAATGAACTTTTTCGAATTCTGTTTTTTGAATATCACTCTTTGAACAGGTCGCCTTTTAGCTTAGTCTTAGTGGGCAATTTTTCTAAAAATTTAATTTAAATATTTTATTTCAATAAGTAAATTATGGACTCAAGTTTGGATCTCTAAGTAAAATATTTAGAAATACAATTTTTATTAAAATCACACTATCAACTGTGGAAGAAAATCATATTTATTGAAATTTTTATTTTCCCGACTGAGTGAAAATAATGCTTGGACCGTGACTTTCACTCAGTCGGAAAAATAAAAATTTCAATAAATATGATTTTCTTCCACAGTTGATAGTGTGATTTTAAAATTGTATTTCTTTCTCCCATTATCTAATGGTGTTTTCCATTTCCTGCGGCTTATTTTCTGTTGAGCTATCTACATGATAGACCAGAGATGTTTCTGCCTAAAGGTTGTCTGAGTGAGTAATGCTGACCGTGGTGTCGGCCTGGATAGCTCAATTGGTAGAACCTTGACCTTGTAAGTCAAAGATCCGGGGTTCGAGTCCCGGTCCAGGCATTATTTTCACTCAGTCGGAAAAATAAAAATTAAAATAATTAGATTTATTTTTTCGAAAAGTTGCTCACTAAGCTAGAAGACGACCTGTTCAAAGAGTAATATTCAAAAAATAGAATTCGAAAAAGTTCATTTTTGTATGAGATATTTATATGTACAGCCTTAAGCTTTTTTATTCAATAAAAACTTTTGCTAAATAATTTCGACCCAAAATGACTGCTGTCTAATAGTTTGTGCCTTTCATGATTTTAATTTACAGATAAATATACCTGCAATATTTCCATACAATAATATATTGGAGAGAAATAAATCTGAATCCTGCTAAGTAACTTTTAAAAATGAAATTCATAGCATAAATAAGTTTCTAAATCTAAGTATATAGGACACGGAAAATTTCTTGCAAATAAAAGAGGGCCTCTAAATTATGAGTTTCAGAGGTTAATCGAACCCTAGATGCAGTATATAACTTTCTGGTTTCTACATAATAGGGATTTGCCTTACACACATGTAAATGTATATAATTTAATTATTCATTTTCACTGAGTTTCTACGAGTTGTTTGTAAGTGGGAGAAAGAAAAACTTCAATTTTTCAGACTTTACAGTAAATTTTTTCCATAATTTCAAATGAAGATTTTCTTATTCCATGAAATTTCTACGGGTTTTAAAAATAAAATATTAATACACGGAGTATTTCTGATTTTCCCTGAGGCATTTAAAACCTGATGCATAACATATGATTTGATGTATAAAACATCGTACCCCGGCAAGAAAAGTAACAAAATTTAAGAATGCATTATTTGAGAAAAATAACCAAACATAACGATAAAGGACTGACATACTAGTAATGCATTGGCATAAAACTGACACAACGGCCTCTCAGGTGGATAATTTTCGATATACACATGTGACACGTTTTCTGTACGTTGAGACACTTCATACACATATTTCAATAGCACAAACTGAAAATTGTAATTTTTTGACATGAGTCACTTTTCTTTCCGGGATGCGATATGATTCACATCCATAGAATAATTTATTTCGTACTTTATTACAGCAATTGATTTAATAAGTTCTCATACTTTTGACTGACTACGATAATTCAAATTCTTTTAAGATAATGTTCCGACGGTACGGTTTAACAAAAAGCAATTTAAAATATGCTGATATTATGGACTTAAAAATTCTGAAACCTGATCTTATACCAGACATTTGCTTGACCAGATGATAAACTATGCGACGGAAAAGAAGTACACAGACACACTCCTTCACATATAATAGGGAGAATAAAATAAAATAAAATAAAACATGACACGAAACTGGTTTCTCAGAAAATCATCTTTTAGAACAGCTGCTTGATTTCTTGGTTGATTGCGTCATAGTTACGATACAACTTACAACGTTGACGGAGGTGGTAGTACTCGCCGGTAGTCGTGTTCTTTTGCAGGTAGCACGAAAGACACTCAAAAATAATTGTTTTAGCGACTTTAGTGTATGGAATAGTAGCCTTCACGATCTGAATAGTAGTCTTTGATTAAGAAAGCAATTTTTATATACATAAAACGCGATGTCTGTGTGTCTGTGGATAGGATAGTGCAGAGACGGTAGCACAGACAGTCTCGTGACTCGACACAAAGATGCCCCCCCCCCCTACCTTTCCTAACTTAAAATAAGTTTAGCTATTTCAAAGAAACTAACATTTTAACTATTTCAAGTTGTACTTTTTCTACTCGACTACCCTAGATAATGGAAATATTGCACTAGGTCGAAAATTTCTATATTCAGTTTTCACCTATTTACATATTTTAAGGTCTGCTGAGTACAAAAAAGAAATTTTCGGAAACTGATAAATGGGTATGTGTGAGGGAAATCTGACTGTCAAAAAAAAAAAAAAAAAAAAAAAGAAAGAAAAAGAATGATGAAACCCCATAATTATGACAGGATCGATGTAATGATTTTACCAACTTCTGGTGAAGTACATATCTTAAAAATGACTGTAACAATTTTCTTTAAAAGTTGCTAGATAAAAAAAAAAAGGGAGTGGGGGCAGTTTTCTGTTTAAAAGAGTCTCCATTTTTCTGAAAATAGTTCTGACTAACTTTAAATTACTTTTAAGCTATTTTTGCACAAAAATAGTTGCCATTGTAGCCTAGGATTGATTTCAGTAGTAAATAGTTGCTTTGTCGCTGGGAGCTCTGCTTTTGTAAATAAAAATTAGAACTCAGAAGTCATGCAGCAATTAAAAGAATAAGGAACCGAAAGAGTGGTATTAAAAAGTAATAAATTTAAAACTTGGTAAGCAAACAGTCTAAATTGAGGGGGAGGGGAGGAAACCACGCAACAATTGTTTTAAGCCGAAATAATTGCACGATCCAACATCAAAGGAAAAAAAATGGCTGAAATTCCCAGTTTTATTCTGCAAAATTCCGGTTATCCGAAACGCTCGGGGTCGAAGAATTTTCTGCTATTCGAGATTCCTTAGAAATTTTTGGGTAACCGGAAAGCAAACATTTCGTACAAAGAGATATCAAAATATGACAGTTATGATACAAATCATATTGTGTTTTGGAAATGCTCAAATTCCATATCGGGAAAACACCTGATGATGAAGTCGGTGTCTATTTTTTTTATAGTTTTGCCCAAACACTGACAAACGAGACTTTACTGATGAAAAAATAGCTACAGCACGAGCACAGCAGTGAATAAAAATCATATTCCCAAGAGACACATAATTTCAGTGTTTCAGTACAAAATCAGTAAATGATAAATTCAGTTCATAATTTCAGTACAAAATTTTTAGATAAATTATTTTGGAATATTTAAGATAATGCCACCATTTCGGATGTCACGAGGCTGCTTTGAAACAATTCAAAACGAACAGCAAAGAAAAATAATTGTCCATTTCGTTAAATAACTAAAGTATTTTTTAAGCAATTTTTGTTTACATTATTTAATTCTTTGCACATTTTTTTTTAATGTTTATATCATATATGCTTTGATGTATTTTGCACTGAATTTTCAGTTTGATGATGAAATACATATCTTTTCAGTTTGCGTCAGTCAGAAATACATATTTTATCATGTAAGTATAGTTTCCATAATTCTCAATTAATATTTTTCTTATTAAAATGTAAAAGGAAGAAGTCTTACTGTTAAATTCATTTTTAGAACCCGGGTTTCGGATAACCGGGATTCTAGTCGTCACTTTCCTAGCTTTTGAACGTCGCCGCTTTGATGTTCTATTGCACATATCACACGAATAAGATACTATATATTAACACGAAAATAAAAATTTCAAACTTTTAATAAGAATTTTATAGCTTTTCTTACATAGTTTATTTTATTTTTATTGATTTATTTTATTTTTTCATAGTTTAAACCTTTTTTTTATGCCAAGAAGAATGATTTGAAGTGAAATCATCATAACAATCAGATCTCCCATACACGCCTGCCATTGCTATTTTGATTCTTTCTGTACTTAGCGAAGTGAAATTGTACAATGTCAAGAGGGTAAAACGAGACGCAAAGACAAAGGCAGTTCTTTGCTTTACCAGCATTGAATGGGTTTCATAAATATTTTTATCAGCTATTTTAGTTGGAATCGAGTGCTTGAGAAATGGGCGTGTCATACAGAAAGCTCGGCTTCCGCTGTTTCAGAACTACAAGTCAAGTGGATATCCAAATATCCAAAAAGAAAATAAGCAATAAATAGAAGGAAAGGGGATTTTTTTCTCGTACTCGTAAAGAAATGACACACATCTGTGACACTTAGAATATACTATATATAAAAAGGAAGACAATGAAAAAGAGTAAGAAAGAAAAAAAAAAAACAGTGAGCACTCATTTTTACAACACTAATTATTATTTTGATAGCGTATTTCCGCCTACAATTGCGTTGCGAATGAAAATTATCCGTGATAATTTAGCATTTTATCAGTTTTTTTTTTTTTTTTACGAAAATAATCCTGCGTAAGATGCAAATATACAAGGTATCCCTGAATTCATGGGCTAAGTTTAAGTAAAATACATATAAAAAAGCACGTTTTGTATAGCAATATGGGATCGGAAATAAAAATCTTCGACTGATCCCAAACCCACCTTTCCTCCGCTTCAGTTTCTTTTTCTTATCAGTTTTTGCTTTATTTTTTGACTGGTGTTAGTAGATTTTTTTCACACATTGTGACTGTACTTTTTTTTTTTTTTTTTTTTTCGCATTCTAAAGTGCGGTACATTTCTTGTTTTTCCGCCTACACGTTTCATTTCCGACACCATATTACTATACAAAAAGTGCTTTTTATATGCGATTTACCTACCTAAAAGTTTGGCCTATAAATTCAGAGACGCCCTGTATATCAAGCCTTCGTCTTGAAAATTCAGATTTCCAGGGATCATTGTCCAGAAGTTATAAACAAACACATGATTCGAAGTTAAAAATAACTTTGCTGGAGAATCTTAAATAAAAGAAAATGTAATTAGTGTTCAATCGCACATTAGCAAGCAGAAAAAGAAGTCACAGAGATTTTCTTTCTTTTTTTTTTTTTTTTTTTTTTTTTTTGTAATTTTTTCTTCGTTTAATTAGTTCCCCATCACAGTATGAGTGTGGGGAAATCAGATATTCTTGAAAAAAATTTTATCTCGGTTTTCTGGCGTTTTCACATGTTTTGAGATATACGGAATACGAAAAATCGCAAAATTGATGTAATATGCGTTAGTCATTTTGTTAGTTCAGAGTTGCTACACAAATCAGGAGAAAAAATTCTCTGAGTTTTCCCTGTCTCTTTTAGAAGTAAAATAGATGACCGCAATCATGCAGCATTAGAATCTAACATGTTTACAAGTCAATTGCACATATTTAGATTTAGGGTTTATTAATTTTATTAACTTACTATAGTTGGAGAAAAAAACATAATTGATTTATTATAAAGCATTAAAATTTTCAAAAATATTTGATTATGAAAAAATTTTCCAATGTTTTTCCAAAAAATTTCAAAATTCCCTGAATTTTCCATGTTTTTGCAATAAATTTTGAAAATCCCTGAGTTTTCCCTGTTTTTTAATAGGTTTTCAAATTCCCTGTGTTTTCCCTGTTTTCCAGGCACCATAGCAACCCTGAGTGGTATGTAGTTTGTAAGCTTGTGTAGACGCTATTTCAGAAATGAATGATCATGAAGAAGACAGGCGAGTTTTAATATGATTCTTCTAATAATAGCAAGAATCCTATTGATTCACCACATTCTAATTTAAAAATTTCGTAAGTTATTTGAAATTTGAGATTTTTTTTACTACGAGAGAATAGGGTAAAAATTCGCCTAATTATTCATTACGAGGATTATTTTCATCGTAAAGGTTTCGGGCTATTTTTAAAATATAATTTATAATATTGGCATGAGCATTAATAAATACAAAATAACAAAATTCTATTTTAAAAACTTCTTAAGTTATACAAAATAAAATAGTTTTTCCTAACATGGCAGAATAGGGCAATATTTCACATAAAATTGCATTATGGGGATTAGTTCATTTAAAATGGTATGAAACTGCATACAAAATAAAATACGAAACTGACCCTAATAAAATTGGTTAGCAAATTAGAATACGGTAAACGAATAAAATTAGGGTGTTTCGCTCAGTGCAGGGTCCGACTAACAAAGTTTTGTGCCCAGAGCAATTTAAATTTTTCATACCAGTTGAAATTTGGGAAATGTAAAAAATATCAGCAAGGGTTGATCCAAGTTTTAATTTTTTGGGTTTACTTTTGTGAAAAAACATTTCATGTTACCAGTCAATCTTTATTATGTTTAATATCAAGTTATTAGTATTTCATTGAACTAAGTATAGGCAATTATTTGAAAAGATGCTGAAAAAAAAAGGAGGGGGGGGGGGGGAGATTTTATAAAAGGACCATTTTTATAAAATGAAATTTTCTGAAAGGATCGTTTCTATAAATTTCAGTTTTGTGAAGGGGCCTATTTTATGATTTTAATTTGATGAAGGGGACCATTTTATGAAAGAGAATTTTGTTAAGAAGCGGCAAAAGAGCCTCAATTTTTGTCCAGGTCCTTGATCTGGGGAATAGTGTGCGAGGGTCAAACAGGCAGATTATTTCTCACAAACTTACCCACAGTTAAAAAAAAAAAAGAAAAAAAAAACTTTATTTGGTCTATTAACAAACAAATAAACAAAGTTAATGATTTCTTTTCATCAGTTCCAAACCAAAAGATGAATCTCTTTCTGTTATTCCCCCTACTCCCCACAAAAAACAAATAAAAAATAGGCATCTTAGCGTACGATAGATTTAATTTTAAAATTTTATCTATATAAATGAAACACGGTTGAGTTAGAGGGAAAAACTGGGAGAAGATTCACTAATTTGAGAACTGTTATCTACTCTTTCTCTCTCTCTAAACTCTTTTTTCCAAATCTTTTCTCTCCGCAAACAACCTTGAGCAATGCCACATTTTAATGACTGCGCAAACTTTATCCTAATCGCTCTCAACCGGATATAGTGAACCAATTAACAGCGATAAAGTGCTCGGCCTAGAAAAAGAAAATGAATAAAATCCCGGAGAAAAGAGAGTGCTTCCTTTTCTTACTACAAAGTATGAGAAATCACTTACACAGGACATACTGCATAACAACATAAACTATTAAAGTCACAGTTATATAAGTTATATCAATTGAAATTAATTTAAAGTCTAAGGAAGAATAATTAATTAATAAGTTTTTAATTAAAATTTTGTATTCAATAATGCTGATGCCGATATCATAAATTATATTCTACTGGAGTTATTTTTCCAGTAGTAACTACATTTCCAAGGAAAAATTGCTTTGGAGACCAGCATTTGGTGTATACCTGTATATCTGTATGTAACACGATAGAGATCACAAAAATCATCTGATTGACTGGATGTCAGATACAAATATTAATGAGTCGCAAGGAATTAATTAGCCGCGTAATTTTTGGTGTGTATAGTGTTTGTGGCTCGTATACAGGGATATGCAAAAGAACTCCGATACATTACAAGGAATTTCTCTTAAATGTATTTTAACTATCGTTACATTGCATTCAACCTAACACAATACAGGACAGGGTGGCTAGAATTTAAATGTACAGGGTGGCTAAACGTCTCTAATTTTATCAAGTGAATTTTCTCACTTTTTAAGGTCATTTTCTTGTAATTTCGCGTAGTGACATGAAATATTTAATTCAGAATTTCTAGGTTTCAACCATTTCTTTCTTTTTTCTTTTCCCAGAATTTCGTGAAAATTCCTTGTCTTTTACAGATTTCCTTGCAATTTTCTGAGAACAAGCTTAGTGGTTTAAATTTCTTTGACTTTTCACTTATTTCCAGGTCGGTAAACACCCTATATTAACTTATAATATTAAGATGCTTAAGTGGATGGTTTGCACAGAAAATACTGTGCATAGAATTAATAATTAGTTTAAAGAAGCGATACAAAATTATTCCGATACGTTATTTATTATGCATGGTAATTAAGTTAAATCTATTTAAAAACTGAAAATGTTGTGTGAGGATAATTTACCTACAGTAATATAATAAGAATTTGCAGATGTCTAGTAATGCGTAACACACCTTCCTGGGAACTCTGAATATATAAATATTACCGCTCAAAAAAATACAGAATACAAGAGGGGGAAAAAATCTTCAGAATCACATGTATTACCAAACTGTGCTGACTTTGAATTAGACACATTCATCGTTTCTCGGGATCAAGCCCTAAAGAATAAACCAAAATAAAAGATCCCTGTCAAATTCAATCGACCGTACGCGATGTACCACCACAGAGGAGAACTACCGAACTGTGGCGAAGTTCAAGGTCTGATGGAAGACAAAAAAGAAAATTTTCTGAATCAATTGTTCGGTTACTTCCAACTGCAGCAGTTATACAGATTTGCCCATTTCATGCTCGAGCTGCACTAGGCCAGGCGAGATGTCCGTGCAAAGGCTTCTCCGTTACCCAACCTTTTCATTAAAAGGTCTCACTTTATCAACATCCCATTAGGCAGATATCACTACAAAGTGGACAGAAGGTGATCGCGTGCCGATTCGTTCAGATTGATATCAGATGTTTCGATTTAGTCGGATAATGGGAGTTTGGTTTTGCAGATATGATAGCCGAAAAAAGCTAAATTAGCGGGTGACACTTGCCACAATGAGCTGTTATAAAAAGCAAAAATAAACATTTTTTTTTTTTTTTTTTTTTTTAAGAATTTATCCTGTTTTACAGTTTTGACCAAAAAAATTACATATTGAGATTGCAATTTGCCCAATATTATGTACCTTATTATTGTTATTTATTACTATTTATTTATTATTTATTTATTTATTTACTCCAAACGAGGGACTTAAAGAATTATTTGAAATTTCTTTTACGTTTTAAGTATATATGCGTACATACAAACAAAATTTGTCTGCTATACTTAAATTTTAGATAGATGTCTGTGATGTATGTTGCGTTGTATATGAAATCAATAGATTAAATATACCAATATTAATGCTCTGATAACTGACAAAAATTACGAAATTACATAATCAGAATTGTTAAGCAAAAGACACCATAAAATTTTTAAACAAACAAACTATCCAATTCTGTTACAGCCTCACAAGTGGCTTTGAGGTTCTTCTTTCATAGTCATAGCTGATAGATGGGAGGTGCCGGATTCTATCGGAGGTCGCGTTCATCAGCCTAGCCGCTCACAGTTTTCCTTGTTCTTTTTTTTTTTTTTTTTTTTTTACCCTTTGAATACAGCTTAGAATTCCTTAAAAAGATTCTCATAGGGGACATCCCTCCCAGGTCTAGGTCTCAAGCACAACCAATTGGCCTTAAGCACTGACTACTCCATCCTCCACCCAACACCTCCACCAATTCTGTTACAATGAATCATTTAACAAAACTCACTGTTTAAAGTTTTTACGTTTAAATGCAAAACAAATACAAAAAAAGTTAAATGCAATACTAAGCTCAAAATTTGGATTCCGAGAAATCGAAATACCTAAAATTAGACATTTCCAGCCGCATTAATCATATTACCATCCGTCATTTTTATATAAATTATCATTCTCATGTAAATTGACATCGAATGTAAGTTAATTAGCCTATTTTCAGAGAAGAATTAGAATTGGCCCGCATAGGCCAATCAAGAAGCCTCTAGTGTGAGAAGAATATAAAGAAAAGAAAAAGAAAAAAGGAACTTAATTTAAGCTTGTTTTCTTTAAAATTTATACACATATTAAAACTTACAAAGTATAAGGTTTAGTCACCTTAAAAAATAAGTAAATATTCGCGTCTAATAGATTACCCAACCCTTCCAGCTTGGCGAATTCGAGAGGTTCCCGTTTTTCTTCACACCTCACTCATAATACCTCCATAAATAATAAAATATCCCACAGAAAAAGGTCAAAGAATTACAGTACGAGATTTTTTAAATACTTACATAAGATTATGAATAGTGGCTTTTGAAAAAACATCAGGTATAAACAGAAACAAGTGCATAAAAAATAACATCATAATTGCAGCGTTTGATAAAATAATAAAAACATTTTTTCTTCCTCAAAAAAACTAAAACATATAACTTAGATGCTTTAATAACTTAAAAAACAAAAACCTATTGCTTATTTAAATTTATAGCAAAGATTAAAAATCGTTTTTAAGCTTTATTACATCTCATTTTATTTTATTTTACAAATAAAATAAATTTTAAATATAATAACACTTTCACATCCGTATATTTTCTTAATTTGAACCTGCGAACGCTTGCCTTTTGTTTAGCCCTCTAAAACGTTATATAATTTAACAGAAGGATATTATGTATTCACATTCAACAGTTTTTCCTAGAAAGTTTCAGGAGGATGCTTAAAAAAAAAAAAAAAAGGTCCCCTTCTTGCCCTTATCTAAAAAGAATTGTGCCCTTATTGCCTTTTTGTATTAGAGCACAAATTTAGCAGAAACAACCTACAAACTGAAGAATAATGATACTGAAGATAACGATAAACCGAAGATAAATTATAGCGTTGTGTATGAAAATCACCATTTATTCATGTACTCTTTAACTACATTTCTTGCGACCATGGAAGCCTCTGCGCAAGTGCGGATTCAACGAGTCCACTAGTAAAATAGGGGAGACAAGCTTTTCGTTAAGAGGAAATAAGCGATAAGGGAAAACCGAATGACTGGATGCTTACTAAATTCAAACCTGTTGGTCAACTTGGAAACCCTCCAAGATTTTCGACTCGTCCTCACTAGGAAACGTGGTTACACTATATAGCAATAAGCAAAAGTAAAAAATATTAAAATTAAAAAGTATTTATTATATGCGTACTTATTATAATAGAATTGTGAAATAAGTATTATTAAATGTTAAATGTGCCCCTTAAGAATCCAAAACTGCCCTTTCTTTACTAGCAGCGCTATGTCCTCTTTCAAACCCAAGGGAAACTGCTTAAATCATAGGAATTTCATAGCAATGGATACAATAAATGACAAAAGAATATACGCCGACGACATTTAAGGTGTTAAAATGAATGTACAAAATCCCTTTTAAAAATAATGTATTGTTTAAAAAGAACGCCTAAAGACAAGGGTCAACGTATTAAGAAGTTAGAATTCCTTCTATATATATTTATAGACAAAAATAAATAAATAAATACTTTTTTGTGAATAACATAAAAGAGAAAAGAAATAATTCGTGCACGAAAATTCATTCATTTAAACAAATTGCTTTTTCTTCCCCCCTTGAAAATTTTCAAGAGCTACTAAACGGTCAGACTACAAAAAAGAAAAAAAAAATTAAAATTAAAAATTACTAAGGTCGCATGATACATGATATTTCTGATAGACCGGCAAAGAAACTATCGAACTGTGGAGGAAAGAAAATCGTGTTTCAAACATTAAAAAAAGCATTCACGTTCAACAGAATTCGATCTAAATTGCGATGAAAACAAGGCAAGATAACTCGAATTACATCATTATAATTAACACTGTCGTTATCAATCACATGATATGGTTTCCCCATTCTTCATATTAATGCAGTTTGGAATATTGAATATTAATTTCATGAATAATTCTTATCATGCGGTACCTTTTCTACGTGATTCTAAGCGGAATACAATTAAACTCGGCAAATAAAGCAAGATATTTAAAATATGAATTATTATGCGCCATTTACATATATTTATGTCTAACATCATTAAAGCAAGGTTTGAATGTATAAAAGCAAAGATCAATTTTTTAACATAATTTAACAATAGGTTACATTATCATATAAATCAGTAAAAACTTAATTAAATTAAACTGATAAGATAAGCATATTCATTTTTTCCTGATAATATAGCTGTAGCTTTTCTATTCATTTTTCTATTATAAAAAATATATAACACTTATTGATGTGTATATTATTATTGTATGCACAGATATTTTTAACTCCTCCACAAGCGAATTTTACGCATTAAAATCTAAAAATACTCCTTAAAATTTTAACCATGAGTATTTTCACGCTTTGTATTTTTAGGTTAAATTTGGTGAACTTTATTAAATGTGTCTGAAAAAGTTTATATTCTTTCTACAATTCAATGCTCTGCATACTTTTTTTTTTTTTTTTTTTTTTTTTTTTTTATCAATTAATATCTTCTCTTACAATGGATAAAAATTTTTATAATTAAAATTATTTTGAGTAAAACTATAAACATTTGCATCAATAATAGAATTTCTCAGACTCACATATGGCCTTATCATCTTTCAATGTTCATTGTAATTATAAACTGAGGCACATTATGATCATATTCTGAGCTCTGATATTATATTGTGCAAATTATGCTGAAAGGAATATTATTACAATTGGCCAGTCCAATAATATAACTTGAACTCATAATTGAAACTTATAACATCAGTTCATATACATATATTTTATTTTTGAACTTATTAAGAAAGAAGTAAAATTTAGCATGATTTCACGAAAGGTCAACTTTTTTCTCTTCCACTCTTTTTTTACTCTTAATGATGCCAAATTCACTCTTTCAAAAAAGATTAAGAAGTATTTTCACTCCTAGGAAAAAATACTAGCAATACCTCTGATTGTATGTACAGGGTGTCCATAAATTATCTTTACAACTTTGAAATTTAATAACTTTTGAAATAAAAAAGATATTCACATTCTGTGTTCTGCAGTTATTAGTGCATCTCATAAAGTTTTTTTTTTCTGTTTTGGTTAGCCAGTTGTAACTGAGCATGTGGACCCCACAGGAGAAAGCACAATGTGTGGCATGGTTCATTGAGAGCAAATCGGACACACAAGTTCAATGCAATTGCAGGACCAAATTTGGCAAGGCGCCACCATCCAGACCCACCATCCGTGCATATCTTCATGACCACAGGCTCAGTGTTACATAAGAAAGGAGCAGGACGACCCAGCACAAGTGATGGAACTGTTGAGAGCGGGTTCGCGAAGCATTCCAGTGCAGTCCAAAAAAATCAGTTCGTTCGGCTGCTACACAATTAGAAATACCCAGATCAACAGTCCACAAGGTGCAAAAAAAAACTTTATGAGTTGCACTAATAACTGCAGAACACAGAATGTGAATATCTTTTTTATTTCATAAGTTATTAAATTTCAAAGTTGTAAAGATAATTTATGGACACCCTGTATATTTGATATGAAATTTGAATTAACAAGAACAATTATTGCTCGCCTTTTTATAGAATTAGCTATATATAATATATAAATCGTTACTTTAAAAGGCAGAAAACAAATTGAAAACAGATCATACATAGAATCTTGTTCTGATTAAAAAATAGAAATTAATTAAAATAAGTAAGGAAAAATTCTTTTATAAAATACATTCTAATAATTATAAGTAAATGCAAAATAATTCATTTTAATAATAAAAAATAAAAATTTTTTAGACTGTCAAATTTTCTGAAAAAAAAAAAATCGAAAATCATTAATAAGACTCAAGAATAGATAACAACGCTACATATCTATAGAAACAAGATTTCAATCGTATAAATTAATAAGACACGGTCAGTTTAATTTCATTTCTTCCTGGTAACATTCCCATTCAAATTTGTACTATGGACATGTAATACACATTTCATGTTTATATAAAAGTACGTATATATAGTATTAAATTTAGATCAACAAGACAGTTATTCTTATATTATTAAATGTGACAAATACATAAATAAATAGTCGAATATAAATTGAGAATACTGGAATGTTGTTCACAATTTAAATGATAATATCTATCGCAAAATTAAAAAATTAGCTGTACAAAGAAAATTTTCTTTAAGAAACTGTACAAATACATTTTCATGATATGATTGTCAGTTTTTCTGAGAAAAATCTGAAATTTATTAATAATACGTCTCAATATGTTAAAAGAAAAAGAACTTAAATCATCAGTATCAATATAAACATCTTCGATTTCATTTCATTTTTTTTCTGGTAAAATAGCTGTCCTTTTAAATTTTATTATTATTAATTTATAATGTATTTTTATATATGCTTATTATGTACATCACTGCATACATATATTAATGATTAATGTATATTTAATATTAAATTTGAATTAACAAAACTCTTCTCGTGTTATAAAAATTGATTAAAAGTAATTAATACTTTAAAACGTAGAAAAAATAAATTAAGAATAGTAATTGACAATAAAAAAGAAAGCAAAATTAAAATAGCTGAATAAATAAGAATTTAATTAAACAATAAAAAATATAAATCATATTTTAAAATTAAAAATTTCATAGTTAGAAAATTCCCTCATAATATCGAAAATTTTATAGTTCGAAAAAAATTATTTATGTGATCAACTGATCTGCTCTGAAAATTGGTAACCGATAAGTGCCTGATTCGATACCAGGTCGCTAGCACCATTAAGAGCGGACAATACCTTATCTTGCCGACAGCCGTGGCCCATGTTATTCTATGGGAAAATTTGTTTCCATTATTACTCATTACCTAATGAATATTTTTCAATTCTGTTTTCACATTTAGAAAATTCATAAGTGTTAAATTAGTACTTGTTATCTAAAAATTGATTTTTCTTTTTAAATTTTTAGCATTTCATTTTGCGACTAGAAAATGAGAAAAATGCACTTTGTGAAAAATCGCATTTTTGAACTCAAAATGTAAAAATTTTTAAAAATGAATTTTTTGAAAATGAGTACTCACGTAACTGTTAGGAATTTTCTGACTGTGAAAACAGAATTAAAAAATATATATTAAGTAATTAGTAATTGTGAAAACAAATTTTCCTATAGAATAACATTGGCCACGGCTGTCTGCAAGATTAGATATTGTCCCCTCTTACGAACGATACCCGAGGAGGGCACTCCACCCAAGCTTTGAACCCCACGTAGTCAATTGGCCCTAATCCCAATACAACTTAAAACACCAAACCTCTACTAGAAAAAAGAGATACATAACAAAAAAGAAACTGATCCAAACAACATTGTTTCGAGACTCAGAAATAAGTTAGGACTTACGTCTCCCCCCCCCCCCACACTTCTTTCTTGTGTGTGTGAATATGTACTTAAATATGCATTGCTTTCAACTCAAATCATTATTGAAGGCACTAATTGAACATAATTTAAATAATTTCTAAATTTATTTATAATAAACTTTTTTCTCTGCTGCCAGAAAAATATTGGAAGAATTTACTTAATACTTGAAAGATGTATATTAGTCTACTTTAAATGCTGATATTATTCACATGCTTCCCGACACCATGATGCGAAGCAACGGTAGTCTTATATGCAACAGACTTGACAAAAAAAAAAAAAAAAAAAGACGCATGCCTATTTCGCATGCATATGAGACAGTTTGTATTCGAAAGTAGTACCTAATTAAGTTTTAAAGTATTAGCAATGTCTTCCAATAAAATTTCTACGACCAGAAAACCATAGCTTCAGAGACAGAAGAATGTTTATGAGCAATAATTTTCTGAATTTAGATCGAATCATTCTGAAATAAGATTTTGGAACATGAAATTTAAATTTTTATTTATCTCATGCACTGCCTGTACTACGTACATGAAGGCATATTTTATCAAATGTGTCCAAATATGAGTTAAGGGGTTTACGATAAATCTAGAAGAACAAAATTATGATGAAAATATATATCTTGATAAACAAGCAAATATATTCAGGGGTCCATCCAGAGGTAAAAGTGGGTCTGTTAAAGGACTCTTCAGAATTTTTTTTATCTTTAAGCAGGACAATTTTTTTTTTTTTTTTTTTTTTAATCCCCAAAAAGGACCCTTCACAAAAATTTTCCTCATAAAAATATACCATTGATAAATTTATTTTATTTTGAAAACTGATTTTCCATGGAGTGAAAGGCTGCCCGAGTAATCGGATGTGCTTTGCTGTATTTCTCCAAAAAACCTGTAATTCAATTTTTAATTAATTTATAAAAGGTTTCTGTGGCCATGTGTGAGTTTAACTCTATAAAAGTAAACCTTCATTGTTCAAAATGAAACCTTACTTTAACTGTCTTTAAACTCAGTGATGCCAGATTTTGCGACATTTTTATTCGATATCCTACACTAAATTTTAAATGTAACGGATTAAATCGACTATTATATATATATATATATATATATATATATATATATATATATATATCAAATATCACTTCTCTAAATTATTGGTGATTACTGAATAAAAAGGTAGCACAATCTGGCAACACTGTTTAAACTGTAATTTTATTTTGCAAAATTACATTTAAAAAAAAAAAAAGGACTCTAGCCAAAATGTTTGTAGGACTTAATTTTCATACTAATATTTGATTCACAAAATTACGAGTTGATTTTTCACAATTTTCCAAAAACAGGACCCTGTGAAAAGCCTGGACAGACCCCTGATATTGTAACTGTATTTATTTCATTTTCAACGAAAAATTTTATTAGATTATTATTAATAATAAGAATCTAGCTAAAACTTTAAATTATCATTCAGCTGCTTAATTCTTATTAGGAAAATAAAGAATGTAAGTAAAATCATTACATAGAATGATTTTACGTTATGTTTTACAACTATTTCGAGGGAAGATATTATATTTTTATGAATATCGTTCATATGAATTTATATACGTCAGTTTATTAATAAGAAACTGAAAAATTCAACTAACAATATACAGTTATTTTCTTGTGTTTTATCATGTTGTAGGTGTTAATAAGGCCGATTGACTGCGCGAGGGTCTTAGGCCTGGGTGGTGTGAACTCAATGGGCGGGGATCTTTTTAAAAAATCGTAACCCGTATTGAGAAAATCATGGAAAGCTCCGAGCGGCTAGCCGACGAGAGCGACCTGGTATATTTTCTTGTCCATTCATTGTTAAATAAATGAAATCGTCTAAGAAATGTAGAGAAAAAAATTGTATTTTTTCATAAGAAGATCTTATTGAGAAAGGAAAAGAAGGAAAAAAAGAAAAAGTAAGAAAGAGGTGTATTTTGTACAAATTTATTCATCAGATACCTCTCATATGATAATCATTGCGGAATGTATTATAGATAACTACAGTAAGTAATTAAAAATTTGATTTCCTGTCGTTGTCATTATGAAATATAATGAGATAACTGCGTGCAAAAAATACAGTGTACTTGATGATTAATAATTTTTTTACTTTTAGACTGCCAATTTCCAGATAAGTGATAATCTGCCTACTGTATACTCTCAGTTTTCAGAAATTCATAGCAAATGTAAAATTCTCCTAAATTATTAATATCGAATGCAGAATTTTTTAATTTTCCTAGTCGAAAAGCATTAAAAAAAAAAAAATTCTTTGTCAAAAAGCTTATTATTATTTATTTATTTTATTTATTTATTTATTTTTATTTATTTATTTATTTTTTTGGCGAAAAACTTGGGAAGTTTTTAAGAAAGTGTTGTATGAATGTGTAAGAATGATAATTATATATATATATATATATATTCTATGATTAGAATGTAATTTGCGTACGGTTCACACAATATTTTTTTTTCCTTTAGTATCAATGTATTGGTAATCATTTATATTACTATTGGTAATAATTTATATTACTATTAGTAATCATTCAAAACTATTGGTAATCATTTATATTACTATATTTTGTATTAACAAAAGGCAAAAATATCAGATGAAACGAACAGATTTAGAAGAACATTGTGCTAATAATGAATTACTATTCAGTCAAATCTATTACAATGCATTTCTTTAATCTCTGAACTCACAGATAATTTTATTAAGCTTTTATAAGAAATTTGTACTTTTTTTTTTTTTTTTTTTTTTTTTTTTTTAGTATAATCGTAGATCAATCAATTAATAGTAGCATAAAAACGATTGTTAAGGAATCGATTTAAAAACAGTCAAACTTAATCTTAAGGGCTGAAAAGTGCTGTATATAAAGTGTGTTTCAGAAAAGATACCGCAATCTTTGTTCAAAATTTCAACAGAAAACTATTGGCAATCATTTAACTTAAGTCTTATGTAAAATTACAGAGAAAAATAACCGGAGATGTTAAAATAAAATCTGTTTTATATATGCATTTTAATGACTAATACCAATTTAAATAATTGCTGACAAGAATATATTTGTGACTTAGAATGAGTCTTCTAAAACAGAAACATTTATTTTTAACTTTCGTTGAGATATTATATAATTTAAAAAAAAAAAAAATCCCAGAATAAAGTTAGCGAGTGTCGATCCCTACAAATATGAGTAGTTGGCCCACCAGCAGCGGTTGGCACTTGGTTAGTTGGGCTAGTAGCAGTAGGCCCAACGTCTATTTTTATCTCCTCCGTCGGCATCTTATTTGTTTGAGGTAGTTATGGTTAAGGGCGTGCATCCGGAAATGAAGATTTCTATTCAACATGGCCACCCAGGTTCTAAGAAAAAATTGGGGTTGGCCTAACTTTAAAAACTGACAGCCTACAGCTCCAATCAGTGAATAGTAGAATTCCCCTATTAGTTGAAAAATTATCTTCTTGACTACCTTAATTATTTTGACACTTCCTTTTCTAGCTGTGGGGTGACACAGGTGATAAGAGACAGTTTCCCACCTGTATTCAATTATCTACAAGAACGCCGCTAAAAAAATATACAAACTATCGCATCGCTCAGTGAAATATTTTGTGAAACGTAAATCACTAAAATAAATAGATTTAAGATTTAAATTCTAATGTCAAGAAATTTAATCTTATTAAATGAATAAATGAAAATTCTTTACACAAAATGTTTCGGAACAGAAGAAAATATTTTTTTTAATTATAAATACATGCATAAAATATATGAATATTATAAAAAAAAAATGTTTATTGAATTATTTATACTACATATATAGTTTTAGACAGTACATAAAATAGCTCTCTCTCTTGTCGAAAGATTCAAACCCACGATAGTGTGTTTTAAAAAATAGTGGTTGATTTTTTTTTTTTTTCTTAAGTTTTAATAGGAAATATGTTTACTCAAAAGTTTTTTTTTAATTCTAACTATTTACTTTCTTTCACGTATACACAGGGTAAAGAAAGTATTGTTTTTGGGTCAAATTTTCGAAATTGAGTTTTTTTTTTTTTCTTTATTATATAATTATACGTTTTGAAATCCTCTGAATTGGAAAATGTTTTTAGCGGTTGGTTTGTGTGTGTACCTGTCTGTTATCAGCATATATCAAGAACAAATAATAGCAGAAAGTCCAAACTTGGTATTTTAAATGGGTTTCATATAAATATGCTACACTAAATTTTTTCCTTGAGACAAAGCAAATGGTTCACGTACAGGAATATCCAAGAAAATTCAAATACATGATGTTTATGGGGTTCAAAGTTCAAATAAATTATGTTCTGATAAGTACAATTTAACATCAATAGGCTGATTAAACAAAAGTGAGTAACAATTTTTTTTAAATGCATAAAAGCATGTTTTGTGTAGATTGTGGTATAGAAATCATTCATCATTCGTTTACAGAGCTCCAAAGTATTTGGATATATTGAGGCTATACTTGGAAATTCCTTGAATTATAACTAATTTTGTGTTAGAAGTTTTTCAAGTAAGAATAAATTTAAATACACAACATAACATTGTTTATCGACAATATGCAGAGCTACCCAAAATTAAGCTAAACGCTCTTTTGTATTGAATGTAATTGATGGAAGTGCTTTGCTATATTTTATTATGCCGACGAACACTTGCTCACGAAGCAAAATTAATTTTTCATATCCATACTGTATGTAAACGAATTACTTTTAGTAGTTTTATTCTCAACTCTAGTTTTTTTTTTTTTTTTTCTTCATAATATCACATTTTGAGGTTCCCTGGTTATAAAAGTCCATTATTTAGCGGTTGATCTGTATATATATCTGTTATCAGAATAACATAAAAACAGATAACTGCAGGAAATTCAAAAGTGGTATTTTGAAGTTCGTATTAGGTTGCCACTTAAAATTTTGAGCAAGGTTGTCAAGTTTGAAGTCAAATTAGTAACAGCCTTGATTATTATTCATTTGTTTATTTTTACAATTACGCATTATAAATAAGTGGGTTTGATGGAGGAGGGGAGTATCCCTCTTACAAAGAAATACATGTGAAATAAAACTGTTCCATATGTTCTAAAAATGTTCCGCAATTTTAGATTTTTTTTAAGTACATTATTTTTATTATCGTATGCTATTGATCTTAAAACTTAATATGCAATATATATATATATATATACATAATGAAAACCTTTTCAAAAATTTTCAGTAAATATTCAATATAATTTTCTTTCATTATTTTATTACAATATGACATTTTCCTGTTCCTCCCTTAAAATTTTAGTCTTGAGTCTAAACAGTTTTAAGATTTAATTAAGTAGAATTACAGTTCAAGGAAAAATTTTATTTATTTATTTATTTATTTTTGGGTCTAATTTTAATGTAATTTTCGAATTTTGATGGAATATAATCCGACACACGCAGAGCTGCAAATACTTTAATTAAGAAAACTTTAAAAAGTAAAATAATACGTTCATTTCCTGATATTTTAACTGTGGATCTATGATAAATAACACCCGTGAAGTTGGAATATTTACAAGGCTTTTAGTTTAGAACCTCATCCCCCACCGCTCTTATTATTTCCCAAAATAATTTACATCTCTGCAGAAAGGAAAAGCAATAAATTATAAAACATTTAGGATAACAAAATTAATAATTTCAATAATTTTCTACTTACAACTTTAAGTAAAATCAATCCAATGCAGAGATCCTCTCCAAGGTGATTCTAAAGCTCCCCTGTTTTCTGCAATTCTAAATTCTGCTCTTCCAAACTTCACAATTTCATCATCGCTCCAACGGCACTATTATATATTTCCTAACCCATAGTTTTATTTTTCATTCCTTTATTTAATTATTTTTAACAAATTATTATTATTTTAAAGTTATGTCCAGACATTACAATTTACAATTTTTTAAAGTCATAAAATTAGTTAAATAATAAAAAGAAAATCTTTATGATATTAAAGAAAAAACTTCAAATCAGACTCTTTCTACCGTCTATGTCTCTATGATGGGTTGGTTTGTCTGCTGTTTGACACTGATATAACAAACAAAATCAAATTTGTCAAATCAAATCAAAAATATTTTATCAATTTCACCCACGATAGCTAATTCTTTTAGCACAAAAGTGCTGGAAAATCTTTCTTTATCTATGCATATTTTTAATTTATTTTAGTAACTTCCTTTTATATAAAAATCAACCTCTGACTCTTTTTTTTTTTTTTTACAATATATATAAATGTCATAGTAATGGGGAAAATGTTTTATAAATTATGAATGATGCATGGGTTCTGAAAGAAAATTTTTTTTGTTTAATCTGTCTCTCTTCCCCCCCCCCCCTTCCCCTCGTAAAAACAAAAATTTTTTGCTATTGTTCGTATTTAGAAGTATTTTACAAGAAACAATTAAGAAAAGTGCCCTTTCTTCCGGTATCTTTTTTTCCGCGATCCGGAAAAAAGGGCACTTTTCTTAATTTGCGAATCGAAAAAGTGCCCTTTTTTTCCCCAGGTGCCCCTTTTTCTGTGATCCGCATGAACTTGCACCCATTTGGCGCAACTTTTGTG
This sequence comes from Salticus scenicus, assembly GCA_963930645.1. Lineage (NCBI taxonomy): Eukaryota > Metazoa > Arthropoda > Arachnida > Araneae > Salticidae > Salticus > Salticus scenicus. The sequence goes on from OZ005648.1 coordinate 291,477,860, forward strand.
ACAACGATTTATACATACGACATAACAGCATACTGCGAATATCCCATTCGAAGCACAGTATAAATATACAAAGAAAAAATTCGCTTATTCGATTTTCATTGAATTACTAATTTAATTAACACATTTTCTTGAATAGCAACCCTACCACTAACCAAAAGATTTTATTCTCTAAGCCATGAGAAGTGTTTGGTTCGATTCAAGGCAGCACTCGTCAGCCTAGCACTAGGAGTTTTCCATCGTTTTCTCCAAAACACACGTTAATATGGATTAGGACACCTTAAAAAGATTCTCACAGAATCCATTCCACCTAGACTTTTTCTAAATTAATAATAATAATAATGAATACGAATTATAATAGCTTTAATTATAATAGCTTTAATTTTACAGCAAATGCAATACAGGTTTCAGATTCTCTGTTTTAGGTTGGGACGTCATAATTACAACACTATACTATAATAAAAAATTTAATAAAAATTAATATCCATAATTTGAAATGGACACAAAATGAAAATAAAATAATTATTCCGTTAGAATTTTATGCTTTTGTATTGTTATTATTATTATTTTGCCGGAGATTTGCGTTATTTATATCATTTTTAATAGAAAACGTGCCATAGCTACCTTGAATAACATATATCAGTTTCAAAGCATTCTAAAAAAAAATAAATAAATAAAATAAAATAAATAAATAAATAAATAAATAAAAAATAAATAAATAAATAAATAAAAATAACGGAATGTTAAAAAAAAAAAAAAAAAAAATAATAATAATAATAATCTGGTGTGTCACTCACACGACTTTCTCTTACCCTGAACATTAATACTATAAATATAGGTTGGAGATTAAGAGGTAAGATAACGATATTATGGAAACCTATGTTAAACAATTTAAATTAGGCTTCGGAAGAGTTTTGTATGATAATTAATTCTGTGTGAGGGGGGCTACCGCCCCCCTCAACCCCCCGTTTCATTAACGCACCTACATTTATATAGAATATAATTCGGTTATTAAAAAATAATTCTATTTTTTAAAAATAATTTATTAAAATTATTATTTAAAAAAATTATCTTTTATAATAATGCAGACGATTTCCATATTAGAGAAGTAGTATGACACTAAATATCCAAAAAAAAAGTCCATTTTATTCTCAAAAAATAAAAAATAAAAAAAAGATTTTTTTTCTAAGTTTTTAATTTTTTTTTTTTTTTCGTTAAAAGTGAAAAAAATCGATAACTTTGTTTTAAATTATCGCAAATCGATGGTTCAACTATTCGTTTTAAAGGTATTGGCGAGCTCTTTTGAAAGATACCCATCATGAAAATTTACTCCCCTCGAGGGTGGACTTCCCCCCCCCCCAGTGGTGGTATTTACTCCATTTTATACAGGAAACATCCGATAGTGAACTTGTTTAACATATTTCAACTTCATTAAGATTTTTGTACAGTAAGGGTATGAAAATAGGGTTTATAGAAATGCCTGTCATAGAACGCAATGCTTTGAAATATTTTAGGGGGTCCCTGTACACAAATCAGTAGAGGTATAAGCTTTTTTTTTTTCGTTAAAAGTAAAAAAAAAAAAAATCGATAACTTTGTTTTGAATTATCGCAGATCGATGGTTCAACCATTCGTTTTAAAGGTATTGGCGAGCTCTTTTGAAAGATACCCATCATGAAAATTTACTCCCCTCGACGGGGGACCCCCCCCCCAGTGGGGGAGGCGAGGCTCCTACATACACAAATTTTTTTTTTCCCTGTTGACTATCTCTATTACAAAAAATATATATATATTCGTTTCATTTGGTTTAGTGCAGTCTATAGACGTACTCTACTTACCTGCAATTTCCCCCATAGACGTAATGTATTAGAATTCTCTTGATTGTCCCTGTACACGAACCATTTGCTTGATCTTAACGAAAAGCTTACTGTAGCATCCCTATATGATACACATTTAGAATACCAAGTTTGAACTTTCTGCCATAATTTGTTTTTGAGATATGCTGATAACAGACACACACACAGACTCAGACCATTTGCTAAAAACGCAATTTTCGTAGTCAGGGGACCTCAAAACGTGTAAATATAACAAAATCTCGCGTTCGAAAATTTGACCCAAAAGCAATACTTTCTCTACCTTATGGGTAAGAGAAAGTAAAAAAGAGGAGAAGCATTGAAAGTTACGAATACTTCAATTACAAATAATAATAATAATAATAAATAATAATGACATGTTAATTTTTTAATATTCTTATTTTTGAACATAATAAGAAACAAAGCTAAGTTACGGTTTAATATTAATCACAACCCCTATCATACTAAAATACTTTGTATGTGCACGGCAATAGAACAGACTTTTTCAAACTCTAAAACCTAAAAATACTTTAATTGAAAAAAATATCAGCAAAAAAATTGAAATTTAAGAAATAAAATAGTATATTGATTTCAAAATATTTATATTCATAATCTAAATATTTTGTATCGTGACTGAAATTTGGAATTTTCTTTGAAAAAGGAAAACATAGAATAAAGTTTTATATTCAACTATAATATTAAAAATGAAAGAATTTTGTTTATAAATTTTATCCTTCATATATATATTGCCCTTCGCACAGATACATTCATTAGTATGATAGATAGTCCCTAATTAGACGAAAAATAAACAGATGAAAAAATTGCCACAACACACAAAAGCCAATTTGGTAAGTACTATATATATATATATATATGTATGTATATATATGCGCACATTTTAAACTACAAGTATGAATATTGGCAAAAGCATTTGTTAATTACTCTCTGTACATTTGTTTTTATTAAGATATCAAACAAAATAAAACTGCTGTACAAATAAATAGGAAAAAGAATTCAAAGCTATACACAAATAAACTTTTATTGACAAAAACAACATTACAAAACTTCCATTACCTACGGTAGTCGGGTAATGGAAGTAAAAATCGAGTAGGTTTTATCCTTTGTTATTGAAGTAGATAGAAAATTAAAACTTCAAGCTTTAGGCACGGAAAATTGAAGGAGATTTTCCCAAATTAAAGTAATAATAATAATAATAAACTTTTTACTTTCATTATCCAACTACCGTAGGTAATGAAAGTATTGTATTCGGTTCAAAAATTTCATGTCGAGTTTTCACTTGATTTACGTGTTTTAAGGTCTCTTGAGTCCAAAAAAGCAGTTTATGGCAATTGGTCAGTGTGTGTGTGCATGTATGGGGTGAGTCTTTTGACTGTCATATCTGTGAAACCAATAAAGGTAGAACAATGAAACTTCAGAATTGAGTTAGGTCTGATGTGCCGATGAATTTTAACTTTTGGTTAAAATTTGGAAAGCCGGAAGGGAGATATATGAAGCCGGAAGTAGGACCCTAAGTCCGTATCTCAAAAACGACTCTAACGATTTTCTTCAAAGCTGCTATATAAACACCATATAAGATTTCCTTTCGTATGTAATAGTTGGTTAGTTCATGAAAATGAATTTGAGGTCTCGCAAGTGCATTTCTTTAAAAACGGCTGTAGTAATTTTTGTACAAACTCGCCATAATAAATCTCTTTTAGATACCCTTTCGTATGTAACTGTTGTCAATAATTGAGTTTGAAAAACTTTGGTGGATGTCGATGTCTCAAAAATGGTTCTTACGATTTTCTTGAAAATTGTTACATAAATCTCATTTTAGATATCCTTTAGCATATATTACGTGGCTATTACAGGAAAATTGACAATCATCCTCATTAGGTAGGTCAGTTTTAGATGTCGGAAATCAGTATTTTTTAAAAGCGGCTCTACCTTTTTTTTTTTTTTAACTTGGTATGTAAACTCTGTTTGTATAACTTTACACATGTATCAGTTTTCTTTCGCTGGAAAATTGTTAAGTGTCTAATTTGTTAGGCTAATTTTACGTTTTTTGACCTTACATTATGTCAAAAAAGTGCATATAATAAATGTAATAGTAGGTAATGGACTTTTTTTTTTTTCACCAGATGTTTTCGAAATGGTAAAATTATCTAACTGTACATTAAAAATATATAGAAAGCATTATATACCGTCCCAAATTAACTAAAAGATTATTAGTAAAAAGTATTAGAAAAAGTAGGTATCCTAGATTTTTTTTTTTTTTTTTTTTTTTTTTTTTAAATAAGAGAGAGAGAAAGAGAGAGAGAGAGAGAGAGAGAGAGAGAGAGAGAGAGATATAAGAAGAACAATTACACGAAAAAAATCATCGCTAAATCGAAACAAAAATTTAAAAGTTGCCAAAGGGGTCGTATACTAAAGGTGTAACGCAAAATGGTCTAGATATTACGATTATTTATTTTATTTTTCTATTCTAAATATATATATCTATATATAAATATATACTTACTGATTTTTAGAATAATATTTCGTAATAAAAAGTTTTAAATAGTACTTATATATTTCAATTCGACAATAAATATGAAGATTTCTTGAATTTCATTTTTCTACTTTTGGTTTATGTTATGCACTAGTAATATCCCTATTCAGTGAAAGGTAAAGCGGCGAATAAACGTACAGAGTGCCGCAGGGGTAAATAAGTGAAGCGAGTAAGGGGCAGAGCACCCTAGTAATAATAATAATAATAATAATAATAAATCTAACGATTGCTCTGCTTAGGAAAAGCTATCACCAAATTGAGAAAAATTTCACAATCAAATCGTACCGGTACTTCATGCATTCCTTTTTATTTCAATAGTCATTTTGGTTAATTTCTTTCAATTCTTATCTTGTGTTGCATGAATTTACTGGACTAATGGTTTAAGACAACTAACTCCTCGTTTAGGTTTAAGTGATATACGTCATTTCTCTTCTGCGTAAGTACTTTAACATGTTTTTACTATTCAGTGAAATTTACTTAAATGGTAATTGTGACAATAAATTAATACGTAATACATCTAATTATTAAATTCGTTGTTGGTATTTTCATCTTTCTCTCATTTGCTGAGTATTGTAAAGGAATTAAATAATTTAATATATATATATATATATATATATATATATATATATATATATGTGTGTTTGTATGTATTATCATTACTATTATTATTATTTTATTTTTATTTTTCACGTGTAAATGAATTTATGCCAAGGACAAAATAAATTAATTAAATTAATTAATAAACTCATAAGTTCATTTATTTATTTATTTATTATTATTATTTATTTATTTATTTTTATATTTTTAATTAAATATTTAATAATTCTAAAACTATTATCGGAGACACAAACTTTTTTTTTTTTTTTTTTTTTTTTGGTAATATATATATAAAAAAAAATATTAGATTTTTAAGCAAAGAGTTCTCTCTCTCTCTTTTTTTTTCTTTAATGCATTTGGACTCTGAAAAAGAAAAATTCTGTGTGGACCCAGAAAGTATGTTTTAACGACACCATTATCCCCCTTCCCCTTTCGACATGAACGATATCATCAATCAACCTTAATGACTTCCCGTAAGTTTCGCGGGGCGTTTCCGATGGGAGGCGGAGAAATCTGCTAAAATTGAGGTTTTTCAATTTAAAAATTAAAGTTTCTTATATTCTCATTAATAGAGATTTAAATAAAACAATTTATAAAAACATTAATAAAAAGCTTGGTTTTCTTGAGAAAAGGACACGCTATACAGATTTCAGATATTGCAATTTGTTGATAAGTTAGAGGCTAGTAAAGCAACACAAGTGTATTTTTCGCAATTTACAGCTTAAAAATAAAGGGTTAAAAATTAAATATAACAGTTTTTGTTTCACGGGTCTTCAGTGTATGGTTGTGAATTTTCTGATTGTGAAAACAGAATTAAAAAAAATTCATTAGGTAATGTGTAATTCTATAAACAAATTTCGCCATAGAATAACACAGGCTTTGGATGACCTTGACGATCCATGATGCACCCCCTTAAGGCTCCTATATATACGAGCTGGCGCATCAGGCATTTTGTTGCCTTAGGGTTGCCACATGTACCCAGCGCGTTTCTCTGATAAACACACGACAAACATTTATTTTTTTTTTTTTATCGTCTTACGTTCCTTTAGAGTAATTTGTTTTATTAAATTTCATAATTTTAGCTAAGTAAACTATGATATGGAAGTTTGTTTAGCGATAAACTGCTATAATCATTCAAGGAGTGAATATAAAGTGTTCACAGACCTTCTATTACTGTGTGTTTGAGTTTTCGTGACATTTTGTAAAAGAAACAGAAACCGCCCTAACAACACATCTTGCCCCAGTACATCCATAGGATATCCTCAGAATAAAATAACATCCTGAGAATGTACTGTGAAAAAAATGGGTTTTTAGGAATATTATTGCTGCTTATTGCTCTTATCTTGACCGGATTAGCTTCAGACATGGTAATAGAATATCAGATCTAGTGAAGCGATAAGGACGCCAAGCGGGAATGTTGTCCTCTTCGGAGGCAAAAAATTGGCGGTGATGCACCGGCCTGTTATTTTATTTAGGGGCTCTGGTTATGGCTAGCCCACCATGAACAACGTTATGAGTTTAACAATAATTCATGTGTTCAATTTTCATAAAACGGCTCATTTCTAACCATTCCGTAACTTCAAAGAAATACATAATTTTATTTTCGCATTAAAATATCGTCGAGGATACTGATTATTCGCAAGAAAGTATAAAAAATAGCAAATAATAAATATAGAAATGTATTGTTAAAATAAGAAATTGCGTATGGGCCAAGGATTTGTCAACGATTGGGCCATCAGTTCAGCCAACGGCCATTTATAACCGCTGGCCAACAAAAACACCCACCGGTGTTTCAATGTTGGCCCATATAAATTTTGTTTGTGGGGATTATTTACTTTTAACTAAGAATTGCTGTAAATTTACAGAGACTCTGGATAAACATTTCAGTAAATTTACAAAAAAAAAAAAAAAAAAAAATACAGTGTACTTTTGAAACTATGGTAGGCAAAACGATGTAATAAATAGTCGATAGATAGGCAAGTCAAGAATTTTAAATACATCGGTTTGCAAAATTAGTTACAACATTCGTCAAAAGAGTGCGTTGCAAACACAGTAAACTTTAAAGCTTCCCAGAAGTACAAAATGCTCAATTTTCTGTCGTTATACTCTACTCACAAAATAAATGTGACAAAAAGTTTTATTAGGTACCTTGAAACTTCACTCTCCGCTTGTGTTACGTTATTGCTATTCACGGTGGCCGTATAAAATCAACTGTAATGAGATTTAATTTACATTACATTTCGAAAAACAATTTGATTCATTATTTAAAAGACATTGCTTTGTGAAACGCCCAGTATAAATATACACAAATGTCCATTTGTAGGAATTTTATGTACAATTGAAACCAAAAATTCATTCCTCAGAAATTCAAAAGCAAGAAAAACGTACGTATATTTCGATATGAAAATTCCTCATAAAAAAATCAATGACAACAATTCAAAACAACTAATGATTACCATATCATTTACATCGAACCCTCAGGGAAACAGTTTACATTTCATAAACATTAAAAAAAAAAAAAAAAAAAAAGTGAAAACAGGCGTGAAATGTAAAACACGTTCGCTTCCCCGATTGTAGTTACAAACAGTGAAAACAAGTTCCGTCCTTGACTCACGTCTCAAATCTTTTAATTCAACTTCACCTGCTACGACACGGTACGATGACACTACAATTCTGACGGTCGCGGACTATCACGTTTCCAGCGAAACGCTCTGTGATTCCCCACTGCCGTTATATTTATCTTCTTTGGAGCAAGGATTTTTTTTTTTTTTTTTTTTTTACCCCCAAAATAAAAGAATAGGCAATAAAGGTAAGGAGCCCCGAGGATGATACAGAGATGCCGGTGATAAATTACTGTAAGTAGAGGTGCACCTTATGAAAGGATTATGGAAAGCGTACAAAATAAATACCATCATTTCGTCAAGCTAGATAGAAAAATACTATTAGTGATTGAATTGTTTAAATAACTCACTGTAATCGGAGCAATACGATTTGATATCTGCTTAAAATTCAAATATATATTAGCCTTCGATCATATGAGTAAAATAAAATTTAAAAAATCACTTTTTTTTTTTAATATTTTGTTATTTTTCAATTAAGGTCACCTCAATACCAAATTGATTTTCTTGTAAAATTTTTATGGCAGTATCTTATTTTTTGTGATTTGCAACATTATTTTTAGCTACCTTTTAAAGAAATTTCGATTTAAATCACATAAAATTAACAAATTAAATTTTCTTCTGTGATCAACTGTAACTTTTTTAAAATTACCCTAAAAAAGTCGATTAAAAAATTTCGATTTAAAGCACAAAAATTGTCAAAATAGATGTTTCTCTGTGACCAACTGTGACTATTATAATTACCCTAAGAAGAAATTTCGGTTATACCCCCGTTTCGCCGACACTAAAATTTCCTACCCCCTTTTGTTGACAAATTCCCCAAAAAAGGGAAAATCATCATTATCGGTTCAATCCCCGTTTCGCCGACAGCGAAGGTTCACTCCCATTTCCCTGACACTTTTTTCTTAAACGTTTCACCGACACAAAAATTTTTCAAGCGCATTTAAGAATGTAAAAGTAAATTTGTATAAAATATTTTTGTCAAAACTGTTCCATTCCTCCCTACTCCTCCCCTAAGAGTTTTAATAAAAAATTTCTTACTGGGTGTATTTCTATAAGAAAATGTAGAAGAGAGTCTTGCTGTGGCCACAACATATTAGTTTTTTTTTTTTTTTTTTTTTTTTTTTTTTAATTCTGTTTCTACATTCAGAAAATAGTTCACAACCATTGAATTAGTATTCATTTTTTAAAAAATGATTTTTCACATTTTATTTTCTAGCTGAAAAATGCGTAAAATGCACTTCGTTAATTTTCAATTTTTTTAATTCAAAAATAAAATGTTACAAATTAAAAAAATAATTTTTTGGAAAACCAGTATTACTTTAACGGTAGCGAATTTTTTGAAAGTAAAACCGAACTTAAAAAAAAAAAAAAAAAAAAAAACGCGTTAGGTAATGCGTAATTATGGAAACAAATTTCCCCATAAAAAAACATGGCTGTAGCTGTCGGCGAGATAAGGTATTGTCTGCTCTTATAGCAATACTTCACCTAACGTGGACGGCAGCCTAATCTCATGTTACTCTGAACAGAAATCTGTTTCCAAAATTACTTAATACCTCACATATTTGTTAAAATTCTGTTTTCACATTTAGAAAATTTACACAAACCAATTCTCGTTTTTAAAAAAATAATTTTTTTAAGTTTTAATATTACATTTTAAAGCTCTTAAGTGCGAAAAATTAACTAAGAACATTTTTTTTAAATGAAATAGTATTAAAAATGTAAAAATCAATTTTCGGTGAACGAGAATTAATTTAACGGCTATGAATTTCCTAAATATGAAAAGGCAATTTAAAAAATTTTGAAAACAAATTTCTCCAAAGAATAACATGGGAATAAGCTACCGTTCACGTTTCATTCCTACGAAGCATATAACACGATTTTACGATGCTTTTGAGTAATATCTTCTTTTGGGATACTGATTTTTAAACGATATCTGTCATTTATTTCTTGTACTAAATATTTATATATTCTAATTGAGAATAATTGAGATGTAAATAATTCGTAATTAATGCATTCCGTAATTCATAATTAATGAATAGTTACAGAGACAGGAAAATGCATTAATAAATAACATAATAAGTTTAAAAAGTTATACTTGATCAGTTATGTACAAAGGAATTGTCTGTTAGATTTGACATTAAATCGTATACCATCATAAAACTTGTGGAGTCCAGGGAAAACGTGCGATTACGATTATAAATAATAGCACAGAAATCAAAATTTATAGTTCCAATATCTTTTTTTTTTTTTTTTTTTTAAGATGTAACAGAAGTCAGTGCTACATCTTTTTTTGAAAGAAAATTATTTGTTACAGGAATGAATTTTCTATTAAATTAGACGTTTTGAAAATAAATAATAAATAAAATATGTACTTTAATTATAAAATTCGAAGTACCTTAAGGTAAACGGCATCATTAATACAAATTTCTTTCTTTCTTTCTTTCTTTCTTTTTTTTTTTTAATAATGTGCTTAAAAAATCATTAAAATGATTTTTAAAAAAAAATCTGAATGAAGATTGCACGAACAAAGACGAAATGATATTTTTCTTCTACGGCTGGCCTATATTCACATAATCTTGAACAAACAATCAAACTCGTAGAAAGTAACTTATCTAGTTTAGGAAGTTTTACAAAAATAATGACAATTTTTAAATTTTGAATTATCTTAAAAAAAAAAAAAACTATTTTTGACATGAGTAACTATGAATTACGTAACAGCCTGAGAAATCAAATGAGTTTCATTTTTACTTTTTGATGTCGATAATCTAAACTTCAGAAATAATGTTCAATCGCTTTACCGTCAAGAAAAGAACTCACATGACCGGTAGAAATTCTCAGAAGAATTAACTATCTTTTTTTAGGTATTTTGCATTTATATTATATGTATAATGTAACAAAATTGTACAAAGTTTAAAAAAAAAAAAAAAAAAAAAAGTATAATCGTATGCAAATTTATCCATTATATATATATATAGAAACAATTAAAAAGAAATGTGAATTAAAGCACAGTACTCACGCTTTAATGAACAGCCACACGTGCCAATAATTACACGGATTGAAAATATCATATTAGGGTAGATGCTCTAGTAATTGACACTTTTAGAGCAATTTCTGATGTTTTTAATGTTTCAGTCATCAGAAACTATTTTTGGAAATCTTAAATTAATATATATGGCATGAAAGACTTTAAGAATCAATTATATGTTAAAATATATAAGCTGATTATTATTATCATTATTTTTTTTTTATGAATTTTTATTTTACACCCACTCAGTGTTCCAGTAATTGGCCCCCTATGCTCCAGTGCTTGACACTGCTAGTTTTTCATTTTACCAGTCATAGACCCCCTATGCTCCAGTGTTTGACATACAATGTTAAAATTCTTATACGTAAAGCATTTTCTTTTAATTTATTTTCTTTTTTTACTTATTTATTAATTATTTCGGGGAAGGTGTCAATTACTAGCTCATGTCATTCACTGGAGCACTTACCCTATATGTATAATAATTTCTCTTATTGGAATGGCTTATTGTGTAAGTCTTATAGTGTAATATACTCAATCAAATGCAAAAAATGTCATATGGAATACATTGGACAAACTCTCAATCCTCTGCATAAATGATCACAGGTCAAAAAGTTAAATGTCATAATTCTCATTGTAACTATTCACACAATATTGAACCTTCTCAATTTAAAATACTACATGGCTTTTAAAATGTTACAATTAAAATTTTAAATATCATCGAAAATGTTAATCACAGACATCTCATAAAATCTAAATATATCTCTCATCTTAATTTTAAGAAATTAGTACAGTAACCGTCGTTAAGAATAGCAACACAGTTACCGCATTCCTTTATATGGAAGAATAGACTAAAAAAATCCCGACGTACTAAATTAAATTATGTTTTGTACAGAATTATTATTATTATGCTCTTAACCATCGCTAATAGTTTAAAAAAAAAAAAATACATCCATTTCCAAATCAATTCGGTTACATTCAGATTTCTAAACAGTGCACAGCTCAATGAGGATTGTACAATAAGCTGTTTCTGAACAAACGATATTCCTGCTCTGTAACACTCATATAAAGCTGTTTTATTGACTTTTGGGATAGCATTAATAATTTCATTGAATTTCTCCAAGAACATTCTTTGAATGAAGATCATTCGTCAACTAGAACCTGCCTTTTTTATTTACGATCTAATTTCTATGCATAAGGAAGTCGACATTTTTGTAACAATTCTAAATTTTGACTACTGTTAATGAAATACAAATTGAAATTAATAATAGCCATTCAATAGAGAGAAGAATAAATAGAAGTAAATCACTCTATTATTAAAATTTAATTGTACGTACGTCTGGTTATCTCCACACGAACCGCTGAACGTAGCAAGATGCTGAAAGCACCAAAGGATTCGAAATAATTCAAGGATTCAGAGTTGATCATTTACATCAAATTATTTCAATTAGTTAAAAAGATACTATTTTAAAACCGAAAGTAAGTGCAAGATAAGCAGCACAACGTACTGCTAAAAAATGTACGCCGGTATCAGCGCCAACTGCCTGAAACGGTTGGACGGCAAAATATAGCCAGCGGCAGCGGAATAGGTTACAGAAACCTAAAAGTCCTAAACTATATGTAATTGCCCGAAACGGCGTTTAAAGCGATTGTAATGGAATATTGTTTAGTCTTTATTTATATACTGGTAAAAGAAAGAGTGATTCAATTTTATTTTTTAATTAAGTAAAATATAGTTACAGGCAAAGCGGGCAAATTCTTTCAGTAAATAAGTTTCAAAAAGTTCTTTTTACTATTTTACAGAAACTGACCAATTCGAGGAGATTTAACTGCACGTTCGTGTGTTATGACACAAAAAATTAAAAAACTGATTCATAAAAGAAGTTAATAACATAAAGATTATATATATATATATCTCATAAAGAAAGAATAATATATCAGATTATGTAATTTATATTGTTGGCAGCATTGTTAAGTGGTAACTAAATTTGCTAGCAATAGTTTTATTTTAGAAGCTCATACTTAGCTTTCTTGAGCATGGTCGAAATTGGACAACCACGATTTTGTGCCGTTATTCAGCTATCAAAACATAAAAATTCTCAGAAATATACATGAAGCCAGCCATAAACACTTGTTTCATTCACAAAAGTAACAGCTGGCACACCTGGTGGAAAAGTAATCTGAGAATGATTTAAAAATTTCAGTTCTCGATGAAAACTACAATGAAATGATGAAATCACTCAGGTTTGAAACTAAAAATCATTTACAGGTCAAAAGAAACAGAAAAAGAGAAAGTAAAAAACGCTTTGTAGCACTGCAGGGGCATAGGAAAAGGAGGGGCTCAGGCAACACATCCTACAAGGATGTGTTGGCTAAGGGGACTCAAGCCTCTCCAATTAGTTATATGAGACTTAAAGCCAGAATTTAAAGTCTTATAAATCTCCATAATCAGTGATATTTTTTAATCGATACTAATAATGAGTGGATATTATTTAAAATTTAATTATTTGATTTTTTTTTTTTTTTTTTTTTTTTTTTTCGAATAATTTTGAGTCTATTTTAAAATTAAATTTTTTGAACCCCTCCTATGATTTTTTAATTGCAACGCCCCAGTAGCGTGGCAAATATAAGTTACAAAGAGAGATATTTTATTTCAAACAAAACGCTTTATTAGTTGAATATAACTTACTGTCATAAAACTTGACTTTTATAGTAAAGTTAGTGGTGTTAAGGCCAACAGCCTGCACTTGGACCCTGGGCCTGGGTGGAATGCCTCCGTGAGGGTCTTTTCAAGGTGTCCTAGCCCGTATTAAATTTTGTAGAAAATTACGGAAAACTCCGAACGCTGAGCCAACGAGCGCTACCTGGAATAGAACCCACTAGAGTGTCTGGATTAGGCATTCTAGGCACCCTAGAACCCACCACTTCCCTTTTACCAGGTTTGAGAGAAGAACCTCTCAGCCAATGGTGGCGTCCCTCTATAGTAGAGATTAGGGGACGGACAAAAGTTACAAAGTCTTACGAGCCAGTAAAAATTCCAAGGAGCCCGAGAGAGCGAAACATTTTTGTGACTTTAACACGCTCATGGCAAAACGTACACTGACTACTCATAATGTAATATTATTTCAGCATTCTAATTAGTGATGTGGTTCTGTGCACTGAACAAATGAATTTCACAATTAAAAAAATAAACAACGGGGAAATTTAAGAAAAATAGCCGATTTTGAATTATAAATACAAAGATAAGAAAAAAACAAACTATTGAAAAATGATAAAACTTTGGATGAAATATTTTTACTTTTAATATAAATATTGACTGTATTTACTGTTTTGGCGTCAAAATACTGGGATCCGGACATAATATCGCGTCAAAAAAATAATATGATCTATTTGAAAATTTTAATTTGTGTCACGTGTGATCTCTAGCGGGGGCCATAGGGGCCTTATAAATATTACATATATCATAGAATAAAGTTTTATTATTTTATCTATATTTAAGATTTTAACTTATTTTATCATTTGCTTTTTCACCATTTAAAAATATTTATTTTTAAAATATTGTACATTACTGCTGACATCAAAACTGAACCCTGTCCAAACTTGAATTAAAAATTTGAAAATTAATAAGCACGATTGAATTCATTATGACTAATCTTGACAAATGTTAATAAATATATAGGGGAGACCCGTGTACCTAGGGACGCTTTTTTTCAATGCCCAAAAACAGAGCCCTTGACCTGTTTAAAATTATCAAACTGATATGTACATATCTTTAGGACTAATTACTTCCAATTAGGATTAATATAATATTCTAATCTAAATTCATTGTATCAATACTGCTAAGAGATGAACATTTCATAGAAATGCACACCCTATGCAAAATTAATGGTTGAATGATGATTTGACTAGTTTTTGGTGTTTTGTACAAGGAAAGGTACTGGCAGTTATGAAACAGAAAGGCTTATTGTAGTAAAAGCTTTTCGTATGTTTCTGTTAAGAAAAAATAATATGGATTGGATAAATTTTTAAATATTTAACACTTTATATTTTCTAAGATATTATAACTATTAAGGAACCCTATTTTTATCTGTAAAAATTCAAATTTTCCATTTTTTCCAGAAAAAAAAAAAAAAAAAAACTTTTTTTTCCCACCGTCTCAAAATTTCCGAAAATTTTACATCTCTACTTGGGATGAAGGTAAAGAACGCAAAACGGTGTTAGTGGGGGACTTTAATGCAAATTTAAATTCAGAAGACGGGTTGGAAATTATCGAAGCATTAACAATTATAGACCTTCACTTACGAATAAATCCAAATATCATACAACGATAGGCCGTATGCCTTTATATATAGCAGAATAGACAGGCCCTGACTAACGGCAGGGCATACGGGGCAAATGCCCTGGGACCCCCCCTACAGGCGTATGCAGAAATTCTGCAACCTGAAGAGCTCTTATGCCACTGCAAGGTGGCCCCCCGTAATAGGCTTGCCCCGGGGCTCCAGGTAGTCTAAGTCGGGCCCTGAGAATAGACTTTTAAAAGTGAGATAAAGAGAGAGATAAGGAAAAGTTCTGCTGAGGCCCGTGCTACAGAATTCACATTTTTTTTTTTTTTTTTTTTACTTCTAGTTTGCAATTTTTAAGGCAATGCTCCCTAAAGTCAGAGCACACGATAAAGAATCTAACTTTTAAAAGGGCATCGCACATTTTTTGCGAAACACCCCCTTTGTTCAGGAAGCTTTCAAGTCGATATATGAGTCAAGTATATGGTCGAGTCAAGTATATATATCAAGTCGTTGTATGATATTTGGATACATTCCAAAATACCCTCCGCTTCCCTTGCTTTTTCTTACTGCCACCCCCTTCGCTAAATTCCAAGCATTCCTTACCCTTTGTCCCTGATAAACAAAATAAATAAAAAATCTTTCTTTATATCATTTTGGTGTATAGAAAATGGAATAAATACATAATATTACGAAAGAACATTTAAACAAAGACAACAAATATTATTCACACGCAAATCTGAATGTTCAGAAAATATGACTTCAAAGCAATCATCCTATAAAGGAGTTTTAGTAAAACCTCAGACGAAAGTTATGATATAGTCGTTTACTTGTAACCAGGAAAAATGGTAACGGATATATAATAATGGAAACTACATTAACCCTTTCAGGGACGGCGGTTGCAAAATGCCACCACAAATTTTAATTCAAAATTGCAAAGACTGTCCCCGGAAATTTTTTTATAAAATATTTCGCTTATAACTACGATGAATAAACTTCATTTATTTCTTGTCTTTTAATAGTGTTGGTGAATTCTGGTGGCTCTTGATTTTAAATGAAGAAAATTTGCTTACCCCTGAAAGGGTTAACTTAATGTCTGAAGCAGTAATTATAATTTGTATTCAAACATAATTGGTATATAAACAGAAAAAATTTATTAATTCCAGTATTTTCTGTTAAATTATTGCTTTATTCAATAGATTTTCGTGAAAAATTTTAGAGGCGTATATTTTTCAAAAAGTAAAATAATATGTAAAAAGAAAAAAATCACAATAAAATATTTGATAAAATTAAACTTTACACTTATTGATCAAAATAACTTATTAAAAATTATTAATATTTTCAAAATGGAGAAAAAAAAACTTATTATCATTATTATTATTAGATGTTTAAAAATTATTTTCATTCGCCGCTATTTTTAATAACAAGTATTTGAAAAACATTGCAAAAGCTGTATTCATGCTGCATTTTACCATGTTTTTATTAACTTCGATTCTTGATCGTTTGTTTGTCCAGTACAAATCTTGCAATCGATTTTTAACTAACTTCCCGACTAGCTAGGCATTTGAAACTTTCAGGACAGCTCAGAACACGGTGACAGTACATTTTTTAAATACTTTTAGTCAACTGTTTCAGGTCCCTACTGCCTTCGACAGCGTTTATATGATTCGACAGAAAATTTATTTAACTAACTTCCCGACTAGCTAGACAATTGAAACTTTCAGAATAGTTCAGAACACGGTGAAAATGCATTTTTTAAATATTTTTAACCAACTGCTTCGGGATCCTGCTGCCTTCGGCAGCGTTACCAGTACAAAGCTTGCAATCGATTTTTAACTAACTTCCCGGCTAGCCCATTTGAAACTTTTATAATAGCTCAAAACACAATAGCAATGAATTTTTTTAATAACTTTTAGCCATTTCTTCCGGGTTCCCGCTGCCTTCGGTAGTGTTTATATGATTCAACAGAAAATTTAAAAACATTGTATATATAAAAAGTTCTTTTTATCTTGTAATTATTTTAATTATATTTGTTCATAACTGTGTCCCGTCATCATATTTGTGCAGTACTTTATTTCGATTAAATATCGTGAAAATTATTGATAAAAGGTAAAGGTACTAGTGCCAGTGTTCCGTCTTGAGACAGAAAGTCTTGCACCTAAAGCAAGATCTAAGTCTTGCATCTAAAGATTGCACCTATGTTGCATACTTATAAAACTGACAATTACACGAAAATATTTTAAGACAAAGGAATATATCTGGAATTTTTCCATTCAATATTATTTTTAATTCTGAATGCGCTAAATGAAAATGAAGACCTTATATAAAATATCCTATATAAATGAACATCCTCACATGTCAAGTTTTCTGCATTTATACACTATAAAAGCCTTTCTGTGTGCGGAGTTACAGGACAGTAACAACTTTTGTTGGTCAGTATATACACAAATTCATTTAGATAGTGATTCATAACGGCTCTTTCACATATCAGGTTTTATGCAATTATACTCAACAGAAGTTGAACTGCAGCCTTCCAAAAAATGGGACAAATCGCAACACAGCGCCACCTGTTAAACGATTTGCCTCAAAAGTTGAAAATCACTCATTCATGTCAAGATACATCTATATATAAATTAATATGAAGTTCTGTGTATTAGTTTTGAACTAGAGCTGCCACGAATTTTTTGTCATCGACAGACATTTTCTAATTTTTCTAAAAATGGTCTGATCGTATTCTCAAAACGTTTAAATACATTGAAAAACGGCATCTGAAATTTTTTACGAATCCATCCAATACTTTCTTCTATACAAATAGAAGAAAATAACAAGATAAAATTATCTCTTATGGTAAATATTAATAAATTTAATATTTATCATAATATAATCTGTACAAAAAAAAGGTTAATATTTACTGTTTTCAAAATGTAATAAATCCCTCAACGTTTGCTGCTTTTATTATAACATTTGCTTAATTGGTTGCTCCCCCATCCCGCTAAAAAAATAATTAATTAAAAGGTAATGTAAAAAACAAAAATAATAACAGATATAATTTGTGAGATATACGAAAACAGTTCTCATAAGAATTTCTTTTCTTTCTCTTTTTTTTTTTTTTTTTTAAGAAAGGGGGGGGGAAGACTAATATGGGTTTCTATCAATTTATACGAAAAGACATAAAAATAATATTTATACAGGAAGATTGGAGACAATTTTTAGAGCCGTTTATAAGATAATCCTTTTCCGTGGATGGGTGGGTACTTATGAATTCAAGGTTTCCCACATTCCAGGACATTATTTTTTCAGTTACCATTTTTTGCGGGATCCTTATTTATTATCGACAACGAATTTTCTCTGGATAGCTTTCTTTGGATGATTTTGGAAAATTTTCTTTGGATAACATTCATCAAAATATTGTTAAATTATTCATGCAGTATTTAAATCCAACAAGCATATGTTCTTAATTTTTTTTTTTTTTTTAATGCGTATTTTATTTCACTTTTTCGCAAACGCATAAAAAATATCGAATACAGTAAAACCCCGATCTATCGTTCCCGCATTGATCGTTTTATTTCTATGATCCTTGCACAAATTGTATTTAAATAATGTTAACGAAACCTGCATGTATCATGCTTTAAAAATTCGTTTTCCCGCATTCATCGTTGTAAAATTTCTCTCCTGACCTTGTAAAAATTTTCTCCTGGCGGTCAAGCAGCTTCGTATGGCATACAGACTGGAATTCCTTCTTTCATCCTAAAATAACTTTTTCCCCATTTCCACTGAGGTCAGTGGCGGATCCAGACCTTAACTTTTTTTTTTTTTTTTTGGGGGGGGGGGCTAAGATTTTTCAAGATGTTATTCCAGATCAATGAAAAGTTTACAATTGTAATATTCAATTGTGAATGTCAGTACTTCTTGAGAGGGGGCTTCAGCCCCCTAGCCCCCCCCCCCCCCTACATCCGCCACTGAGTCTGAGGATCAAAAATGTGATGCCATGTCTCCGGACCATCTATTCATTTTGTAATTTCAGCATAGCAGGAAGAAACATCTTCAGTAAACCAGAAAACTGTTTCGTAAAATGCGCTTACATGCAAAATAATGATGAAGAATACCAAACAGAAGGGCAAGAAAACGATGATGATGATGATAATGCAGATAAAGAGTGGTTGTGTGTAGCAGAGCATGTGTCTTATTTTATAATTTTTCCCAACTAAATTGAATCGGTGAACAAGAAAACAATAACCAATTTGGCATCCTAATTCGAATTACTTATTTTTTAATTCATTTTTTTATTCATTCAATTATTTTTAGTCTATGACCTCTTTTTTTTTTTTTTTTTTTTTTCCTCTCGTCTAGAAATGTCTAGAAAACAAAGTCAGCGAGTTATTATAATTATCTCGCAGTGCCGTAATAAAATGGCTCTAAATCAGATGACAACGTGATTAAACGATCTGAAGGTTAAGCAGAAAACAATAGAAAATCTCTTGAGATTAGTAAAATCTAAGTTGTTAACCGTATTATAGGATGACAGACAAACGAAAAAAAGAAGAAATATGTCCTGATAATGGCTTGGGACAATCAATTATGGATTTACATTGTAATCATAGAATTCATTCATAATTTTTCTATAGTATATACTAATATTAGGGATTAAAAAATGTTATCAAAACAATCTTAGATTATATTTATGTACTCTATTTCAGGATATGAAATAACAAAGAAATGAGTAAGCAATATTCAACACTGGTTTGTTTTATACGATTTTACTAATCTTTTATACTGAACAGAGAAAAAATTGAATTATATTAGCTTTTTACATACAAATATTAACTCAGTATATAATTTATATGTTGTAAATTTGAGAAGGAGTTACCTTTTCGATATTCAAAATTTTCAAAAATGTTATAACCCCCCCCCCCCCCGCGCGCGCATAAAATTCTGAATTCTGAGATTGTTTGTTGAGTCGACGATTGTATTTTCATTCGGGAAAACAAACAAATATGAATGCTGATTTGTTTCCTACGATTTTACGGGTCTTTAACACTGAATAGAGAAAAAAAATTAACTTACAATAAGTTTATATATACAAATACAGGGTTGCTACACAAATCAGGAGAAAAAAAATCCCTGATTTTTCCCTGCCTCTTTTAAAGGTAAAATAGATGACACATAATCATGCAGCATTAGAATCTAACATTTTTACAAGTCAACTGAAGATGTGTTAATTTTATTAACATACTATGGTTGAGGGGAAGGGCAAACCATAACTGACTTTTTCTTCCTCGTTATGAAGCATTAGATATTTTTTTAAATATTTGATTATGAAAAAAATTTCCTATGTTTTTCCAAAAATTTCAAATTCCCTGATTTTGCAATAAATTTTGAAATTTCCTAAGTTTTCTCTGAAATCCAGATACCGTAGCAACCTTGAAATATTATTTTAATATATAATTTATATGTTAGAGGTAGAGGTCTGAGAAGCAATTTTCTTTTCGATATTCAAAATTTTCAAAAGAGATTTTTTTTTTCCCCCGTAAAATTCTGGATCGTGAGATTATTTGTTGAGTCGATGAAAAGAAAAGAAAAACAAAAGTTCTTCGGAGAAATCTAAAATATTAATAAAAATCCTTATGGTACAAAAGAAAAATGCATGAACTTCGCGCCCGCACGCCGGCAATGTTTGCACTGAAAAATAACCAAAACTTACTATTAACAGTCAAGTTCTTTTCAGAATTTTCGTTCTTTAATGTTTCATGTTTTTGACTTTTCGTGCTGTTAATTATTATTTAGCTATACTCAAATGTCATCACCTTTAATGACTGAAATTTTTGAAAATTTATTCTCTTCATAACATTGGATTGAAAAAAAAAAAAATAAAAATAGTAACAAATAAATAAATAAAATTAATCCTATTGCTGCATTGATTTAAATAATAATTAAAAAAATGACAAATTTCACAACTACATATAAAAATTCTTCTCTATACAAACTTTAAAAGAAAAAAACTAGGGATATTCTTTTACAATAATTAATAAAACGGAACCATGGGTTCCCCTCTCTCCCCAATTCTCGCAGACATTTACATGCACTATTTCGAAAGCAAGCTTTTTAAGAAAATATCTTTTCCTTTTTGGACCCGTTACGTTGACGACACCTTCACGCTTATCGACATATTTCATCACAATATTGACC
The DNA here is from genome assembly GCA_963930645.1 of Salticus scenicus. Lineage (NCBI taxonomy): Eukaryota > Metazoa > Arthropoda > Arachnida > Araneae > Salticidae > Salticus > Salticus scenicus. Next base: position 291,498,965 of record OZ005648.1, read on the forward strand.
ATGTCTTAGAAACCTTAAATTCAATTGACAGTAATATCCAGTTTACATATGAAATAGAAAATAATGGCTCCCTTCCATTTCTTGATACCCTCGTCTCTCGCACTGTAAATGGATTTTCAACCACTGTCTATCGTAAAAATTTTGCAGTCTCCCTTCCTCCCCATGCGCGTTCATGTCACCCACCTAACCAAAAAATGGCTGCTTTCTATACTTTTGTAAACCGTGCCCTTAATATTTGTTCAAATCCTATTTTATTGAAATCTGAAATTAAATACCTGAAAGCCATCGCAATTGACAGAGGTTATGACCCTTCCATTATAGACAAAGCTATCCAAAAATTACAACTCCCTCGTATTTCGTCTACTAAATCAGTCACATCTAATATCAGTATTGTTTTACCCTATTTTTCTAAAACCAGTCAAACCATAGCTAAAATTCTCAGACAATATGATTTTAAAATATTTTCGCCTTCCAATAAACTCACCTTTTCTCAGTTAAAAGATCCTATTGATATGCATAATTCTTGGGGCATTTATAGTATTTCCTGTCAGTGTGGTTTATCACAGTGGCGTATGCAAGGGGGGGGGGGGGGTTGGGGGTTTAAACCCCCCCCCCCCTTTACAAAATGTATGATAAGAAAAATTAGGCTGTTCCTTACATTTTTTTTCACATTTCAGGCGGACAAAAATGTATGGCAAGCGTAGAATATTTTTTTCTACGAAGTGGTTTAAAATTATGACTAACTTTTTTTTTCATTACTCTGCGATAAACACTCCTGAAAATAACTAAACCACTTCATTTGCGCGGCGCGAAACATGTTTCCCCTGAAAACATTCTCTGAAAGGATTTTACCTTTACGAGTTCATACTCAAGGACAAGAGGGGTCGACCATATGGGGAAGGGGTGACCATTGAAGTAGTGACATTGAAAGAGTGACCCAAACAATACCCCAACAGTAGAAGACATTTTAAATGAACTAGCGAAAACTTCTCGTCGATTAGATTTCGCTCTGTAAATAAGAAAATTCAATGAAATATTTTGTGTAACTATGTATTTAATTTTATGTTTTGTGTAGCAGTTTGTACAGGCTCTACGTTATTCGTCGCTAATTAAAGATTTTTTAGTTTGATCTTCTAATTGGTGAGTTTGTTTTACTGTTTTTCATTTTCTTACTCTTATTTTCGGCAAGTAATTACGATATTTTAAAAGATTGTTAAACTTAATAAAAATAAACTTAATTAAACTTATTTAAGCCTAATTAAACTTAAATGAGCTTAATTAAACCTAATTAAACTTAATTAAAAATTCGGAAGGACGAACCCCCCCCCCTTGGAAAAATCCTGGATACGCCACTGGTTTATCATATATTGGCCAAACTAAACGCAGTCTTAAATTTCGTCTAAAAGAACATATGAATTACGTCCGCAAACAAGAAACCAATAAATCGGCTATTTCTAAACATTGCTGGGAGGAAAATCATAATTTTAAATTTAATTCAGCTAAAATAATTTGCAGACCTAAATCCATTCATGAACTCGATTTCTTTAAAGCTTTTCATATTTATAAAAATTTTAAAAACCTTGTAAATTGTGATTTCGCTGTTCCCTATTTGTCTGATTGTTGGAAATTTTACATTCAGTCCACATTTCCTTAATTTTTCTACTGTTTACACAGCTACACATTCCTTAATTCCTATTGGCCACACTCCCCACCTCTTCCGTAATCCTATTGGTTGAACTAAATCCGGTCCCTCTCCTATATATAAGAGCACTTCTCCAGATTCAGAATTCTTTTTGCACTGAAGACGGTACGCTTTAGGCTACCGAAACAGCTGTATGCACCTCAATAATTTTTCTTTGGCGTTTCTGACGTAGTAGTTTATTCCTGTTTTAATATACACTGATTCTTACGAATATGCATTAGAGAGTTAATAAACTGTTGTTTTTTGATAAATTTAATTACTTTAAAATTAGTTATTTAATTACCTTTATTGAATACATAATTTTTTCAAAAACGTAATAATAATAAGATATAAAAAGAATTTGAAAACACCTGTTGTTTTGCTTACATCAATTATTCTAACATTCTTTATAAAATATATACACTAATTATTAAGAATATGCTTAAAATAATTAAGACTTTTTATTTTTATTTATTTAATTCCTTAAACATTAATTTTAAATTATTTATAATGAGCACATTTATAAAAAAAAAAAAAAGTATTGTAATAATAATTAAAGCTATAGACAAGAGAATATTAAGTACTAAGATCAATGTTGGTTTGCTTGTACAAATTATTTTTAAATTAATTTTAAATCGTATTCACTGACTAGATGAAATATGTGTATATACTAATTACACTGCTAGGCATGAAAATTGCCTCTGACACCATTTCAGCATATTCTTATGTAAAATGATCTCCTGAATCCGAATATGACGCCCATTTTGCCCTTTCACCCACCGTTTTTTAGGAATGGCCCTGTATTTTTATCATTTTTCGGTGATTTTATGACTATAAATTTGATTTTTAGGAGGGGGAGGATTATTTTAACCGTTAAATATCTTCTGTGGGTCTACAAAGTGGGAAAATTCTAAAACATAGACGTTTGCAACAAGGGTTTTATTTATTTATTTTTTTTTTTATTTTTTTTTTTTTTTGGGGGGGGGGGGGGGGTTTGCCACTGAAATTATGCATTACATATCTTATATTTTTTTAGTCTGTTATTAATGTTATTTTTTAAACTTTATATATTTTTGTTTTTAGGTGTTAAGTTAATTATTTTTCATTCTTCAAATCAAATTCATGGTCATAAAATTATGATCGAACAGGGAAAGAAATTGAGGGAGGGGGTGGTTTATCTGGAAAACGGTGGGTGACTGGGCAAAATGGGAGTCATATTCGGATTCAGGGGATCATTTTACATAAGAATCAGCAAGAATGGTATCACATCCAGATTTTTTTTTTTTTTTTTTTTTGCAGAGCAGAGTTATTAAGGTATGCATAGAGAACAGAAAGAAAATTGCTTATTATTATTATTTAAATTGCTTTTTAGATAAATTTTAAATAATCTGCTTTAAAAAAATAAAATAAATACGTAAAAATTTAGATACGAAAATTTAAAATTGCTGTTTTGTTTCTATGATTTTTTTGTCATCATTCAAAATTATCTTTATAAAATATATCAAATGTACATACTAATTATTAAGAATATGCTTAAAAATATTAAAAGACTTTTTTAAATATTTTCATAATACGTATTTTTAAATTATCTTTATTAACTAGATTTTAAAAATAACTATTGTAATAAATATAAAAAAGAAAATATTAAGTTTTTATATATTATATGCAGGGATCCTACTCTCCACCCTTTTTTTCTTAGGGCATTCACATCTATAAGAAATTTACGCCTTTTTTTCCACCACTAATTTCAAGCAGAAATACTTCTGGTATATTTATAGAAATTTGTCATGTTTATACAAGGTAGATTTTATTTTATAAAAATAGTGGTAGCAATAAATTTGAAATTTTCTCATTCCTGAGAAAAGAAAACGGAGAGTACGTCCCTTGTGTATTATATTACTATATTTCTATCATTTCTAAGGTAATGCTGCACATAGCGCTTTATTTGGAAATGAAGCTTTTTATTATTTTTTATGTCATTATGTGTATGCACAATGTTTGCTATTGCTTAAGCAGATTTTTAATTTTCAAAAAATTTCCAAATACATCATTTTATAGCTGCTATCTGCGCATTTTATGTTGTATTATTATTTATAACACTATTTCAATTCTCATTCAGTGTTTTGCAATTTAATGATCATTTCGAACTACTTTTATCATTTAATTAGCAAATTTCTAGGTATTATTTTTTATTTGCTATAATTCATTTAGATTTTACTTTATTTCTTTTTTGGTTTGATTTGGGTGGTCTTCGTTTTTGATCAGAATAATTGTTTGAATACTGAAATTAAATCATCTTTAAATTTCAAATGTTTGCACTGATAATATTATATTAATATATATATATATATATAATTTCGAAATCCATTTAAAATTATCTTCATAGAATAGATGAGAGAAAAGAAGAAATCTATAGAATGATCTATAAAGAAATTAAAGGACCGTTGCTTTTTATCTTTTATCATTATTATCTTGATTGGTAACAGATTTACATAATAATAATAATAAGAGCAGACTAATAATTAAAATTTTAAATAATAGAATTTAAACTTGATTCTAGTTTTGATATTAACTCTTTCGACATTCATTTAAAATTATTTTTATAAAATGTATCAAATATATACCTTAAGAATATACATAAAAAAATTAAAAGACCTTAATTTAATTAATTTGGAGTTAATTATAAATTATCTTTATTACATAATTAAAAAAAAATCATACTAATAATTAAAAATATGGACAACAGAACATTAAGATCATTGGTATTTTTCTTCCATAAATTATTTCAAAATTCATTTAAAATTATCTTCACAGAATAGATGAGACATGGATATACACTATTTATTAAGAATATGTAGGAATAAAGAAGTTAAAAGAAAACATTGCTCTTTTCTTTTATTGTTATTTTCACTGGTAGAAGAGAGATTTAAATAATAATATTTAAAAAAAAGATGGGGGGGGGGCGAATTAATAATTACAGATTTAAATAAAAGGATTTAAACATGGTTATAGTTTTAATATCATAAATTATTTTGACATTCGTTTAAAATTATTTTCATAAAATGTATCAAATACATATCCTAATTGTTAAGAATATACATAAAAGAATGCCTTAATTTAACTAACTTAAATTTTAATTTTAAATTATCTTTAATGAGCAGATTTTTAAAAAATGTATTGTAATAATAATTAAAACTACAGAAAAGAGAATACTAAGATCATTGCCTTTTGCAAATATATTATTTTAAAAGTTATTTAAAATTATCTTCACAGAATAGATGAAATATGTACATACACTGATTACTGAGAATATGTATAAAGAAATTAAAGGGCCATCGGTCATAATATTCTGTAGTATTGTTAGTACCCGCCTTGTGGAAAAAAAGGCGGGAACTAACAATTACTACGGAATATTAATTAGGATGTTGGCAGCTATGCATTTATTTAAAATTATTTTTTATAACATATATAAAATGTATACCCTAATTATTAAGAATTAAAAGACCTATTCAATAAATTTTAAATTATCTTCATTGAATGATTTTTTTAAAAAATCATACAAATAATTAAAATATAAACAAAAGGAAATTTAACATCATGGCTGATGAGTACACACTTTGAATAAACACCATAAAATACAAGAACTCGCAACAAATGTTTCGGGTCGAAAGTAGACACGACCCTTCGTCAGGTGAACAAAGTAGGCACGAGTGCTGCATTGTATTTTATGGTGTTTATTCAAAGTTTTACACTTATTACTTTTAAACGCCAGTTCTGTGGTGCTTTTTTTTTTTTTTTTTTTTTTTTTAATAAGATCCTGGCTATTCACTTCTTTTATTTATTTTGAAATTCGTTAGAAACGGTTATTTTCCTTTGACAATGAAAAACTTTTTCTTTTTTTTCCCCCAACAGGAATATTATGTCTGTTTCTTTCAATCCACATCACGTTCATCAGGCACGATAAGTTCAAACGAACCGAAATTACATATATTCTGTTCTATAAAGACTCAATTAAAGTACAAGAAGGGTCGACAGAGCAAATAAAAAGATCCTTAAAAAAAAAAAAAAAAAGAAAAGAAAAGAAAAGAAAAGCGATTATGATGATGGTGAGTTTACCAAAGAGTATGAAAGAAAAAGAATTTTACAGACTGATTTTATTGATTAATTGAAAAAAGAAGAAGAATCTTACATCTTTTAAAGCAATTTATATAATTATTTAATTGACTAGTGCATTTTTTTTTTAATTATTAAAAAAAAATCTATATTTCATGTTTAATCATAATTGCAATCAAAATTACAATTTACTGTATATCAAATCGCGCATTTCCTAAAAAAATATCTTAAGCGACAAAAATGTTACTTAAAAAAAAAAAAGGAATATTAAAATCTTATATATTATTACTATTTGTTATTATTGGTGTTCTTATTTTGCCACTAAAGTTTTCTAAATTTACAAAAGTTATATTTTAAATACTCAATTTACAGAAGAGAGAGAATGTCACGATGATTTTTTGCGATGACTTCCTTATGTTATCTTTTGAACAATTTTTTGAACGGAAATTTTGAAGCAATTATTATTACCGTTTTAATAAATAAATGTGTGAAAGAAAGTGGATCGAGGTTCTTACCAGCTATTCAAAATAATTGCCTATCATTAAAATTGGCAATCTTTTTTTTTTTTTTTTTTTTTAAACACATTCCAATAAAGTTGAAAATGAAAAGTAATGTGTTCGGTTCGTCTATTTGTCAGCGCTACTACTTCCGCAAATGTCGTTAGAATACCTTGAAATTAGAGGTCTAGACTCACGGTCGCCACTCGCCACGTGGCGACTTAATTTGAAAAAGTGGCTATCAAAAAAATTTGTACGATCGCCATTTTTTCCGCTAGTTTGCGAAAATATTTCTTCCGTTTTTTAAAAAAAAATCGCAGATATCGTTCGTTTAAAAAAAAAAAAAAAAAGAAAGAAAGAAAGAAAAAGAAAGAAAGAAACTCTATTAATGATCGGCGATTGTTAATGGAATTTCGATGACGATCGCGCCTTCCGATTTCCAATCTTTCTCCATCCACAACATAAATGTCAATATTCATTTAAAACTTGCTTTATGAGATTCTAGAACCTAGAAAGAAGTAGAATTGCTAAATATTTCTTGTTCGTGTAATTATTTTTTGCCTCTCTCCCCCTTTTCTTATTTCCAACTAGCGATCGCCGATCAAATGATCTCAGTTGTTTCTCAGTCTTTCTTCACCTATAATATAAATGGCAATATTCATTTTAAACTTGCTTTATTAGATTCTATAAGTAGAATTGAGAATTTAATATTTCTTATTCACGTAATTATTTTTTTAATCATTCCCCCCCCCCCCCTCCTTTCTAGATAGTGATAAATTATCAATTCTAGAAACAAAAAGCGATAGAAGTGCTCAATATTTCTCACATACGTAATTATTTTTAGAGTTAATTTGAAGAATATATTTATTTTTTCTCAATTAAATTATATATTTATATTTCCTATCTATACCAAATGTGTAAACAGGGGGGTGGGGGATGAAAAATAGATTTTTAGGTACGAAATTTTTTTCTAAATCAGTTTAAGAAAATTAATGCTCAGTTGATTTCATACATGTTTAAAACTGATAATTAAATACTATATATATATATATATATATATATATATTTAATGTATGAGTAATGTACATACATGCAAATTTTATTCTATATATGTTGGAAAATTTTGTTTTTCTGAAGGTATGAAATTTTTATAAGGTTTTATGTGGATATAAAAGTAACTGCAGTTACATTAAAAAAAAAAATTTGTGTTAATGGAATAATCTTGAAAATGTTTAAAGTAGATAAAAGCTATATATAACTGTTTAGGTAGTCAATTTATTGAAAGTAATGCTAATAATGTCCAATCAATCATGTTTACAGAAAATTTTCAGCAAATTTCTAATTTTAGAAATCACATGCCAGTTAATAAAATTAAACCTCTGATAATAGGCTAGTACAGATTCTTTGCCTCCTTACCCTCTCCTAAGGCTCAAAATAATTTTGTTTTCCTCTAATTCTGATCATAATTATTTTCCATTTGAAGATCAAAGTGCCAGACTAGGTGAAATTTATTAAATGAATCAAATTTTTGTATTTCTTTTGCAATGAGACATAAAATAAATATTCTTGTAAAACACATTGTGTATGAGAAATCACATTGTCAGATCATATCATCATTATAGCCTGCTGTTTTCCGTAGCAAAATGCATTATTAATATTTATCTATGAAAGTCCATATATTTCCCACTTTGAATTTTAAAGTCTTCTTTCTAAGCACTATAGTTATTAATATAGCATTTTTAAAAAAGCTGGATTACATGCTATTTTAACTAGATGCTTATAGAACTCACTCTTAAAACACTAACAAGAATAAAATCATAAGTATTCAGTGGGAGTTCAAACAAGGTCATGTCTTCCCTCAAAAACTGAATCACTTTTCAATGATTCAATTACTCAATCTATTTTGTCTTCCTCCTACCTCCTTTCATTTCAGATGTTGAAAAATTTTAAACTAGAGAAATGCATGGGGTTTTTATTTTATTTATTTATTTTTTTTTTCAAATACCTATTCATTTTTTTTTTTTTTTTTTTTTTTTTTTTTTATTGGCAGAAATATACGTACACATACATTATTATATACATGTTTATTGTATTATTAAACGACTAATAATACAATAGTCATTTCATTTAATAATAATGACTATTGTATTATTATTAAAATAATACAATAAAGAGCACTATTTCTTAATTTAATTTTCCGACCATATAATTTGTGTTTTTATGCTTTTATGCACACAGACATACATATCATATCGTATATACATTCTGTGTATGAATCCGATGTATAATGGCGACGACTCATGAGTGGCCACTGAGTTCATCGTGTCCAGTGGCCACTTCTAAAAATTTTAAGTCTTGACCTCTACTTGAAATTGATATATGCTGTTCTTATTCAAGTTCACTATAGCATATTTTCTTCTATTGAAAATGATATAAAGAGTTCCGCTGGTTTGTGTATTGAGATTGGCAAAGAAAAAAAAAGGGGGGGGGGGGAGAGTCGGATACATAAAGACCTATGTTTGCTATTTCTTTAAAGAATAGTTTAATATCTACGTACAATATAAAACATAAATGAAGTTAATACATGTAATTCAAGTCCATAAAAGCGTGTTTTCTATACATTGTGATATGATACACAGTGCTACAAAATTACTCAGATGCCAGCATTTCCAGTAGTTTTTCTTTTACTTACAAGCAAAGATGAAAGGCAAACATACATGTATAATATATATATAAAATTTTCGTATTTTGCATTCTTTCATATATAAAGATGAAAAGCCATACGATTTTAATTAATTAGAATGATGATTCTGGCTATAAAAATTACATTCTTCCTTGCTGGTTTTTAATAGTCAAATCTGACACGAAAAATGCAAATGAACCACGCATAAAATTTGTAAACGCTTCTTTTTCACCAAAGCCCTTAAAATAATAATAATAAAATAGAAATTTATGTAGAAAGAAATCCTAGTAAATCGTAAACATAAGTAGAAACGTTGCTTTAAAAAAAAAAAAAAAAGTTTTAGTTTTAAATTTCAACTAAAAATATAAACAGGGAATTACAGCGCATACGTAGACTTCTCCCCTTTCTAAGTGTTTTTTCTTTCCCTTTTTTTTTTCTTTCCTATTTTCGGAGGTTCAAATTCATGGCCGGAACTGCAACATGGAAACAAAGAAACTCATAAGATTTCTTGTGGACTAATGACTATGTTATTGTCCCCTAATTAAGCTATCAACCAGCGGATGATTTAAAAACTTTATTTCTTCTCCTACACATATTGTTTCAGCACGGATTAAAAATCTTAGAGGGGTTTTTGTCCCCTCTCCTCTTCCTCTCTCTCACTTTTTTTTTTTTTTTCTTTTTTTAATTGAAGAGGAGACAAATAAAATAAATGTGATAACGTTCATTGATGATTATATATTAAACATTTATTGCAGTTTACTTTATTTTCACTGAATTTTTATATCATTTCTTGTTTTTAAAATACCTTTACGTACCTTTTACCCTTTTTTCACGGCAAAATTGCCGTTTTATTTTCTAGACACATATCTCTTTAAAAATAAACATTCTGAGTTTCATTAAATTTACATCATTTCTTGTTTTTAAAATACCTTTACGTACCTTTTACCCTTTTTTCACGGCAAAATTGCCGTTTTATTTTCTAGACACATATCTCTTTAAAAATAAACATTCTGAGTTTCATTAAATTTACATCAAATGCGATTTCTAAGTTGCTATTATAATTTATTTACTAGTTTTGAAGATCGGGAAAATATTTTATTAGAAAGAAATATAACTAATAAGATTTTTATTTTTATTTATTTATGTTTTTTTTTTTTTTTTTTTTTTTTTTTAACCAGTTACACAGCATTTATAATGCGTCTGTGTATGTTTTCTAAGGTATAAGTTTATAAATTAATTTAAAATAAATATTAAACTGACATTTAAAGATTTTAATTAATTAAATGTAGAGTACAAAGTCATATACCATAAAGAATTCCAAAATATCATAAAATTGCGATATATTATAAATATAAAACATAAACAATTTTCTAATTCTTTATTTATTTTGAAATTAAAATGTAATAATAATAAATATATGTATATATTATATATATTCTTTTTTTACGTAGAAAAAAGTTAACACCGTATTATGAAAATTGTAACTTTACCTTAAGAAAAACCAAAATAATGTAACATTCTGAATATATCCCTTTTTTCAAATTGCTTACTAATTCGATTCAATAAATTAATCAATCATTAAATCTGATCGAACAATTAATTTTCAGTAAAAATTAATAAATATAAATAAATAAATTTTTTCTCTCTCTATCTCAAAAACATTAAAAAAAAAAAAATACCTATCGAATCTTAAAACATTCAGATAACAAATTCAAATTAACACTTTTTTTTTTTTTAATCTTTTTCGAGATGATTAAACAGTAACATCGTGACTTAAAAAATCCATTTGTAACAAAATAAATAATTGAATATACATATTAATTTTTCTTTATCAATTTGTTCAGAATAGATATTTACAATAAATAAATAAAAAAATAAAAAATAAAAATCTTTTTTTTTTTTTTTCATTTTTCTATTTTAAACTGACAGTTCAAATGATTTACTCTTTGACAAAAATAACAAATGTTAGACAAAATCGTTAAAAAAATATCGGTGTGATCGCTGAAATTAATTAATTATAATATAAGAGAAATGATTGTATATATAAAAATTAAATCCTATCGAAATAAATATTTCAAATTGGAGTTAATACAATTATTATTTAATATAATTTTGTATTTTTTTTTTTTTAAGATGAAGAAGGTTAACATTAAGTTATCGAGATTATAACTTTATTTTTTCGAAGGAAAAAAAATTAAAATTAAAATTAGCTTAAAAAAGAAAAGAAAAAAAATATATATTTAATATTTCAATGACATATTTTGAAAGGTTTTTGTTAATGATTCATGTGAACAATGTTTAAGAAAACAAATCAATATTTACTTTAATGTGAAAAAAAAAAATAAAGGTTTTGTTACAAAAGAAAAGAAATTAAAATTTAGTAACAATGCTAAATATTCATTTGCATATAACATTTAATTTATTTAAAAAAAATACAGTAGGAAATTAAATATTTATTAGAATGAATAAATAAAACATATTTAATGCATTATAAACAACTTTTTTTAAACATTATGTGTGATTTCTCTCTCTCTCTCTCTCTTTTTTTTTTTTTAACTTGACATTTTCGTTTTAATGGACCACTTAAAAAATCGTAATGAGAAAAAAAACTATTAAAAATTTTTCTTCATTAAAATTAAGCTAAAATAAGGTGGGGGAAGAAAGAGAGACAGACCGATTAAGTAAAAAAAGGCATATTTATTTTGACGACGAATGGGCCAGATTCCAAGACCAGACGGTGGAAAAAAAAACCAAAACAATAAAAACATGATAAACAGCGCCTGAGCACGTGTAAACACCAATGATATGCGAAAACTTCACGACTTGGCCAACTTTTAGAAATCTAAATGGTTTATTTACATTTTGAAATATGAATTTTCTGACTTACCTGCGAGGATATCTAGGGCAAATTTGGTTAGTAAATGTGGACAGAGACTTTCCAGAGATGAACACAATTCTTGAAAACCGGGGTATCCTTTGCGAGAAATTATATTTATAATTCCATCAGTTCTTTTGGAAGGCGTGGCCGCTTCTTCTATTTGCTGTCTCTCTTCTACACTAATTGCACCAGCAGATTCAAGTTTTTGGAGCAGTTTTATAACATCTATATCATTAAATTCACTTTTATGTCGCTCGAGCAAGCGACCCACAGTTGTCATCCCCGCCATTTTGAAACAAAACTTTTTGCGCTCGTTGTCAAGTGTAGAACGCCATCTTGTGGAGAAAGTTAACATATGAAAAGAGAAAAAAACAAGAAGCAGAATGGATA
>OZ005648.1:292116206-292312706 GCA_963930645.1 Salticus scenicus
GCCTCCCGGAATGCCGCCAGCGCGAACGGTGTTCACGGAAAATTTTCTGCGGACGGCAATCGCAAAAAAATTGCCTACTATTCAGTTTTGGTTTCTATTTGTGCAATACATTATTAGCGAACGCCGTTTGTCTGCGCTTCTAAGCCGGAAACGAACACAACTGATAAGAGCAGTGGTTCTGTTTTCTTACCGCTCATTCCAAAGTCTGGGCTTTTGCAGCCGCGGCTGTCTCTTGACAGGAGGGGGTGAGGGGAGGGAAAAGAAGCGGTCAGCTTTCTCTTTCTTTAATCACGGGAGGTTTTTAATCGGCGCTCGCTATTTGTTGCGCATCACGCCATGCTTGGATGCGAAGGGAACTTTTTGAATGGAAAAGCTAGAGTGAGGAGAGGGTGAATCATTATCGGACATCGGAGATCATCATACATACTGCATTCTAACCGGCAGGCGGCCCGGCCCGTGAGAGAAAGAAATGCTTTGCTGTTTGTTTAGTTTACACTTGCGCTTCGAAATTCTCGTCGATTTTTTCTTTCTTTTTTTAATGTAGCTTATTTATTTATTATCTCATTTATTTTAAACTTAATTTTGTTAGAAAGCGAACATAATTTCCGATAATGCTAGATTCCTTGATATTGATAAAAGACGAAAAAATAAATAAATTTCTATGTGATTGGCTTTCAAGAAATGTCAAATTAATTATTAGTTAACCGATTAAGTTTTAATTCTTTTTTTTTTTTTATAAAACATTTATTTTCTTTTTCTCTGAGTAAAAATTCTTCTTATTATTATTATTCAATATTGTTCTAATTTTTTTAAAAATGTGTTCTGATTTTTCCGATGTTATTGCTAAAAATCAAACTGAATTTAGACCAAATTTGGGTACTGCAACTCTTTAATCTCTTTTGATAGAGAAATCAAAGATGTTTTCTTCAAATGAAATGTGCTATTCAAAGCAATTTACCCACAGTGAACTCAAGGCTGCTAAACAGGCAACTCTAAAAGTGAATTCAAAGTAAATGAATAAACCTGAACCTAAATAAGAAATCCTTTTTTTTTTTTTTTTTTAATACCATAGTGAATTGAATCACTTTTTCATTACACCTTTTCAAACTGATAAATACATATATTTTGATTTTAAAATATATGTTGCTCACTAATTTTATAAATATATTTTAGTTACCAGCATCAATAGTTAACTAATTTTTTTAACTAAAACCTGTTTAAAAATATATTTTATATGTAAAAAAGCAATTTTGGGCATTTTAGCTTATTCTCTCAAAGTTATTTTGTATAGTCTTTGTCTTAAGCAACAAAATAAATTTTTGTTAGTCATTGAGTAATTATTTGGTAGTATATTTCTTTTAGTTAAGAATAATTAAGTAACACATTTTTGCATAACTAATTTTTGTTTTTAGTTCAATCACTTAAATTATTGTGTTTATTTAGAACTGCTTGAGACCTGTCTAAATAGTTTATTATTTTTTTACTTTATTGAAAAGACGATTTTTTAATAACAAAAGTAAGTATTTTTGCTCAATTTTAAGTTGGTTTAATTTTATTACAGTGCTTTTGCGACTAAATTTTTTTATGCAAAGATTTGGTGCGTATATTACTGAACGACGTAAAATGTCGTGTATACTGTACATAGGTACTACTGACAAACTTCCTGGAAGGTTGGAGTCTCTGCAATATTATTGCATTTCTAAAACATATAAAACCTGTGCAAAATTTTTACAGCTCTAAAAAAATTTCTGTATATCTGAGGTTTCCCATTTCTAATGTAGGCAGATTTCAAAATTTGAAGGTTTCAAAAATCAAAAAAGATTTTTGATCAATAAATGAAAATTATTTTTGAAAATAAAGTGTGAAATCATATTTTGAATTTTTACATTTTTTAACTATATAAAAATATTTTGTACCTATAAGGACATCGTTAGAAAATATGAAAGACAATTTATCTAAATGATAATATAATTATTAAAATTACATTAGATGCGACGGTTTCTAAAATTGAAACAGCTTCTTTCTAAAAAGCATTTTATAAACCAGAAGCTTTAAAACATTAAAACCAAGAAAAACCTTACTTGAGCTTCTGTACTTTATCCATAGACCTTTCAAGGGAGCTCCTCCTCATCATCGGTGGATTGCTTAGGTGGTCTGTTTCTTTCAGCAAGCTACTTCCTTTAAGTCTATTGTTTTATTAAATGTTGCCACGACCCGCATAATCCAATTGTCAGCTTGTTGCCATTTATAGAATTATAATTTGTAAGAATTTTAATAGTTACTCTATTTAATGCATATGTGTTATTATGGTAATTTGTGATCTTTTTAACGTTGTTGAAATCAATTGAAACGTCTTGTTCAATTCATGTTTTTGCTAATGTGGTGGTGGCTTTTCCATATTTAATATCTATTTGGTGTTCTTTGATATGCATTTAAATTTTTCTTTTTGTCATTCCTATGTAACACTTATTATTCTGATTAATTTCGATTGTGATTTTATAAATACCTGAATTTTCAGTCGGTGGGATTGGGTCTTTTTTGTTTCTAATTTATTGGTAAATATTCGGATTGGGTTTAATGGGAATTTTTAAACTGTGTTTTTTACCTAAATTTTATTTTAAATTATTTTAACAGCTGCTCTGTGATTATAGGTGATTGAGGAAGTGTACTTTTGAAGTAAATAAATTATATAAAAAAAGAATCAAAACCCTTGATAACATTAGTTTCCATCAAAACCCCCTCAAAAGTACACTTCCTCTATTCCCTACGATCGCAGAGTGGCTGTTAAAATAAAAAAATTAGGTGAAAAGCCCAGTAAAAAAATATCTATTAAACCCAATCCGAATATTTACCAATTAATTAGAAACGAAAAAGATCCAATCCCACCGATTGAAAATTCAGGTATTTATAAAATCCCAGTGGAAGTTAATCAGAATAATAAGTGTTACATAAGAATGATGAAAATTAAAATTAAAACGCGTATCAAAGAACACCAAACAGATACTAAATATGGAAAAGCCACCACTGCATTAGCAAAAACATGCCTTGAACAAGTCATTTCAATTGATTTTAACAAAGTTAAAAAGATAGCAAATTACCATAATAACACATACGTATTAAATAGAGAATCTATCGAAATTCTTACAAATTATAATTTTATAAATGGCAATATTTGATAAAACAACAGACTGAAAGGAATTGCTTGCTGAAAGAAGCAGACCACCTAAGCAATCCACCGATGATGAGGGGGAGCTCCCTCAAAAGGTCTATGGATAAAGTACAGAAGCTCAAGTAAGGTTTTTCTTGTTTTTAATACCTTTTTTTTTATTTATTTAAATCTCCTCTACAGAGGATAAAAATTATGACATCTCACCAAACCATCCATAAAACCATAGACTGTCACAAATTGTTCACTCTAGTGTGACATTAAAATCTCTGAACCTTAACCTTCCTTCTTTTTCTTGATCCTTTTCTGGAGAATCAAAAGTTGTTGACATATCTCTCAGACCGCTCCTAGAGGTGAATCCCAGAAAATTACAATTGCCCACTGCATAGCATTAAATTCTCTCAACCTCAACCATTTTTTTCCCCCTCAATCTTCTTTTTGGAGGATCTTAGTCAGATTGGCTCAAAGAATTTGTGCACACTCAGATGCTCTCAATTTGGTCACAAAGATCTTAGTGTTTCAATATATAAGATTGTGCACACACACATAGTTTAGGACGTTATTTGTCATCAATATAGTTTTTTCAATAGCGTCCACAAATTAGTCAATAGTGTAATTTGCTCTGTACTAAAGTTAGAAGAAAGAAAAATAAGAAATAAAATTCAAAAAGAATTAGAAAAAGAAAAACTTTTTTTATGGAGAATTACTTTCCTATAATACCAAAAAAATTTATATTCTTTAATATTTTCAAATTAAGCAAATGATTTTTTTTTCCCCCTTCCTCCCGTTTCTTTGTCAGAATTTCGTCACTTTTTCTGCTGTTGTAATGTATGCTGAACTTTGAAATTGACAGTTTAATGCAGATGTAACTATCAATATTTAAGGTTGTAAATCTCTGCAAAAGTTATTTTCTTTTATTCAAGGTTATCATATTATCAAAGGATAGCTGATTTAGTGCCTGACAGTTTTTCAAATCTTGTGCCCTTAAAACCAGTGACTACATTCAAATATACACAAGAGGGAGCCGGTAAGAAACTTAATACATCTAAATTTATTATTTTAAGTATAAAGACTGTAATCATTTAACTAATAATTTTTATACACCATTGATTAATAAAATGCAAAAACATAATTAAAAAAGGTTTCTTTGTTTTTAATTATGTTTAGTTTGAACTTCATTTTCAAGAAATTAAGTAAAAATGCATAAATATAAACCATTTGAAATTATATACACCTTCATGAATAAAAAGAGATTTTCAATACACACAGTTTGCATCTGTGGGCATCTTGCAACTTATAAAGTATGAGAAGTGTAAGTGTACAACAATGTTTTGCTATCAGTGTATGAACTAGGCCCAGATAGCAATTTAAGGATTTTTTAAACCTTTTGTTCCCCTGTGAATGTAAAGTCTGAAAGCAATAAGGCTTACATATTTCTAAAAAGGTTTCTAATTGACAAAATCTGAGGTAGTTTTTAAGGTTTTCTAGAAAGATTGTCAAAAGGTAAAAATACATAATATACAAAGGTAAATATAGGATTTTTAAAGATGGTTGTATAAAATTTTAAATATTAACATAGTTTCTGAGGATTATTTAACAGTGGTTGTCAAACAGTTAAAAATGCTAATGGTTTTACCTTTATTTAGTACTGCTATTTAACTAGAAAGACGTTTATCATTCAGGTTTTGTGAAGAGATTACAGAATTGTGTGTTAGTTTTGTTAGTTATAAGTATTTGAACGATTTTATTAGGAATAATTTTAATAGGATTAAATAAATGAAGCTTTTTGCTTTTGGATCTATCAGGCGGATCACATTCTTGCCTTAAAAATCATTATAATGGAAATACTGTTTTTTAAATTTATTTATTTGTTTTAATGCTGTTGTTTAACCTTTTGAGAGGGACTCTTCCGAAATCCTATGGTAAAGTGTGACAGATGCTGTCACAGCCCCTTTCAAAAGGTTAATTGTTTTGCATTTATGATAATTAAAGTTTTTAAATGTCGGTCAGGCTGTATAGTATTATATAGGAATGTGTCAGTATTTATTTCTTTGGTGTTTAGTTAAGAGTTGGACAAATTAGGGAAATATCTGGATTTCCAATGATCATCTGTACAATAAGTTGGAAGTAAAAACAAACTGGTGATTAGGAGTGGGCAATGTCACTATTTCAATATCATGATATATTGTCAAAGCAAAATCGCGATACCGCGATATATCACGATATTGGACTTAAATATTTTCGAATCCATTTCATAATGTTAATTTAACTGTCGAGTCTGGATATAAAAAAGGCTTGAATTGAATGAAGCAGACCCGTTATATTATAAAATATACAGAATACACTAACTTCCTTTATATGTAAAATTTCGTATTAATACAACACCATATCAACACTAATATAGAAAAACGGATAATAGAAACACATATGCAGAGACTTCATTCATATATTACTGCATTTTTAAGTAGCAGTATTATATCATTTAAACACATTCAACTATCTCAGCTATTAATTTTACTATTATTATTTTTTCCAAAATACATAATTAACACAATAAACTTTTGCAAAATCTTCTTAATAAAAAAAAGCTCAAGTTTCCCCGAGATAACGCTGAAACTTACGTCATAGCTACAAGAATAAAGAAAATAATTTTTTATTCTTGGTTTGGAGGGCTGAATAAAAATAACCGAAGAAGGATGACTTAACAGAAAAAAAAAATTGCAACAATGTATTGAGAGAAATAAATTTTACTTGCGATATAAAACAAATAACTCGAAAATAAAAAACAATTTAAATGAATAGATGTAATTCTATGTAAGGACCACCAATTAGAGATTTACAGGTTTTCTTTCTTGGTGACTGCTGCAAACTATCAAATTATCATAGCATAGTTTTTGAAAATATCCATTTTACATTCTAAGTTTGGTGATTTATATATCATAGAAGTTGATACATTGCTTTCCCGTAAACAGGGTTACATTGCACCATAGCAGCATCATTTCTCAGCCAATACGCACACTAATTGAATAAACACGGCTTTTCGTCCCGACTCTCATTCATATCATGTTTCGTGCATTAATACACTATAGAAACTGTGATATGTAGCCTTTTCTTACATGCATGGCGAAATTGCAGTATAATGCATTTGGGCGGTATATTCAAAAATCTAATCAATAGCAGTTTAAGTGAAGGTTGAACAGAATATAAATTTTTGTTGAATTCTGTCCTTTGGTTAATGAGATACAGTATTTACAAAATTGTGCTGACGCACGACAAACGTTTTCTAAAAATGGTCGAATCCAGTGTTACGGCACCTGAAAACGAGTAAATATTCATAGAAAACTGGTAATCGAAAATTCTCATGAACCCAATGTATTTTCGTTTTTTGTAAAGAAAAAAAAAATAATAAAAACATTAAAACTAAACTTACACACACACAAAACTAATAAATAAGTGAACGATTAAATAAAAATAATAATATAAAATATTTTATTATACTATAGAATAATAAGATTTCTAAAATAAAGGTTATTAGCGCTCCCTTGCCCCCGCCTTTGAAATTAGATTCTCCGTAGAAAGTAGTAAGTACTCTGACTAAAGAAATTGCTTCGGTTTGTTTAACGAAATAAAACTATAAAAATAAATAACACCAAATTTTCACGAAATTGATCAGAAATAATAAAATATTTAAAAAAAATTCAGTATAAATTGACAAAAAAACTTGAAAAAAAAAAAAAAAAAAAAAAAAAACAGAAGATTTTTTTTTTTTTTTTTTTTTAACAAACATGGATGTAAAAAAAATGATGAAATTATTCAGTTATTTCTGAATAAAACTAATGACACCAACAATTGTCAATTATATTTATAGGCAATAACCGTTTTGGATTAACATTGTGATGGCGATTACGAATATTCATATCGTAGCAGCGAGTAAAGAGAACGGATGAATATCACGCATGCGTTATTGCTCAGCTGATAATCGGTTCCTAATAAAGCAAAATCATGATCATTAAAGGCAATAACGAATATTTATATCGTAGCCGTGAGCCGCGATTTCAGATAAACCCAATGTCAAATATCGCGCATGCGTTATGCGAGTATCGAGTATCATCCCCTCTCCGTGTCAACGATTACCGGCTATCACGGCACGGGATGAAAAGCCAATGTCAAATATCACGCATGCGTTATGCGAGTATCATCCCTCTCCTTCGTATCAAAGATTACCGGCTATCACGGCACGGGATGAAAAGTTGGATATGGTCGCTCGCAATACATTCACAGCTGAGTTCCTGATAATCGTGGCAGTTGTGATATATCGCCAACTGAAAGATTTCGTTATCGGTTTCAAATTGGATGCATTAAATCGATGTTTATCGATGTATCGCCCAGTCCTACTGGTGATAACAATATTATGAAGGTTGCCCTTGTGTAATTAATTATTCTGTTGCACAGAATAATTACACTTTTTTTTTTTTTTTCAAGAAAAGTTTTTTTGATATTTTGTCCCACATATAAGTCAACATCCCAACTTTGTACGAAATTTCTCAACTTATATGGTAAGGGGAATTCTTTTAATTTCCTTTCTAGACCAGAGAAGGCACCACTTAGTCAAACATTATTGAAAAGGTTGTTTCACAGGACATTAACTATACCATTTGAACTATACTAATTCAAATTTCTCCTCTTATGAGAAGTAGGCTAAAAATATGACAGATTTTATGTTTTTATATAAATTGCTATTCATATATACATTCTTTATTTTCATTAAACTTAATTTTTAAGAAATATAGGAGAACTTAGTTGCATTCATTTTAATTACAGAGAACTTACCTGGAACTGTTGCTGCTCAGCAGTTGACAGCCGCATTAAAAGATAAATGCACTGCTGAAGAAGCTCTGTTATTAATAAAAGACTTACCTAATCCACTTCAAGAAGATGATGGTAAGTACATGCAGGGATGGAACATGGGCACAGAATTCATACCGGAATCTGTGTAAGAATTTTCTCTACCTATAATATCGTTGATATAAGAGGTAGAAAATTTTCTTACATTGGTAGTGGTATGAATTCTGCACCCGTGTTCCATCCCTGTACATGGCTTAAAACTTATTTTTAAGTAACTGAATATGGCATTATTCTGAGTTCTTTATTTATGATTTGATTACTCTTCTGTTGGACACAAAATTTAAGTTGATTTTAATGTTGTATGTTTAGAGGTGCCAATTATTACGATTTGTCCGTAATTATTACGGATTTACGGCAATAATTACGGCATTACGGACAGCATATGAAAATTACGGATTATACGCTTTAAAAAAATCGCGGATATCGATCGTTAAAAAAAAAAAAGAATCCCTACTAACGATCGACGATAAAACACACAACGGAAGCCTTCAATTCTCAATCTTTTTCCATCCACAACATAAATGTAAATATTCATTTTAAAGTTGCTTTATTAGATTCTAGAAACTATAAAGAAATAAAATTATACAATATTTCTCGTTGATGTAATTTTTTTTACCCCCCCCCCCCTCTTTTCTTATCTCCATCTAGCCATCGATAATTAAAAGCTCTGCAGAAGCCTTTAGTTTGCCAATCATTCACCATCCTCCATAAGCAACATAAATGTCAATATTCATTTTAAACTTGCTTTATTAGATTCTAGAACCTATAAAGAAGTAAAATTGTTTCACTTCTCATTCATCTAATTATTCATATTTTGACCCCCACACCCACACCCACATACACACTTCCCAGCTAGTGAACCAAACCTTATTTCTAGAACCAAAAAAGTGATAGAAGTGCTCAATATTTCTCACATATGTAATTATTTTTAGGCTTTATGACTGAACTTGATGAATCTATTTGTTTTTCCTTAATAAATTTAAAATACATCCTGTATCACCAAACAAAAAATATCTAAGATGCATAAATAAAAGAAGAATGTTTTAGTATTTAATGCCATAAAAACCGTTGTCTGAAAGAAAAAAAAATACTATTAAAAAAAAAATAATAATAATAGTAAATAAAATAAATTTTTGTAACCCCCCCCCCCCCCAAAAAAAAAAGAGAGAAATAGAGAGATAGCCAAAAGTCCCCCCCCCCCCCCCTTCAATGCAGGTTAAAAAAAAAAAAAAAAAAAAAACTTTCATTTTGTTAGAAGGTAAAGAAGTACATAATTTACTTTTACTAAACTACTTTTTACTAAAATTTTCTAATTTTTTAATTAATTGTATTACATATTTGTTTACAAAAACTGTGCAATTCGTTATTATATGCGAGTTTGTGCGTAAAAAATATTCCGTGAGGCGGATCACGCTTCATGAATGTATAACTCTGATTACTGATAGCTGTTATTGAAACTTGGCACCTCTATATGTTATTTATTTTATTTGTGGTGCTTTGCTAAAAAAGATTTTTTAAAAAAAAGTATTGATGAAAAGCTTTCTGATTTTATTATATACATATATATATAATATTGAATTTATGTGATTAAAATGAAAAGATTGAGAATTTTGAATGATGGAGATATTGAAGTTGGTATTTTCCATTCCCTCCTGCAACGTCTACAGACTTCTTGGGATAAAGTAAAGGTCATCAAAACCTGTTATGATCTTTTTTTTTTTTAAACCACTTTAAATTATGATCAGCGTTTATTGCAAGATAGCAACTATATTTATTTTACGATAATTATATTTTGTGATACCACGTATAATTTACATTTCCTAAAATAGAACTTTTATTTATTTTTTAGTGGAACCAACTCATAACCCATTGAAAATTGATGTGTTTGTCCAGACACTCTTGAATTTTGCAGACAAATCTTTCTCTCATGCATTTGCTGCAATTGCTAAGTAAGTATTAATATTTTCTCTAAATCCTTAATTTATGTTTTTACAACAAATTCCTTCATTAGAATAATTCTTAGTTCTTATACCATCATTAAAAAAAATACTTATAAGCAAGTATTGGAGATAAAATTAGCAGCTATTCAGAAAACACAATGCAGTTTTATTAAATTATATTCTCAGCCATATTTATGAAGTATTTTTATAATAAAATTACATTAGGTATTTTGCATATAAACTATAGAAGCAATGGAATGATGGCTTTGACAGGGCTGCCAACAACTACGCAATTGGCGTAGTAACTACGCTTTAGCCTGCTTCTACTACACTCTACGCATCGTATACTTAAAGCTACGCTTTTCCTTTCCCCATCGTCATCTTGTTTACAATGAGCGAACTCCGATTTCACCACGGATTAAAAAAGTATAATATAAAACTGAATAGTGGCAGACACTGGAAAAAAAACTATCTTTTTTCTTTCTTTCTTTTCTTTTCTTTTCTTTTTTTTTTTTCCTTGCACACATCTAGACAGAAATCGCAATCCAATCCTTATCA
The DNA here is from genome assembly GCA_963930645.1 of Salticus scenicus. Classification (NCBI taxonomy): domain Eukaryota; kingdom Metazoa; phylum Arthropoda; class Arachnida; order Araneae; family Salticidae; genus Salticus; species Salticus scenicus. The sequence goes on from OZ005648.1 coordinate 292,126,776, forward strand.
ACTTTTAATTTTGCATCATGCTTCATCGTAAATACTCATAAATAAATAGTAAAGAAAAAAAAAAAAAAAAAAAACATTCTACTGCTAGGCATTGCGTAATCGAAATATTGCTGACTCAGAACGGGAACAAGTATTTGTTTACATTAGCTGAGAGTGTGCTTAATTAAAACCGCAAGCACAGACACCGCAAGCTGAAAGGGGGGGAGAAAGAAACCGAATGCTATGATTATCTTTATGGCTATGATTATGCTGTATTTTGATTTTCATTTAAACTCTATCAATGTTTCAGTTATCTTAATGCTTAATAAGTCGCTAAAAAATAATACTTTCTAACGAAAAAAATTGTTTATTTTAATTATTTATCGATAAAAATAATGGATTCAAAGTTACTGAACTTTAAGTACGATTGACAACGCAAGGAAACTAAGACCAGGAAGAGCTATCTTCCGTGGGAGACTTTCTAAAGTGTCTGAAGCCTTAATCACGCGAGTTTTGGAGAAAACAGTATAAAGTCGGACTTTAACGGAGGAATTGTCCTCTGTAATAGGAAACTTTCTTAAGTGTTTTAATATACAAGTTTCTGAAAAAATCATGGAAAATTTCGAACTTTATCGTACCAAGTATCTACCGTTGGAGAAAGAAAAAGATTATTTCCTGTGCTTTTTCTTAGGATAACTGAATACGCGATAACTTAGTTTTTATAGTGCGTGGGTGATTCTAAGAAATTTTCATATCTGAAAATGGGACTTTCACAAAAATCGTCGGATTTAAAATGGATTCATCACAAAAATAGCACAAGAAAATTGCGTATTTTCATTGCGTATAAATCAGCCGCAAAAAATGACATTTCAGTAATAAAAAAAAAAAAAAGCTGATTTATGACTAAATAATTAGACATTTTTAGAAAAATAACATCTATTTTAGCAATTAGTTTACGATTACGTAATTTTAAAAATTAGCTGTAAAATAATTCCGTATTTCTATAAAAAGCCACAAAATTATACTTATAATGTAAATCATGTTTGAAAAAAGCAAGAAATTCATCGATTAGCATCAAAATAAAGCCTTTTTCAGCGATTAAACATAAATTTTGTTAATTAGCGGTGAAATGATTGCATATTTCCGTCATCGGCTACAAAAATATCGCGATTTACTGAAATCAACTGGGGAAAAAAAAAAAAACCTTTATTGGCTAGCAGCCAAATGATAGCATATAAAACGTAAATTTTTGATTATTAGTGGGTAAGCGATCCCGTATTAGCGAAAACTACTTCAAAATTATTCCCGATTTCCGAGATTACACTTTAAAAAAGGAAAAAAAAAAAAGGAAATTTCACTGATTAGTGGCAAAATAGTTGAGTATTTAAGATTCAGCTTTTAGATGAACGTATTTTGCATAGATTAGTAGCTAAATAATAGCGTGTTTCGGCAATCGGCCGCATAATAATTGCATATTTTAGGATTTACCTTTAAAGAAGAGTGAATTTTATCAATTAGAACAAAATTTATAGTATATATTAGCAATTATTTGCTATTAAACGTAGATTTTGTAAATTTGCAGTGAAATAATTACGAATTTCGGCAATCGGTCGTAAAAATATTGCGAATTCTGTACGAGAAAAATAGCATATTTATTTAATTAATGATAAAAACGTAATTCTACCTCCCCCCCCTCTACGGAAACTCGATTTTTTAGGTATATTTAGCAATAATCTTAAGGGGGAAAAAAAAGTTTCAGAAAAGTTGATGGCTGTCAGTTTGCACTGAAATTGAATTTAATGTTGTACAATTTCAATCCTTTTCCATCCTTAATAACAATGATTATTTTATTGTAGATTCAGTTTTATTACATTTTCTAATATCTAAACTATTAAAATTGTTCATTATTTTGACTTTTGTTACTCCAAAAATTTAAGATTTTGTTTAAAAAAATCCAATTTTTGTATCTGTTTGAAGTATAGCATTGAAATTATTTTCACATCAATTGTCTTGTTCTTGTAATTAAACAAGTTTCTTTTGAATAGGCATGAACTAAATGTTTGATTATTACTGAATAATGAATATTCAGTATACTGAATAACTAAAAATTTGATGCATACCTACATCTTACCTTTTTTTTTTTTTTTTCTTCACTTAATTTCATATGATTATTGCTAATTTATTTTTGTTAGTAGTTTCTTTCTTTCTTTTTCTTTTTTAATTTTTAAAATTGCTCCTCAAAGTAGCCGAAATGCTCCTCAAAATTTCTCTGAATACTCCTCAAACTATTTTTGAAAAGTTGGCAACCCTGCATATTAGTGTATTATATTAGAATTAGTGTATTTTCATGTATCCATGTTAATATAAAAGGTAAATTTGGATAAAATTTCTATTATTTTTGAATGTTTGATTATTAAAAATCAATAAATTTCAGAAAGTAAGTCATAATGTAAACAAAAGATTTTATGCTTATTTATATTTTAAGTATTTTCTAATTTTTTAGTGACTACACTTTGTAGCTTAAAACTACACTTTTTTTGCTTTTTAACTACACTTTAGCACTCCCAGAGGTTGGCAGCCCTGCTTTGATGAAGTAGATTTATTATGTTGAACTTTCCACGAGATATTTTATTGCTTTTCAGTCAGAGGTGAAGTTGATTGTCCCACTAGAAAATTTTTAAGCTCTATAAAGGCAGTCCATTACTGCTTCTGTGAACCCTGGCCTATATAATTGTTAATATTTATAGCTTTTACAAATTTTACTTCGACTTTTTCTCACATACTGAGTGGCAGTCATGGCCTTATTCAATGAAAATGCAGAATTCTCAAACCCAAAATCTTTATCCTAATTTATCTATCTATTGGCAAATGTTTAGTGATAAGAAAGATTAACTCCTTGTATGTAAATGATGTTAGAAGGAATCAAGTAGAGCAGGTGAGTGAGCCCGGGTGTGAATTGTTTTAGCAATCAGACAGTATAAAAGATTACAATAGACCTATTTTCAAAGTCGATGTGCCTAGATCTCAGTGTTCTACTGTGTGCTACCCTCCTTACAAGTAAAGTAAAGCAATGTGAAATATTATATCTATGTATGTGTACATGACTTTGTCTGATTAATTTTGCAGATCATTGTAAGAGAGTGCCACCACCTTAAAAAGATTTTAATATTGTGTATTAATATTTAGATTTTAATTGAGTCTGGGTTGAGTTAAGAATATACAGATATTAACATTATGCAATTTGTGTAGGCCAGTTACAGATAACATTTATTCAGCACAAATCAGTACAGATATCAATCAAAAGTTATTATTGTACTACCAAACTTTGCCCACTTCGTTGATCACTATATTTATATGAATTAAAAAAAAAAAAAAAAAAAAAAAATCTGGTTTGTGACAACCACATCATTTTCATTACCCACTATTAAACATATTATATGTACTTTTTTGAGATTATGTGGTCAGAAGACATAAAATTGGCCTAACAAATCAGACACTTAACAATTTCCTTGTAAGAGAAAACTAATACATGTGTAAAGACCAGGGCCGAAACTAGAATTTTTTCCACCCGGGGCAAGGAGAGATTTTGGCACTTCCACACCCACTCCCTCCAACCCAAAATTAAATTTTCATAGGAAATTTTACAAAGTTTATAATGCCCCTTTTATTTTCAACTATATTTCATAAGAAGTAAATATTGAATTTGAGTTAAATTTTCAATAAATTTACAGATTTTGAAATGTTCTATGACTATATTTAATGGATGTGTGTGCAGGATATAAATACTGTAGCTAACTTATGAGCTGCAGGTGTGGAATTCGATGAAACTGAGCATGCAGTTGAATTCTGATAAAGACCTTTGACATAAGGTGAATCTTAGACTTTTTATTAAGCAAAGTATCTTGCAATGAAAATGTTAAATTTAGAGTTTAAACAAAATAATTTGACTAGTAACTAAAAATGATGTCTCAAGTAAAGATATAAAAAACAACATTAATATATATTCAACAACTGTTAACAATATATAGATTTATTAATTATATTAACTTCAGAAAACATAGTATAAGTTAATTTGATATTTACTTTCCAACATGATGAATACAATTTGTAAAGCTTGATCATCAAATACACATTTTTTTGAAAAAAATGTTCAATATAAACGCTATAGTTCTATGGAAAAATAGTTTTAAGAAACTAGAAAACATACAGGAGAAATATCACTTTGATTTTACATATATGACGATGACCGGCGAGAAAATGGTTGAAGACAACACAACATCTCAAGGTTGCCGAGTTGACCATAGAGGGAAGAAAACGAAACCATTTAAATGATGATTTAATATAATTATACAAGTAAAACTGCAAATAATGACAGATCAAATGACAAACTTATTTATTCAGAGTTGCATTGTTGGCCCCTGAATTAGAGCAACAAAACTTTAAGTAAGACTATCTGAAGAATTATCATGTATCACCTCAAGGTCGCCCCATTGACTATCGAGGGAATAAATTGACGTGAAAAATTAACATCTCAAGGTCGCCGAGATGACCATTGAGATAAAAATAAAATTCATTTAAACAGTGTAATACAGTTTCTTTTCATCACAGAAATCGACTTGATCAAAACTCAACGTATACTAAACTTTAAATATATTAACTTTTGAAAAAAACTAACTGATCAAAAATTTAATTCATATTAGACTTTAAACATATTAATTCTTGAAAGATTTCCAGCTCCTCAACTTAATGAGATAACAAAAAGTCATTTTAAAAATCATACGTGAGTCCAGCTCACCACCTAAACACCAAGAGCTCTTGCTGCTACTCAACTGCTCAATTGCATATTCCGATGGAAGTCGCGTCCTTTTATACTCCTGCAAAATGTCATATTTGCATAAACCCATCAAATGTCAATAACATTAAAAACATTGATGACGACGCTACCTTGTGGCCAAAGCTAACACATTCTTGTAATTTAAATTAAACATTTGTGATGTGATGGCAACAACAAAAAAAGTAAAATTAGAAATGCAGAGAATGGCAACGATAGAAATATAAACAGAGATCGGCAATTCCATTGAGTAGCGTATAGTAAACAAGACAAACTTCAAATAAGGAAACAATGATTAAAGACCTAACAGAGTTAAGTTTCTTCAACTAAAAGTGAGCAAAAGACATTAAAAAATATATATGTAAAAGGAATAGAGAAATGTTTTAATTATTGTGAAGGACAAGGAATAACAATAGTTATCAAATTCTAACTTAAGTGATCCTGACTTGTGGTACTTTTCTTGTGGTACAATGCTCTTACTTTTTACTTGTGGTACGACGCTCGACTTGTGGTACTTTTGTTTTTCTTGATATCTATATCTCGGCATCTCCAAGACTGAATTTAACAAACTTTATACATTACATACTTGTTATGAAAAACAGAGTTTACAAAACAAAACAGAATCACAAAGTTTTATGTAGGAAATTTTAGGTTTGAATTGACAAAGTGTGAATGAAGTGACCATGACTCTTAACCATCTGACTGCTAAGCAGCGCGACAGTGCTGCAGTGTAGAGTCTTGGGCCGTGTCGGGTAACCCGATTTTACCCCGACCCGACTCACTGGTCAGGTTGAATGTGTTTTTTTACTTGCGGATCGGGCTGACTGATTTTTTTTTTTTTTTTTTTTTTTCGGTTTGGGTCGGGTTTAGTTTTTTACAAGTCGGGTCGACTTGAGAACATCTTTCAAAAAAATTTTTTATAATTGTAAGCAAAAACTTGTTAGCATAATTATAGCTGTATAAGTTATTTTAGATATATATCGGAGCTCCGTATTTATTATCCGTATTCGCAGACATCTGCTGAATAAAAAAGATCCGTATTCATATCTGTAGTATAAACATGAAAAAAAAAATATTCGTATACATTTTCTTTTCTTCAACAAATCTAATACAGTTCTTTTGTAGAAATTGTATGAAAATTAGAAAGTACTATAAATCTTTATTGACTATACCCCGATTCATTGTTTTTCATGGGGGGGGGGGGACACAATGAATGCGGGAAAAAATTAATGTGGGTTAAGCCCTGGTTTTTAAGAACACAAGAAGCAACGTCAACGTCAACGTTTCCGATGCCGCAACGCTCCAATCAGAGGCTCCTTGATATCAGTGCTGGCATTGAAATCGCAGAACAGAGCATCATGACGCATGCGCAAATTGAAAATCCCGACGCCGAATACGTTGACGTTTGCATTTTGTGTTCTTAAAAACCAAGGCTTTAAAGTCAGTGTATGCAGAAAACAATGCTTACATATTAATACATGCAATATATATGTATACAACTAATAAATATTAAATTGTTACTTACCAAACTGTAAAAGAAATAAATTGTAGTTGTAGAACATTAAGTGGTATTTATTTGAAATAATCAGTAATTTGGGCTACATGGCCTTTGTGCAGGAAAACACAATTGTTGAACATATTCTTTTCATTATTTTTCTTTTACAAAAAGTAAAAAAAAAATATATATTTATTTATTTATTTTATAAAGTTCTTTTATTTCATTATTTATTTGTAAAATGCAAAAAGAATTAATGAATTAACTGATAATTGCTTGAGTGATTGTGTTTTATTTAATAACATATATATATATTTTTTAAATACTCAAAAAATATCACCAGGAGACGCCGCGAATAGTCTAATCATTGAAATCAATTAAACGTAGTTCTTTTGAAAGAGAAATATCTAACGCGATTTTCAATGCATAAATTATTACGACGCTCATTTCATGATTTTTGTAATATATATCTTTATATTTGCAGGGATGGAACATGGGTGCAGAACTTATACCACTATCAATGTAAGAAAATTTTTACTTCCTAAATCAACAATATTATAGGTGAAGAAATTTCTTAAACAAATACCGGTATAAATTCTGTGCCTGCGTTCCATCTCTGTATTTGTGACAAAAGGTGGAAAAAGAAAAGAATGGGCAGAGTCTCGATAAAATCTTATAAAAATATACACACCCCTTCACTATGCTGAATTGTATATTTGAAAAACTATGTTAAAATTGGATTTTTTCACTGCCCTTAAATTTTCGTAAAACATTGTGTGTGAACAATTATTAATGATGAAACAGGTTTTTTGTTTTTATTTATCCTTTAATGATTGATACTTAAATTGGCCTTTTACATAGACTTCAGTAAGACTTGGTTTTCATTAATTAGGTGTGTGTTTTTATAGATCATTAGAAAATTTCAGATTTTTTTTTTCTGTAGAAAGAGCTATCAAGGGTAAATGATTTATGCATCAAAATACACATTTATATATGCCCTTTCGATTGCTGCTTACTTTTATTTTTTTATTTTTACTGCATGGTGTGGTTTTTCTAGTTGGGCATGATTGGGTTTTGAATTTTTTACAAAACTGAAATTAAATATTCACACAAGAAAAACATTTATTGGGGCCTGAAATACCGATAGCAATTTGAGGATGTATTTCAGAAAGTGCTTTGGCATTAAAACAGTTAAGTATAATATTCAGGATAGCCAGAGATTTTTTTTATTTATTTATTAGGTATCCATATATAATTATATATGGATATCCTGCTTTTAAGTCATCTCTTATGAAGAAACTTTTTTAGATAAAAATTACACAGAATATGTAATTTATTTTAATTATATATAGATGATAAAATTATCTGACATAGAAGTAAATTTACAGTGCGTTAAGAAATTATAAGACTGCAAGCGTATTGGTGCATTTCTGAAGAAGAGAACATAATATGCAAATTTTTAGTTGCGTATTTAAAATTGATTGTGAAACACATCCTATACTAATTTCAACTTTTAAAATTAAATTAGATTTCATTAAAAGATTTCATTGTTCTAAAAATTAAAGACTGTGACTGTTAAGAAATTATAAGACCACCTGAGAAAATTAGCATATTACACATGACGCCAAACTCAATATAAAGTGTATGCATCAGTATTTCGTTAAAGCATTACCTAAGAAGCAAAGGCTTAGGTTTTGAATGTGTTATCTATGATTAATTTGACGATGCTTCGAGGTAAAGAACTATCGGAGTGTGAAATGAGGAAAATTTTATTTTATGACGATTCTGGTAAATCTGAAAGAGATATTGCGAGGTTAATGAACCGTTCTAAAACTTCCATTCACAATGCCATAATTAGAAAAGATTATTCAAAAAAAAAAAACAATCTGGTAGAAAAAATATTTTGACAGCACATGATAATAGACAGATTTTTCGTCTATCAACTAAAAAAAGTCTTTTAACTCGTGAAATTTCAAAACGTTTCAGCAAGAAAACTTCACATGCAACAGTCTGAAAGAGTCTTAAATTAAATATTAATACAAAATTTATAAAACTGAAAAAAAAAAAAAAATTACTGAAATGCCATCGAGAAGAAAGACTAAAATGAGCTAAAAATGTCATGTTATGGAATGATGAGTAGAAACAAATTATATTTTCTGATGAAAAGAAATTGAACTTTGATAGTCCCGATGGTTACAAACACTATTGGCATGACTTGAGGAAGAAACCAAGAGAATGCTTCAGTCGACAAATGTGTGGAGGATCAGTAATGATTTAGGGAGTTTTCAGTTATGAGGGATTGTGTGATTTACAGTGGATTTCGGGTCATATGAACTGTACACAATATCAGTCTGTGCCAGGGCCCGAAATTTCAACTTAGATTACACTCGCTGAAAAAAAAAAAAAAAAAATTACTCACCACAATATGATACATTTTTATCTCAAATGATGAATTTGGATCAGTCAACCTTAATTTAAATTAATAATATACGGATACAAGAGGAAAAATCCCCAATTTTTATAGGTGTCACTGCCACAATATAGATATATATATATATTTTTTTTAAATTATTAATTTTTGCTAAAGACAAAATTTTTTTTACTTTCTTCTATATGTATATATAGAGAAAGTATTGGATTCGTGAAAATTTTCGAACTCCTGTTTTCGATGTATTTGCACGTTTTGGGATGTCCTGAACATGATTCGACTGTTTTTAGAAAATGTCTGTGTGTGTGTATCACGAATTTTGTGTACGCTGTATCTCACGAACCAATGAACGAAATTTAACTAAACTTGGTATTTAGTTGGACCCTGACATTTACGGTGCTGATTAGATTTGGGGATCATTCTCTCAACAGGTAGCTCTATGATTGCATTTTTTTAGGAAAAAAAACTTTGTGCATGTGGGGGCATCGATTCCCCCCTGGGGGGGAGTAAATTTTCAATATGGGTATCTTTCGAAAGATCTCGTCAATACTTGTAAAACGAATGGTTGAACTATAGGTCGGTAATAATTTAAAACAAAGTTATCGATTTTTTTTACTATTAACGAAGAAAAAAGAAAAAAAAACTTAGGAAAAAAAATCTCATTTCTTCTGATAATTGCAAAAAAATGGCTTACTTTCGGCATTTAGTGATATAATTCTGTCAGATAAAAATCGTCTGCACTTATAAAGAAAAATAATTTGGTAATTTAATAAACAATTCGTATTGAATAAATTTTGTGCAAAATTATATAGAAGAAAGTCATGTGGTGGCCACAACATACTAGTTTTTTTTTTTTTTGTGGTACTTTCATGCAGTTACATAAAAAAAGTTGTTAGACATTTTTTTTTTATTAAAATCATAATCGTAAAATAAAAAATAAAATTGGCAAATAAAAAAATAAAATTAATATTTGGCAGATGAAGTGATTTGTTTTAACAAACAGTCCTTCTTTATCAACATTTTACAAAATTTCTCACAATTATAAACCTAAATTATTCTTAGTAAGGTAACGACACCAGTGCTCGTCACTCTTAAGGCCTTATTTTTAAAATGTTTGTTTTTTTCGTGTCATTCATGTGGTGTTATACTTTGGTCTATTTTATACACTGATTCTTCTAGTTGTTGTTAGACACTTTCAATTTTTCAATACGTTAAGCCAATTTTTTTAAAAAAAAGATAATTAAACCTATAAAAATGCACCAGTGCTCGTCACATGAAAACTGCGTTTCACCAGTAGTCGTCAGGTGTTTGCACCAGTGGTCGTCATGTAAACAAAACGCAACAATTTGCTCAATAGTTTGATTTTAATTGCGTTTTTGCAAAATTAAGTGAAACAGAATAGCTTTGGAACATATTTAGAAACCAAATCCATTCTTAGGGTTTAAAACACAAAACATTAAATGGTAAAATTCAAAATATTGCGAATAAAACAAATTCATATGTGAAATAATTTGAAATTCTTTGCTTTTAAGAAAAGTTTTCATAATTTTATTCGTTCTCAAAAATATCTATACTTAAAGCAAAGGGTGAGTAGCAGGGGAAGGGGTAATAATCTCGTTTTTAACAGTGACTTTACGCCAAATTATCGCAGTAAGATTGATTTTACCATGCTTTTTATTAACGCATATTCTTGTTTGTTCGTCCAGTACAAATCTTACAATTGACTTTTAACTAACTTCCCGACTACCTAGACATTTGAAACTTTCAGAATAGTTCAGAACACTATGAAAATGCCTTTTTTAAATACTTTTACCCAACTGCTCTGGGTCCCTGCAGCCTTCGGCAGCGTTATCAGTACAAATCTTGCAATCGATTTTTAAATGACTTTTCGACTAGCTAGACATTTGAAACTTTCAGAAAAGCTCAGAAGACGGTAACAATGGATTTTTTAAATATTTTTAGCCAATTGTTTCGGGCCACTGCTGCTTTCGGCAGCGTTTATATGGTTCAACAGAAAATTTATTTAACTTTTTTCCCGACTAGCTAGACATTTGAAACTTTCAGAATAGCTCAAAACACGGTGACAATGCATTTTTTAAATATTTTTAGCAAACTGTTTCAGGTCCCCGCTGACTTCGGTAGCGTTCACATGATTCAACAGAAAATTTATTTAACTAACTTCTCGACTAGCTAGACATTTGCAACTTTTAGAATAGCTCAAAACACGATAACAATGAATTTTTTAATACTTTTAGCCAATTGTTTCGGGTCCTCGCTGCCTTCAGTAGCGTTTATATGATTCATCAATCATATACTCGTCCCAATCATCAATCTTCCCGACTACCTAGACTTTTGAAATTTTCAGAATAGATCAGAACACAGTGACGATGCATTTTTAAATTACTGTTAGCCAATTGTTTCGGGTTCTCGCTGCCTTCAATAGCATTTATATGATTCAACAGAAAATTTTAAAACACTGTATATAAAAAATTCTTTTTGTATTGCAATTCTTTTTTTTTTAAACGTATGGGTTGATTATGCGTACCTAACACATACTATAAAGGGATTTTGAGAAATCCTTCGCCTCTCCTTCCTCATTAAGTGTGGGGTGGATGCAAAAACACAATTTCAAGAGTAATTATTCTCCAAATTATATCAGAAAAGCAATTTTTTGATGCGTTGATTGGTTATGCGTACCCAAAAATACTGTAAAGGTATTTTGCGTAATTCCTTCCGACCAAATTTTGAGAAAGGGTAGCAAAAACGTATTTCTACGCATAACTCTGCTCTAAATAATCTTACAAAGGAGATTTCTGATGTGTGAATTAGTCATATGCATCCAACACCTAGTATAAAGTGATTTTGGGAAGATCTTTCGTCTATGTGAGGGTGGCAATATATATATATATATATATGTTTTCAAGCTCAACTCTGCTGCAAATTATTTTCGCGAGTGGATTTTTTTATGCGTTGGTTGGTTGTGTGTGTGTACCTTACACGCATTATAAGGCGATTTTGCAAAATTACCCTTCCCCTCTTCCCTCAGCCTGGCAGACAAAAAACACGTTTTTAACCTTAGCTCTACTCCAAATTAACTCAGAAAGGCGAGTTTTGATGTGTGGGTATTGGTTAAAAGTACGCAATATGTAATTTGATAATATTTCGTTAAAATTCTAACTTTACCCGTGGGAGGGGGGGGGGGATAAAAAGCGGTTAAGTCTATGGCGAAGGCAGTAGAAGCCAATCATCATATTGCGGGACAGAAAGCTATTACAGAAGCCAGCGGGAACGTTAACTGAGATTTCGACTGATTTCAAAGTTTTTTTTTTTTTTTTTTTATGATAGGGATTTTTTCCTATTTTATTTAATATAGGGACCAGCGAAGGTGGCAAAACTTGCTAGTATTATTCTACACATCAAGCTAATGTTATCAAATATTATGGATATTAATGTTATCAAATGTTAATGTTAATTAATGTTATCAAATATTATCTTACAATTTTAATTATTTAAGAACAACAGTCAACAGGGTAAATTTGATCAACATTTTAACTATTTGTTTATCTTACATAATTAATATAATGTTTAATATTTTCTATATAAGTATTTATTCACCTGCATCTAACATAACAAAAAAGCCTTAACATAATTTTGAACCGACTCACAGTCATGCTAACTATGAAATTAAGACTTTGTATTTTATCATTTTCGAAATATATATGAATTAAAATTAAATTATCACGGTCGATAAAAAACTTAAATATCACTTAAATACATTTTCGCAAAAGCATGACATCATAAAAATTTAAAATACATTAGACAGATGTATGGAGTAATCATGTCTGCTTTTCTAAAATATATAACAGAAAACTAGAAAAAACTCTTTATAACTAAATATGTTTATGTGCCATTGTTTAATTTTTTCAGCAAAATAATATGGAAAATTTTAGGTGGTTTAAAGTCAGTCATAGTGAATTAAAGGTACCATGACTGACTTTATTTAAACAAGCTATACAAAAGTTACAAGTGCAATAAAGTTCACGTTCTTGAGGTTAAAATACATTTGTTTACATTTACGAATACCCCTGACGACTACTGGTGCGGATTGTCAAATTAAAGTAAAAATTATACCATCATAATTCTAAGCGAAAATATATTATTTTTCATCAAAAAAGTTACCCAGTTATTAAAAATGTTAAAACACCAGTGTTCGTCAGGGGTGACGAGCACTGATAAAACGTGCAAAATATGCACCAGTAGTCGTCATACCTTAAAAACCTTTATATTATGTCAAATTTAAGTTGCACATAAATCGTATTCTGCATTTCATAAGCATTACATACAATGCTTTATGAGCAATGTCAAATGCAGCAAACAACAAAATATATCAAGAAATGCATATCTATTCCCTTAATCATTTGCTTTACGTTTACTCAATTCAATTGTAATTTAACGTATACTTTCCTTATTTTGTTTCTCCCTACTCTTCCCCAATAGTTGAAATCGAACTTTTTATGTCATAAGAAGCAGAAGGCTTTGGAGAATCTTATGCGGGTAGATTCAAATTCATACAGGTTATAAAACGGTTATTTTAACACTTCTTTTAAGAGGGTGACGACTACTGGTGCAGATTTTAGGGGTGACGAGCACTGGTGTCTTTACCTTAGTTAATAAGTTTTTAAAGTAAGTAAATAAAGGGGGTGTTTTTCACGTGTCTACATTTTGTTCATTGAAGAAAAAAGTATTGCTTTTTAAATCAGATGTGACTATTTCTGAAAAACATTTTATAATGATAAATTTTGTAATTTTCAATAGTTCAAATCCACTATTTCATATCTCGGCAGTTATGATAAAGACAATTATATTTTTAAATGTTTAAAATTTTATATTTCTAAAAAGTCTTTAATTTTGGGTTGAATTCATTGATTGTAATTAAAGACTTCAAATATTACAGCAAATATTTATTATTATTATTATTATTTTTAAAAACCTATTTTTATTCAGTTTTATGCTTTTGTGTGTTAAATTACGATATTATTTACCAAAACAGTTTTTTTTTTTTCCTGTAATTCAATTATAGATATCATACAGTTCTCAAAATATTATCTACATCTGAAGAAGCTCAAATTTGTATATTAAGAAGCATGTTTGAACTTTGGCATTGCCATCAGCAAGTATATATGTTATATATTTTACATTAAAAGTATTCTTCAAATTCATTCAAGGTTATATCTGTACTGATAAGTATAAAGGATTTAAGTCCATATTCTTGATTTTTCAGGAGACGAAAAATAAAGTTAAACTAACTAAAAACTAATCAGAAGAATCGATTAGGAAAAAGGGATTAGGTTGATTTATACCCTTTATACCATTCAGTGATTGTCAATCTTCATTTAATAAAGGGAAAAAAATGAATTAAATATTTTATACTAATGATTAATGCTAAATTTCTGACTTGAATCTTTTTTTACCAATGGATTTTCTCAAAGCCTAAATGACATGGATTTAAATCCTTTATACCAATCGATAGAGAATTTTTTTCTGAGTCTGACTATGTACTTACTCAAAATCGACATTTTTGGACTTAAATTCTTTATACTTATCAGTACAGATATATTGACCTCTTCCGGTAAAATTTAATAATGAAAAATGTTGCATAAAATAACCATTTAAGTTTTATTTAATACTACTCTTATTGATTACGGTTTTTATTTCCCAATACCTTTTTAATGCCTTTTTCCTTTAGTAAAAATTTATACTGACAGGGCCGATGTTTAACAGTGATTTTAGTCTGATGACGAGTATAGCTCGTCATTGTGCCGTATGACATGAAAAACAAGATATACTTGTCATTTTACCAGAAAGGGTTAATTAAAAAAGCAATTTTTTTTTTTTTTTTTTTTTAACATTTTAGTATTTTAAAGTATTTTCTTAGATGTATTTCAACTTAAGTATGATCTTTAAATTACTATGCAAATTTTCATCATAAATTCTTAATTGCTGTATTTAGAAGGTTTTATGATACAGTGTGTTTTACAAACTTTGTTTGTTCCCATTTATGTTTCATGAAACTTCTCTTAAAATTTAATATTAAGGCTAAATTTGAATTATGTTTACAAATGAAAATTATAGACTAAAGATTTTTAAAAGCTTATTAACATGGGAAAGTTAAAATTCCTTTCAGAAAATAATTTAAGAGGACTCTCTACTTATCGTAAACGGAAGCCAAGGCCAATGTTATTCTCTGGAGAATTTTGCCCCATTATAACTCATTAATTAATACATATTTTTAAATTCTGTTTTACATTTAGAAAATACACAACTATTAAACAGTTTATCGCCTTCTAAAATTCATTTTTTCAAATTTTTAATATTTTATTTTGAGGTGGTAAAATGTGAATTTTCACAATGGGAAATTTTGCATTTTTGAACTTAAAAATAAAATATAAAAAATTAAAAAAATCAATTCTTAGAAAGCAATTAACTATTAAGCAGTTGTAAATTTTCTAAATGTTAAAACGGAATTTAAAAATATGTATTAGTTAATGTATTATACTGGGGCAAAATTAAGATTTATTTAAGCTATGCAAATATAATTATTAATTTATTGATTTAATTTGCTTATTTTGAATTTGTTAAAGGATTTTACAACAGTTTAAAAATGGAAATATTAGATATTTAAAATTATTGAATACCTTAAACATCACTTCGTGCTGGCAGAAAAGCTCTTTTCGGCAGGGGATCCCCTCCTTCGGCGGTGCCGACTGCACTCTGTGGCTGGCGGTCTTTCAAACGTTGATCATCTCTTTTATGGATGTACATGTGACGCCATATCTCGTTTATCTCTGCTGATTCGTGGTCATTAATTACGTCATGATTGTGCGCAATTTCAATGCTTTCTCCCTGAGATAAGTGTAGGTTTGATTATTGAAATTAGCTAATTTGGTGACATTGTTAAAATCTATTTTTATATTATTTTCCAGATAATTTTTGAGGGAAAAATGTACTCTCGGCTTATATTCGGAAATATACGGTATATATTTTATTGAGAGATATTAGTTATGTAAAAAAAGTGTGGTTGAAGCTAAATTATATATATATATTTAAAGACATAATAAGAGTTGTGTACCTTAATAAGAAGTATAATAAAATACAACAAATAATATGTATCACTTCTGATTAATACGTAATAAGGCATTTTTACAATATAAGTTTTTCCCTTTTTTTTAGATGATAGTTGGCTTAGTTACCAAATTCTTGAAAGCTAAAATAGTTGAATGTTCATCAGTTGCTAATTGGTTGTTTTCAAAAGAAATGGCTGCTGAATTTCCAAAGTAATTAGATATAATTTTCAAATTTGTTCGCTTCCTTTTTATTATTTTCCTTTTCTTAATGAAAGTTTTTTATTTTGCAGAACATACATTTGGGAAATTCTTCATTTGACAATAAGAAAAATGATCCGCCATGTTACAAATATCCAGAAGCAGGTTATGGATGCAAAAAAGAAATTACAGAAAGTAAATATTTAAATAGATTAATTATATTATGTTTATTTGCCAGTTTATCAAATTATTTTTATATTAAAATCGACTGATTTACTATTGATAATATTCTGATATAATTGTCTAATTACCAATTGCTGGACTTCCAAAAGTTTGTCGTCGCCTGTGATCTGGTGGCGCTACTGTGTGTCTATGGCGGTTTTTGATTCGTAGTAATTCACGTAATCACGGTTATGAATAATTTCAATTGTTTCACGGAAAAAAGCATATGTCAGGTTATTATAATTTGCGATTTTTATTATGTCATTGAATTGAATATCGATGCTATTTTCTTGATAAGTTTTAGATAGTGCTGTAGTATTTTTGGCATATTTAATGTCGTTTTGGTGTTTTTTAATTCGTGTTTTTTATATTTATTTTTGTTACACCTATCTAGCAACCTGTCTTATTATTTTGATAAGTAAAGGGGATTTTATAAATTCCTGCAGTTTCTGAGGGGGAAATATTATCTTTATCGTTTCTTACAACTTGAAATATATTCGTGTTCAGAACTGAACCAAAAATAATAAGACAGGTTGCTATATAGGTAAAATAAAAATCAAAACAAGAATTAAAGGACACCAAAACGACATTAAATATGCCAAAAATACTATAGCACTATCTAAAACTTATCAAGAAAATAGCATCGATGTTCAATTCAATGACGTAATAAAAATCGCAAATTATAATAACCCGACATATGATTTTTTCCATGAAACAATTGAAATTATTCGTAACCGTGATTCTGTGAATGACCATGAATCAAAAACTGGCATAGACATACAGTGGCACTACCTGATCACAGGCAACGACGAACTTTTGGAAGTCCAGCCACTTTCCACTCGAGCCATGACTGACAACGCCGCGGTACCTCAGGCGAAAAGCATAAGGTTATCTTTATGAATATTAAAAAATGTATATTCGTTTCATTTGGTTTAATGCAGTCTATAGATGTTAAACTCTACTTACCTGCAATTTCCCCCATACACGCAATGTAATTGAATTCTCTTGTGTGTTCCTGCCCACGAACCATTTGCTTGATCTCAATGAAAAGCTTAGTGTAGCATCCCTATATGATACACATTTAGAATACCAAGTTTGAACTTTCTGTTATATTTTGTTTTTGAGATATGCTGATAACGGACAGAGACAAACAGACAGATACACAGGCCAACCGCTAAAAACATTATTTTTAGATTCAGGGCACCTCAAAATGTATAAATATAACAAAACTCAATTTCAAAAATTTGACCCCAAAACAATACTTTCTCTACCTTATGGGTAAGAGAGAGTAAAAATGTCTGTGGAAAGAGGATAAAATATAATTGGAAAAAAAGTAAAAAGTATTGATATTATCACTTTTCAACATTTTTTTTTTTTTTTTTTAATGATTAATGTTGTTATTATTTTAAGCACACCGTACAAGTCATCACTGTTCACCCATTTATAGGATAAATAAAAATCTTGATTTGACAGCATGTTGAGAACAAAACAGATTCAGATCTTTAATGAATTTCGATATTTATTTTAATATATTTTTTATAATTACTGAATTATTTTTAATAGAAACATTTTGAAATTTTATTCTAATGAATTTTGATTTGTAAAATACTCAAAAATTTTTAGGAGGATGCTATGGAAGAAGATGAAGATGATGATGAATCTTTATATAATTCAAAGCCTACCGAAGAAATGATTGAAGAAATGGAAGAAAAACTAGACACTGCCCAGAGTGAATTGAAAAATTTGTTTCTTATTATTTTTCAGGTAAATTTTCTCCAATTTGGCTTAATGAAAAGTTGTTGTTGGGTGTCTTTATATTTTTTTATGCATCATTGAAAAAACTAGTATTGACTGAAAAAAATATGAACTTTGTTTAAAAAAAAAAAAAAAAAAAAAAAAAAGTAATAATTTGCAAATATGCAACACTTATTTTGAATATAAATATAGTGCTGACTCTAGAGTAAAAGGGCGGGAGGGGGGGGGGGAATTCAATAAAAGGGGCAACCTATTTTCAAAAAGGGCATAATTTGCAGTCTTTTATGTAGTGATTTTTGTATGTGACAAAAGTAAATTACTAATTTTACGTGTATATATGTAAAATAATTAGTTATTGTCATAATATTGCTGTGAAGCTCTGCGGGTGTTCTAGGAGTACTACACCCGATTCTAGAGTCATTAAATTGCACACTTGCAGTCTAGGCACAATAATCACTCAGTAGTTAGCTTTAATTGACTTTATTAATTCCAAGGCATGACTGAAGGTGGTTGAAGGCAATGGAGTACGGGGTTTTGCTGGACGTTATTATCGAAAATCGGCGTGTTATTTCCGAACCTCGGGGGCCGGGTCCCGAGGCCGGCGTACTCGTTAGTTCTTAGCAGCTGATAGTTCAAAGATCTCTAAAAGCTCTCTCTAATTTTTCGAGTTTCGTGTTTTGTACCCGTAATTTTTGGCGTAACTTGGCGTCTTTCTCAACCCAACCCATTTTCTTTAATTGGTTATTTTATTCAACACCAACGCCTTTTCCTGCCTTTTCATTGTGTCCTATAGGTTAAAATTTTATATTCCGCAGACATCGGGAATCTGGTCGGTGCTCTCCTTTGCCAACTCGCCAATTAATTAAAATCCTTATTTATTGCTTTGCATCTGACAGAAACTACTCAAACCGCAATTTAAACTCATTTAAAACCATTATTTATTGCTTTGTATCTGTTTGGCGCTTATTGCTCATTAACTTAATTTTCCAGGCCAATTATAAAGCTATTTCCAGACATCAAAATACTTAAAATGATTACTTGTTTATTTCACATGATCGTGACTGCACTTAGCATTCATTATTTTTTATGCTTTTAATCTTACAGCTTAATATGAAATCTCCTTTAATTTATTTTGCAATATTACTTTGAAATATAACCAGAATACCCTGAAACTCTGAAAATGTTAATTTAATTCTTACTTCTTTTTATTTCTTATATTTCATATCCCTTATATTTCATATATGTGGGCTATATGCATTTTTTGTTTCTGGAATGCTGTAAAACTATTGCTAAAAAGTTGCATGTGAAGGAAAAAAGTATCTAAAGGCCTCTGAACATTTAAAATGTTTGAAAGGCCACTTGGTACTAAAATGTTTTTAAAAGGGCCGTCGGGTGCTGAAATAGTTTGAAAAAGGGTCACAGGGTGCTAAAATACTTTTAAAAGGGCCACAGAGTGGAGCACCCTGCCAAATTAGCCTAGAGTCAGCACTAAAATAATTAAGAATAACTCACTCTCTCATTGGATGGTTGGGTGGGTTTGTGAAATTAAATAAATAAAAAAAGCAGAAGGCTTGTTGCATTTACTTTGTATTACTATGCTAACTTTCTTTTTCCAGTAAAATTTCAGTTTCTTCCTTTTTGAGTTGTCAACTATTCTTAAAATTCTAATTATACTATTAAACACAATGTAATCAATCAGTGAATTTTATCGTTTCTTCGTGGTTTCATTGTTATTCATCTGCTTTGAAATTTTGCTTTTTCAGTCCATATGACTCCTATTCTGGTCATGGCAGGCTGGGTGAGTGTTGCCGGCGTGAAACTAGTTTAACCGCACAGGCAAGTCACAAGTCTTGCCGCCTGCCTCCTTCCTTCCTATCTTATGTTTCTTAAATTATTTTTTCATAAATTTTGATAAAGTTTATGGTTTTAAGTTAAGATTTTGTGTGTTACTTTATTGATTCGTTTGTTTTTGCAGGCTGTTAATTAATAAATCTGGTTTCTTTACATTAGTGTATTTCATCCACTTATAAAAATTTTCATTGGTCATTGGTGTTTCAGTGATCTTGTATCTGTTGCTTGGCTTCTACTATGCTTAATAGATCATCATTATTATATATGTATATATACATATATATAAAGTAAGCACATAAAAGCTGGAGCACAGTAGGCCCATGAGTCCCGGGCCTAGGGGTCCCATAAATTTAAAGGCACTGGAGTAATTTTATTAAGTAGATAAGTTGATCATCATAAGTTGAAATGCTGCACAGTAGTTGATGTATTAGGAATAGAATAATATATATATATATATATATATATATATATATATATATTGTTATTTTTATTGTTATTCTGAAATATATACATAGTATTTCAAAATGTAGTGTTATTGAAGAGGGGAAGAGAGCAGGGGTTGAAATCAGAATCAACAAGTTGTGTGCCAAATGGCAACTAGCGTTGTTTTCGTAGTTGCAATTATATTGTACTAAGGTGCCATTTTAAAATTGTTCTTCACATACAGAAACGTATGCATAAACATTGTACATAAACTGCAATTATTTAAAATGCTCATTCTTTATTTAGTTAGTTTTTTGCATTTTAAAAATGTACTAGTGCAAATATTTTTACAAGAAAGCTAGGAATTTAATTCTACTACTTTGTTGCTAGTGCCTTTATTTCATCGCATATTATAACTACCCACTGAAGGGTAAAAGAATGTTAGGCGTCAAAGTGATGACTAGGTATAAAATTGTGGTCGTCAAAACAAAATATTTATTCAGATATATTTATTCCACTTTTTTATATATGCTGCTTTTATAATTATAAAAAAGTAATAAATAACTTTCAGCATATCAATCTTATAAACTTTAATAAATTTTAAATCCAACGTTTCGGCTAAATTCCTTCATTAGCCTTCCTCAGGGAAAAATGATGTTAAAAACACATAAACATAGAACTGCTCTTTATCCTTGTCTTGTGGTGATCATGTTTCATGTTCCTTTGAGTGTCTTAGCATATTTTTAAAAATGTATATAGTATATTTTTACAATTTGTGTAATCATCTGTTAAATGTTTTGAAGTTGTAATTGTGGTATCATGTACTTAAATTTTCTATGTTTATGTGTTTTTAACATCATTTTTCCCTGAGGAAGGCTAATGAAGGAATTTAGCCGAAACGTTGGATTTAAAATTTATTAAAGTTTATAAGATTGATATGCTGAAAGTTATTTATTACTTTTTTATAAAACAAAATATTTAGTTGCAAAATACAGCTAACGACCGCTAATTTCGAACTCTGGAAGGGAGCGCCATAGTGAACTTAAATCTGTTAAAAAGCCATGTATTATCATTGTTACACTTTATACAACTTAATGCTTTGAAATGTTGGCAAAATTTTGTTATAGAATTTTTATTATTTTTTTTAAAGGGCTCCAGGATGTGCGACTTTAGTAGTATTTCTTTATGCTATTTCTTAGTTAAATAGAAAGGGATAAAGTAAAGAGAAAAAGAAAAAAAAAATTTTTTTCTTTTTATCCCTTTACTTTATCCAATTTTTATATGATCGTCTGTGCTCCTGTAGTCTATCTAATTCTTGCCGTACAGCCATTCACTTGTATAAACATATTTACAATTTTTACAAGGAATTAAATATATTATGGCAGTTAGATCCAAAGAAGGGGTTACAGGTTTAAAGTTAAAGTTTTTTAATTGTTTAATCAGCTGGAAAGCAGTATAATTATGTGGTCTAAGTTTTTCTTCAGAACTTATTGCTGAATTACTTAAATCACACAATATTTATAATACTGCTTTTTCATATTTATACTGCTTTCTAATAAAACTGTACTGGGTATTCTTGAACAAATTTACAATTATGCTTGCAAAGTTGATAATTTACACTGCCTTAAAAATAGCTTTCAATTAATTCAATACATTAATTCACAACTCAAATTAATCTTCCTCACAATTTTAAAGCAGAAAAATTCAAAACACTTCTTAACTTTGTTATCCATAATAATTATATCTTCCACAACAATATCTATTTGCAACAAGTAGGAATCCCACAAGGGGGAAGTATTTTGGCAGATCTATATCTTTATTATTGTTAAAATTGAAAATTTTTAACACTATTTATTTTAATTAATTTTTCTCAAATCCTCCAAAAAATAGTTTGGCTCTTATTTATTTAATTTATTTTCCCCGAATTAATCTTTTAACCCTTTGTGCTCAGCATATTTTCCTATTTTGAACAGTAAGACATGCCTTTTGGCGTTCCTTTAAAACGTCACACGTATAGTTTCCAACTTACTACCTTTTGGCTACCGAAAAATTGTAATAATTTGTTTTATTTTACTTCATCATTGAATAAAATAAATCTTTCTGTTAAAATTTTCAGGTAGCCGAAAGGTTGCCTATAGTTACACATTTTAGAAAAATAACATTTCATTTGCAGAGGAACACCTTAAGATGTGGATCGATTTTTTAATGTCCCCTCAGAAAGGACATACGAGCAATAAGGGTTAAATTACTCAAAATTCAAAGGAAAAAAGAAAAGTTTAAAATTCACGTGAATGGTTTGTTTGTAAATAAACTGTCGATGTTTCTGATTGTAAACAAACAAATTCACCAATCAGAAAATTAAAAAGCAAATAATAGTTAAATGGATTTAAAATCATTTTACATCGTGCTCAAATAATTTTGAAATAATATTAATAATTTTTATGACATACATATTTCGTTAGTTAAAATTTATGAGAACACTTTAATTATGTTTTCAAAATTCCTTCTAGGAAATTCCATTAGGTCCGCAGAAACGCGGTATCACTATGCCATTTCAGAATAGCATCTCTTTAAAAAAATGAGTTAGTCTTAATAGTAATAATCTGTCTTAAAAAATAGTCTGAAATATATTTTCCTCTTCAAAATTAATTTAATTTAATCTTAATTCTTTAACTTTTATTTGAGCTTACGATCAAATTAAAATGCAGTTTTTACGATCTATTTTCCGCGTGCATGAATTCGCCGGTAGTTCGTTCCAGTGAGGAGAATTGGATGAGCGTCCCCCATAACTCCCTTCTCTTGAATGGTAGCAGTGAATGATTTAGGAGGCAAGGGATTACACTCTGCTCTTCTGGCGGCAGGCAGCAACGACTGAGCAAATTCATTTAGCGGCTATTTGATTTCTATAGCAATAATTTAAGCTGGCGGACTGTACTTTATTTCTGTGCATAATTGGATAATTTTAGTTCAAATTTCAATCAAATGCCCTTCTAATTGAACAAGTAAAATAATTTAGTGAAAGCATCCTTACAACCTGTAGGCCCAAGGAAGGGCTTAGTGACACCACAATATGAAATTATGAAGATTTTGTTCCTGATGGAATAAATGCAGAGTGCAAATATAATGTATTCAACTTCTGCAATCAACTTCATTTAAACCAGCGATTCAGTGAATATCATTGGAAGAAATGTAGAGTGCAAATATAATGTGTTCAAGTTCTACAATCGACTTCATTTAAAACCAGCGATACAGTGAATATCATTGGGGAAAATGCAGAGTGCGATTATAATGTGTTCACATTCTGAAATTGGCTTCATTTAAACCAGTGATTCAGTGAATAACATCGGAAATATCATACAGTATAAGCTCATAGGAAGAGTTCTATCCAATAGTACCTTCATGTGATATGTGCATCAATATATTCATTGTGTGAATAAGTGTTAGATAATACAAACCAGTCTCATCGTTTGTGATACTAGAGATATCATTTCATATACACCAAGGATGTAAAACATCTGCCAGTAGTCATCCTAGAAAAAAATCTAAGCATATTATGAACAACGTAAAATGCTTATTACCCTGAAATCGCTGCGAATTAAATCTCTCTTGAAATATCCTTTTGCTTGTTCAAATGTGGGTTTTAAAACAACTAAAATACAATTTTTTTATTGTATTAATGCAATATCTTAATTAGATAGAATTTTTGTCACAGTACCGGTACTATGATCATTCAATTACTGCAGTATTCATATTATCTAATAATCAAATAAAAAAAAAATTGTGTCTAATAATCAAATAAAAAATCTATTTTGGAGTGGGGTATTTTGCAAAATCTCAGGGTTTTGTGTAGAACTGTACCAAAAATGCAAAATAAGGATTGAAAATGACTGTGGTCTTCTGGAGCATATTCCCAATAACTCATTTTATATAATTTGTTGTCATTAAAAAAGAGCTCACTTACATTTAAACTTAATAAAATTCCTTTCAGATCTTTTCCTCAAAGTCTTTTCGATCAAGGGCCCGATTGAAAAGACTTTGATGTAAAGAACTGCAAAGTATCTCACTTTATTTATTTTGCAGTTTTCAATTTTGCGAGGGCATTATAAAAGGGAAATTCGAGAACCTCCTTTTACATTAAAATTGTCCTGAAGAATCCATAAAAGCTGTGGTCTAGAATTTCAGTGTGGACTGGTTATGTGCATCCAGCACCCGCTACAATGTGATTTTGCAAAATTTCTTCCTTCACTCATTTTGTGGCAGTGGAGAGAAAAACACATTTCTAAGTGTAACTCTGCTGCAGATTATCTGAGGAAGTGGTTTTTTGGTGTTTGAGTTTGTTATGTGTACCCAAGGGATTTTGAAGAAATTTCCCTGTCTCTGGCCTCTGCCACTTGGGAGCAGAGGGGCAGAGAGCAAAAAACATGTTTCTATACATTACTCTTCAAATTTTCTCAGGAAGGCGATTTTTCAGCATGTGGATTGGTTAGTGGTGTGTGGTCAGACAGTAGGAACTCAGATTCAGCATACTACAGTTGGCAGTAGAAATCTTAACTGAGGTCTAGACTGATTCCATTCTTTCTTTTTTTTTTTTTTCCCCTTAAGTTTTAATTTTTTGGGATTTCTATAGTCATCGAGACTCTCTCTATCAAAAAATGTGATTTGCAGATGAATTTATGACATAGGCACAATGGTTTAGAGATGCAACGATTATTCGGCCGAAGCCGAATGTTCGGCGTATTCGGCCTGTCAGCCGAATATTCGGCTTCAGCCGAATATCAAGTCCATTATTCGGCCCAGGCCGAATAATTCTGTAAGTAATGTTTTTATTTATATTTACACAATAAAATTTTTTAATTTTAGAATTTATATTTGTCATGTATTGTGAAAATTTTATTTGAAATTAACTAATATAAAAAAAAAAAAAATCTTTCATACCTTGAATGAATTTTATCATACCATTTTAATGTAAGGATCATGTAAAAACTTTTATGCTATATCAATAAGTGCAAAACATATATCTGTAGTAAGCTAACATAATCTGTTAAATTTAAAATTAATCTATTCAAATTTGTCCCAACTGAACCATAAAAGCAAATTCTGATTTTTTTTTAAAGCATAATGAAAATATTTAACATTTATTTTTCGTTATTTAATAATAATAAAAAAAAAAAAAATCCTTCCAATGATATTTTTAATTATTGGGGGCAGGTGAGACAAAAAATTAGAAATTGAGTTAGACTGTTCAAAATTGGTATAAATAGGTTTTGGGAGCCTAAAAGTCGAATGAGGATATTTTCAAAAGTGTAAAATTATTAGGGGGGGGGGGGGGCAAAAAATAAGAAATTGAGTTAAACCTTTCTAAATTGGTATTTATAGGTTTTGGTGGCCTACAAGTCGAATAAGGATATTTTGGAAAGTGTAAATTTGTTTGGGGGGGGGACAGGAAGGGCAAAAAACTAGAAATTGACTTAGACCGTTCAAAATTGGTATGTATAGGTTTTGGGGGCCTAAGAGTCGAATGAGGATATTTTAGAAAGTGTAAAATTATTAGAGAGCAGGGGGGGGGGGGGCAAAAACATAGAAATTGAGTTAGACCATTCAAAACTGGTATATATAGGTTTTGGGGCCTACAATTGAATGAGGATATTTTCGAAAGTGCTACATTAAGGGGAGGTGGAAAGAGGGACTAGGCAGACAAAAAAATAGAAGTTTAGTTAGACTGTTCAAAATTGGTATATATAGGTTAATTAGGAGGGGCAGGAAAGGTAGAGAATAAATATGCGTATCCCTAAATCTGTGCACGCGCAGTGCGCAAGCCGGTGTAAGTTTTTACTCGATCAAAAAGATTTTTTTTTTTTTTTTTATGAGCGAGAATATGGAATTTTGAGAATTCATTCATTATAGTGATTCATTTAAAAATAGTGACCCGCTAGCGGGCGAAGCTCACTAGTACCTATTAAAATATAACTAGACAATACCTTATAAGAAACTTGCAAAGAATTATTATTATTGAGGCAATTTTTAAGCCGAACATAGCCGAATATTTTTTTCAGAATCAAATAATGGTTTTAAAAATTAAAAATTTGTATAAAAATAACTTTTAAAAAAGAAAATAATACATTTTAGTTATGAAATGTACAAGAATTGTGCATACAGTGCATACTATACCATGTTTTTAGACAAAAATGAGTTTATTATTCGGCGGCCGAATAGGCCGAATATTCGGCTATAATTTGGCCGATTAATTGGTATTCGGTTATTCGGCCAAACCATTGTTCGTTGCATCTCTACAATGGTTCACTGGAAAATGAAAAAGATCCAGTTCTGGTAATCTGTATCGTAAGTTACAAAGAATATTGTAGGTACATTTGAAATCATGAATCATATAGACCAAAATAGCAATCATTGATGATGCAATGAAAATAATTAAACTCTGGATGGTCCAGATGGCTGGGTTTCGTACTGCCATGAAGTTTGTAAGTAATCTCAATGTTTTTTAGTTCCAAACAAGGTAGTGGATTGGTTATGGGTTTTGTGCAGCTTTTTGCTGAAATTGCCAAGTGTCTCTGACTTTTAACAAGTAGTCACCAAATATCATAGCATTTTACTAAGACTATAAAGGACAACTTCCTGCCATTTGCTGAGTATCTAAATGGCTTAAAATGGGAAATTCAACCCAATGCTTCAATTTATATTGTAATCAATGCAAAATTCTGGTTTAGTTTTCCAAATAAAAAGTTCTGTACTGGCCAGCGTGTAGTCTAGAACTCTATTCTATAGAGAACATTGAGGCATCATGTGTCGCAAAATTTATAGTGATGGTAGATAATATTCTTCTGCATTCAAGATATTTATTGAGGATTTCGAGGCAAAAAATTAATCACAAACCATGCAAGATTATTTTTTTTTTTTTGTGAAAATTCATATTTATAAGCTAATAAAAAAGAATGCTGAATGCACAACAGTGGCATAACAAGGGAGGTGCGGTCCGCCCCTGGCGGCACGATTTTGGGTGCTGCATTTTGGTAATTTTCATTAAATGTATACCTAAAAATTCGTCGAAAACCGGAAGTTGAAAATTTTTACGAATCCAGTACTTTTTTTCTATTAAATATAGAAGAAAGTAGAAAAAGGAGGCGCTGAAGAATGTCTTGCTGGGGTAGCCGGACTGGATGACAAAAGGTGGGCTCTCTTTGTGAACACCTGATTACACATAGATATGGCAGAGCCTATGATTATCACAGAAGGAAACAGAGGAAATTTTAAGGGAACAATTAAAACTAAAAAGCTTTCGCGTATAGCTTCTATATATGAGTTGGTATTGTAGATAAAAATATGCTATTAGAAGCTTCCAAATAAAACTTTGCCTAAGAATTGGAGGCCTAAACCATAAAGCATCATCTGAAGTGTTCTTGACTCAGAAAATACAGTTCTATTGCTATATCGACCGAATATACTAATAATAATGTGTCGAATATATATATATCATTCCGATTTTTGTTGTGTACACACAAGTGGATTATATGAAATTATGCTATGAATTGAAGGTTTAATTATGAAAACCTTATTTTATTATTTGTAATAGATGCTTTCCAAAACAGAAATTTCGTAAAATATATATATATATTTTTTTTTTCAAACCTTTTCTAAATTTAAAATGTTCTTATCTTTAAAAATGTACCATATTTAATGTTTCTCGATTTAAAATTGGAATATCTAAACATGTTACAATTACAGAAACAATAGACTTTATACTTTTTGATGTTAAATCACATTTCATGATAGCATGACACAAGGGCGTATCCAGAAAAAAATTTCGGAGGGGGCCCAACTTTCACTAAGATGTTGGTCATGCACCCGCACGTGTACACACCAAGAGCGTGTACGCTAAAGTTTGTCCTCCCCCCCCCCCAATCACCTTAACTTTAAGAAAAATATAAGTTGTTACCTTAAGCTTCATATCTAGGCATAGTAAAATGGTAATGCGCTATAAATAAGATCAATTACAACGCCGCATGTCGGTAAACAATGGAATTAATGTTCCTAAAATCGGAAATGGCAAGAAAAGATTTAATGATAATAATTCTAAAAAGTGCCTTGGGCCTAAAACTGATGGAACTAGTCCTTTAAAATACAAAGGTCTCAGCTAGAGAGTTTTTTAATCTGTGATGTTGTAAACCACTGACAAACAGAGAAAATCGCCAAAAACTGGACTCACGGTAGTCCGGTTAATAAGGAGTCGAGCTCGTAATTGAAGGATTGAGTGATCGATACTAGAGCCATCCAAATACGGTCATGTAGATTAATGATATCAGTTGCACGTAAAATCCGTTGTGTCCTCCATGTTTTGTATATGCAATAGCTCGGGTATACTGAAATTGGGGAAGCATCTTCTCCGTGGAGGATTTAAATTGTGATGGCACGATTCCGGATTACCCTAGAAATGGATTCCAGACCGTTGCTTTGTTGTCTGTCTAACTTTAGTGCAATGTTAAGTCCATCAAATTTAACATACCAAAAACTGGCTGACTTCGTAATTCAGTGGTACGGCGCATGATTTATGTGCCATGCACAACCATGTTTCAAATACTTTTCGTGTTTATATATATATATATATATATATATATATATATATATATATATATATATAGCTTATTTTTAATACAGCCGAGATATATCTTTTCCATAAAAAGAGAAATCTAGTGCAGCTACGCTATCTGCTGGGCGATATACCCAAAAATCTTATCAAAATATTTATATCTAAGTTTCCAAAAAATAGTCTTATGGTATTCAATGCATCTAAAAACATGTAAATACATTGAAAACTGGAAGTCTAAAAGTTTCCGAGTCCAATGCATTTTTCTCTTGTTTTGTGTGTAGAAGAAAATAATATATATACATGTTTTTCTAATTAGATAATATTGCTTACTTTAGATCATGTTATTGGAAACATGAGGACCTGTGTGCTGGCGTCCACTAAACCTAGATATATTACATGTCTATGTTCGGCGAACACATTGACTTCTTCTTATATGGCTTATCGTTTATCGTGTCTTCTACACACCCTGGGGCCATGGTTATACCCATTGTTGTTGTTGAAAATCTTCTGGCATGGCGTACGTATCGAACTATCTAGCGTTTCTATATGTACCCAGGGTGTGTATCAACCAGGTGTCTCATGTGACACAGCGTATCTTCAACTGTGTCTGCACGTCATTATTGGTTATCGTTTGGAAAGTTACCGGTGAAGCGATGGCCCATCATCCCGTTCTACATCAGACTCAGATATGTCTGCTTTATGACGACCATAACAAAGATGTTTACATAACGTGTTGGTTTTTTAAGGCCTACCTTTCATCACATGTCTTTCTGTAAAGTAGATTTTATATTGGCTATTTTATGTTAGAAAGGAATGAAGGTATGGAAGATATACTACGTGCATAACTGACAAAACCAGAAGTTCCATTTGCAACTGTGATCTTTGTTAAAGACGAATCTTTTGTCTCACAAGGAATTAAAACGCTATTTCTGGCAAGAGAAAGGAGACACATTACAGGGTTCAACAATAAGCATCATAAAGTTCTCTTTTTAGTGTTTTTTACAAAAAGCTAATATGCATTTCGGCAATTTGGACTTTACAAGACAGAAAATTGCTGATAAATAAGGTTTCACAAGCAAAAAAATTAACAACAACAAAAAAAAAGATATTGTGGAGAAAAAATTCATTTTTTTACATTTTTTTTTCTGGTCAGTAGAACATGAAAAAAATTATCTCAGAAAATTTCGGGGGGGGGCTCGGGCCCCCAGAGCCCCCCCTCTGGATACGTCCCTGGCATGACAGAAGTAAAAGCTATGCATGCTCTCTGAAGAAAAAAATTTTTTTTTTTTTTTTTATTTATATCTCCAAAGAAGAAAATCAAACACAATGAAGAATGATGAATGTAATCTGCCAAACATATTTTTTCATTAAAATTAAAAACATATTTGTAGATTTTAAGTATGCTACAAAGTATGTTAAGTATGCTATGTAATATTTGTTTGTAGGATTAGTGGAATACCAGAGTAAAACTGTACTATCAGATTTTGGAATGAGAAAATTTGCAAAATCTTTATCATTCAGTCCTTTGCCAACGTAAAGAAACACTATTAGTGAGAGAAAACAAGAATAACTTCTTAGAACATCCAAATGCATTGACAACGGTGAAAAGACAAAACAGTAGATGATACATTGGCCTGTTCAACCAAATTTAGATTTAATATGTAAATCAATACA
This sequence comes from Salticus scenicus, assembly GCA_963930645.1. Taxonomy (NCBI): domain Eukaryota; kingdom Metazoa; phylum Arthropoda; class Arachnida; order Araneae; family Salticidae; genus Salticus; species Salticus scenicus. The sequence goes on from OZ005648.1 coordinate 292,157,355, forward strand.
GAGTTAAGTTTGAAAAGAGAAAAAGTATGAGCGGTGAAGAATTTGTCGATACTGCTTTATATTAGGAAGTTGAGCTAAAAAGGTGTAAAAAAAAAAAAAAGAAAAGAAAAAAAAAAGTATTCAGTGACAGACAGACTGGTTGAAGAAGTCGACTATAGATCTCAAAGACTTCATGATAACACAAAAATAAATAAATATATAAAAGTAAAATAAAAACATTTTTCTGACATTGCTCAGTTTGATAGATAAAGATTATAATCATGATGTACATGCTTTTGATGAAAATATTAAAAGCGAGAGTGTGTAAGAATTCAAAATTATCTAACAGCTGCTGATGCTCAAGATATAAAAGGGCCTTTTCAAGTTCTTCAGCTTATGCAGCTCGTTAGTCTTACTGATTCTTTGCCAAATATTGTAATGCTTTTAAAAGTGTTCATAGCTCATGCATTTAGTGTTGATAAGTGTAAACAGTGTTTTTCAAAATTAAAGCTCATCAAAAACTACCAATGGACTAGAATGAGCCGAACGAGGTTGATTAATTTGGTTATATTATCTACAGAGCAACATTTTATAATTTGCAGATAAAATTGAGTTTGATCTAGTAATTTAAGAGTTGTGAAGAGGAAGAGAATTAAAATCGAATTATAAATTGTTTGTTTTTATGCTCATCTTTGTTAACATGTATTGTTCAATTATTTTTTATATATTATATAAAATAAATCTGAATAAATAAATTGTTGCCACAGTTTATCTTATTTTGCACTAACCACATTCGGCGATTAACTGGTTCACAACTGAAAATTCAGACTGTAGAAATTTCTGCTCAGTTTGGACTGTTTTAATTTCATTTCAATGTATTTCGTTAAACTCCGACTGTAATAAAAACATACTTGCCAACTTTTCCGGTTTTCCCGGAAGACTTCCGGTTTTTTAACGTATCTTCCGGTCTTCCGGGCAGATGATGAAATCTTCCGTTTTTAAAAAAATCGCGGATGTCGTTCGTTTTAAAAAGAAACCCAAATGTTCTACGAAAACGCCTGATTCCCAATCTTTTTCCATCCATAACATAAATGTCAATATTCATTTCAAACTTGCTTTATGAGATTCTAGAACATTTAAAGAAATAGAATTGTTAAATATTTCTTGCTGATGTAATTATTTTTTGCCCCCCCCCCTCCCCTTTATTTATCTACAATTAGTGATCAGCAATCAAATGTTCTGCAGAAGTCTTTTCTTTCCTAATCTTTATCCATCTACAACATAAATAATAATATTAATTTTAAAGTTATTACATTAGATTCTAGAAGTAGAGTTGAAAGATTTCTTACTCTGTAATTATTAATGACCCCCCCCCCCCCATCCTTTCCCTGGATTGTGATCAATTCTAGAAACAATAAAGCAATGGAAGTGCTCAATATTTATCACGTATGTAATTATTTTTAGATCTTTATTGCTGAATTTAATGAATCTGTTTATTTTTCATCAATTAAATTAAATATTTGTATGTCATATTTATACCAAATGTGTAAACATGGGGAAAAAATGAAGAATAATGTTTTCAGGTAGGAACATTTTTCCCAAATCAATTTAAGAATATTAATACTCAGTTGGTTTTATGCACGTTTGAAACTGATAATTAGCTACTGCTACTATTTCTTATATGTATGATTAATGTACATACACAAAAATCATATTTTATATTTATTTAAAAAATTAGTTATACTTTAACTTAACTAAGTTCTTTTGTCTATATTGTTAAATAAATTTCTTACAGATTCTGTTTTGTAGATATTTATATGTTGAAAAGGAATAACTTCTTTTAAAACTTTTATATATTTAGAATAATCAATCTATAGTAAAACGTTTTTATAGATTGCTTCTAAATATAAAAATTGTAAAACTGTATTGTTTAATACGTCAAAGAGAAAAAAAAAAAAAAATCTTCCGTTTTTTTATTAAAATTGGTTGGCAAGTATGTAAAAATTACCAGGTTTAGTGACCCTGGAAAATGTTGACCGCGGCAAATTCCCGCTTGCAGTCACCTGAGGTGCCCTTGACATGAACAAACATTAAAATAGCCTATTTGTTCGTCATGCAAACAACAACAACCGCTTATTTTTTGGTGCTCTCTACTCGTTGCATTAAACATCAACTCTTTATTACTTTATATATTTCCAATAATTACAAAAAAAAAAAAAAAAAAATGTTGTACCAAGCTTTGCAACTCATAAAATTTCTGAAAACGAAAAACTCCTGTTCGTAAGAACCTGTAGGGGTCTTCCTCAGTGTCAGACATCTGCATCCTGTTCACTGACAGAACAGGTACTCGTTTATTGGCTCTTCCAACACGCTGTGTTTCATTAATCATCAGCTTATTCGTAATGTAATTTACTTTATATTCAAAGCTTTTGCCAATGCTTTAATGAAAATATTTTAATATGTTAAAATCTTTGTAATCTTTGAATGAGTGACTGTTGCATTTAAAAATATTTATATAAAAAAAAAAAAAGTTTCTGAGATTTTAAACGTAGTTGTATAAGAAGCCTGGCAATAAGGCATCAAACATATAAATTTCAAAATTTGCATTAAACATCTGACAACAAAAAGTTATTGTAATTTTTTTTTTTTTTTCACATTGCATTGCCCATTATTCTATGTGATATCCGACTGACAAATTTTGTTGTTTCGCGATGAGGGGATTCTTATACTATAATCGCACAGGCAGACACACAAATGCAAAGGCATATTCTATTATTGTAAATACCTGTATCATAGTTGCTCACTTTTAACCTTTTTAGCTACCGAAGGAAAAAAACAGAAATTTTTATTTTATTAAATTTATGAAAGCTGTCATGGGAATATATAAAAATTTTCTTTAAAAAAATTTCCGGTAGCCAAAAAACGTAAAAGTAGGCAACTATGCCTATATACTTGCATTATCCAGTTTTTTGTTACTTTTAAGTGTTTTTAGATCTTTTATAGGGCAGTGAAATAAACATTCGCCCTGGACAGCATTCCAGCTAGGTACAGTATGAAGCCGAAAATCCGAACTCCAAAAATCCGGAATCGCCAAAAATCCAGACAATTTCGGTGCCGTTAATCATCATCATCAACAGCGTTTTTTTTTTTTTTTTTTCTTAAAGTATAAATATATCTAAATAAAAAACTGAAAAAATATTTTATTTTTTAGTAATCTTCAAAACCGACATTTGCAAATTCTGAAAGAGGAGGGAGAAGAAGATTATAATAATAGTAACAATTCTTAAACATTTATCTAATTGAGAACTAAATTCTATATTTTATTTCAATTATGCTCAAATTTTTAGTTGATAACTTAAATTACATTAAAAAAATTTTTAAAAAAATCACGAAATGTTTTAAAAGTGGTTTGTTTTTCAAGTTTAATTTTTAATTTAATTTATTTATTGTTAAAGTTGATTAAAAAAAATATTACAGAATACATTTAAAAATCGTAATATATTATTTTTTACTTGAATTTGCATTTTATCCAAATACTTAAATCCAGAATATAATTTTTAGGCATGACCAAAAATCCAGAATCACCGCGGTCCTGATGATTCCGGATTTTCGGCTTTGTACTGTACGCCACTGATGCACAATCAGGCTTTAAAACCTGTTTATTTAATTTTGTGTACGTCTAAACTTCTGAGAGTGTTAATTTTTTGTAACCATTTATAATAACTTATAGTATACACAAGTTAAATTGTTATAAATATTATATAGCATGCTTATCAATTTTATCTGACACCACCTTATGCAAATTGATTAGATGCTTTTCAAAATCTGTGTGAATTTGTTCATTGTCTAAATCTTTGTGTCACAATTAGGGATGAAACTGATAGTGATTTTGCCGGATACCGGATATCGGATATCTGGAGCTCTTCTGCCTGCCGGATACGGATATCTGGCATTAGTTTTGTTTTTTGTTGTGTTGTATATTTCTTTTCTTTTTCTTTATTTTAAAACAATAAAATATAAACATATTTCATATACTATTCTTTTAAAAACATTTTAAATATAATTTATTTAAACATATTTATTTAATATTCTATTTATTTGTGCAATATTGCCATGAAGAATAAAATTTTAAGCCTAACATACTCATTCCTACACTTGCAATTTTTGGTGAAAAGCACAATCACAAAAAGATAGGTTTTGTTCAGAATTATAAAACTAAAACTTATTATTTACATATTTTTTACAATACAATTATCAAAAAAATGAAATAAAATATTTTCTAATATAATCACAGTTGAAGGGTTATTTTCACATGAAAACTAATATGTTGTGGCCATCACAAAACTTTCTTCTACATAATTCTATATAACAGCGCCACTTACGGTTTAAATTGTATAAAAGTTTAACCATAGCTTCTCACGATAAATATTTTACAAAAGGAGTTTATGCAATTTTAATCAACAGATGCTGAGATATACGCTTGTGAAAAATCATAATAGAAGCTCCACCTGTCGGCTGATATACACATAAATAAGGTCAACATTTGCTTTCATAATGGTTGTCTTATATATCAAGTTTCATGCACATATGTCATAGAAGTTGGGATTAACTTAGCCTATTCATTGGGTAAATTGTAGTGCAGTATTGCCACCTGTTGGCCGATATACACCTGAAATAAATCGCAATAGTGTTTCAGAATGGCTGGTTCTCTCACATACCAAGTTCTATGCAATTATACACAATAGAATAAGCGATATAGCCTTTCCCTTTTGGGGGGGGGGGGGGGGGGGGGGAATTTCTTTATTGCAGAGCCACCTACTGCCAACATGCACCTAAACTGAACCAGCATAATTTCTCATGCCTTTCCAACATGAAGTTTTGTGTAGTTACATGAAATAGAACCTAAAATATAGCCTTCCCTAAATTGCAGAAAGCACTGTATAACTATAACAGCACCACCTGTAGAGCAATTAGCACCAAAATTTGATAGGCACTAATATATGCCAAGTTACATGTACATATATATTTATATGAAATTCTGTGCAGTAGTTTCTGAGATATAGCCTTCCTCTAAGTTGCAGAAATCGCAGTATGGCAGCACCACCTGTTGAGCCATTTGCACCAAAAGTTGGTAGGCACTGATTTATGTCATGGTGCAGCTACACATAAATTTATATGTAATTGTAGTACGCAGTAGTTCCGGAGGTACAGTTGAACAGAATTTTTGTCACACACACATAGACATTTTTTTTAAATTGGTCAAACCAGGTTCTGGACTTCTTAAAATGTGTAAATCCATCAAAAACCAGAAGTTGAAAATTTTTATGAATCCAATACTTTCTTTTGAGACATTTATAAGACAGCATAAAAGAAAGACATAAATAAATAAACTAAAAGCTTCAAACTAGTATGTTATGGCCATCACAAAACTTTCTTCTATATCTCTCTATATAACAACGCTACATGCTGTTTAACATGCAGAAGAAACATAATCAATAGCTGCTTACAATAAAGATTTTAGATATTGAGTTTAGTGCAATTTTAATCAAAAAATTTTGAGATGTAGCCATGTGGAGAATCACAGAAGGTGAGGAACAGCTGCGCCACCTGTTGGTCGATATATATCCAAATTAAGCCAACTTTTATTCTCATATTATTTTTATCTTGTTTATCTCTTAAATTTTTATAGATGTTGAGATTTAGCCTTCCTATTCACAGAGTAAATTGCAACATAATATAGCCACCTATCGACCAATATGCACCAAAATTGAATCAACATGATGTTTTATAAAAATGACCCTTTCCTATACTAAATTTTTAGCAATAATACACGAATGAATTTCAGATATGTCTTCCCCATTCATGAGAAAATTGCAGCATAGCAGTATCACCTATTGGCCATTATGCACAGAAATTGAATGAACATGTTTCATAATAGCCCTCCCTGTGACACACTTAGTTTATTTTTTTAATTGTACACAATATAAGCTGAGATATAGTCTTCCTTTAAATGGGAGAAATCACAGTATAGCAGCACCATCTGTTGAGTGATTTGCACCAAAAGTTGATGGGCACTTTTTTTTTTTGGTAAGATGCAACTATGTATAAATTTATATGAAATTCTGTGCATTAACTCTTGAACTGCACAAAATTTTTGTCAGATAGACATTATCCAAAAATGGTCAAAATTGTGTTTTGGTTCCCTCAAAATGCATAAATCTACCAAAAACTGGAAGTTGAAATTTTTCACGAATCCAATACTTCCTTCTATTTAATATAGAAGAAAGGAATAATTCAAAATGAATTTATACTTTTTACTTATTTTATATTCTGTACAGATAAGAAAGAAAATTTTACATTAGTTATTAAAATGCTTTAAGTAAGTGAAGTTTTTCTGCAGTACAAAATTAAAATCTTTAAATAACTGCTTTTTTTTTTCCCCTTATGAACAATATGAAAGTGAAAGTACAGACTTTCTGAAAATTTAAATATGTACTTTTATTTGAAGTAATTTTAATTTTTTTGGGATATATCTATGCAACGCGAAAGGGAATTCTAAATTCAGGTGCTTTAGTAAGATACTCCATTAGAAATGCAAATTTATATAAATTGGAGGGTTTTTTAAAAAATCCAAATCGAATAGATAGATGGCGCAAGTAATGCCAGGTTTCTGCTAGTATAAATATATGGTCATAAAAACAACAGCTTTATTGTGTATGGAAAACTGGATTGTAAATAAACAGGTTCTAGTCAATAAATGCACATTATTTGACTCATTCTCGAAACAATCTAACAACTTTAACATCCAAGACTAACAATATTACTAAACAATCTAACAACATATTAGCAAAAGACATGAAAACAGAGTTATATATACACTGCAACTGCAGAGAATAAATATCATTTGTTCAGGAACAACAATGAACAGCATACTTGCCAACTTTTCCGGTTTTCCCGGAAGACTTCCAGTTTTTTAACGTATCTTCCGGTCAGATGATGAAATCTTCCGTTTTTAAAAAAGTCGCGGATATCGTTCGTTTTAAAAAGAAAACCCAAATGTTCTATGAAAACTCCTGATTCCCAATCTTTCTCCATCCATAACATAAATGTCAATATTCATTTCAAACTTACTTTATGAGATTCTAGAACATGTAAAGAAATAGAATTGTTAAATATTTCGTGCTGATGTAATTATTTTTAGCCCCCCCTCCCCCCTCTTTCATTTATCTCCAACTAGTGATCAGCAATCAAATGTTCTGCAGAAGTCTTTTGTTTCCTAATCTTTATCCATCAGCAACATAATTGATAATATTAATTTTAAATTTCTTTCATTAGATTCTAGAAGTAGAGTTGAAAGAGTTTAATACAGTTGAAGATCTTTAATCCGCACACCTTGGTTCTAGAACTTGTGCGGATTATAGATTTTTGCAAATTATAGATCAATGATGCCATTTCCTCGCTATATAAATTAGTATAAGGTACATAAAACAGTAAACTTTATTTAATGAAGCTAGAATTAGAATTTTTTGTTTTTATATAATGTAATGAAGGCAATACTAGTAGACATATAAAACAATAAAATTTATTTAATGAAGTAGAAGCAATGTATAATTTAAACCCTTAAATGAGTAATTCATAAAAAAAAGAAAATACTCCTACTTCTGGACTGCAATTAACAGTATGCAGTCAGATACTTGAATGTGATTAGTTTGATGCAGTTTTTAATGACTGCATTGTAGATCTTATCTTCAAAACAAATGCTGGTATAAATTTTTCCTTAAATAGTTTTGAGTATATTTGAAATACCACCCTAAAAAGAACATTTACCCTTAAACATCTGTGAAAATACACAATCCCACCAATGCATATGATGTCATTTTTTTCAACCAATGAGCAATGCTGTTACTGACAGGAGTTAGAAAACTGTACTTGCATGTGTTTTATTTGATCACTAATTGAATATTATTCAGACGATGTTCAGATTCGCTAAAAAAGTATAAGGCAATAAAAGTATAATTATTTTTTTTCCTTTTAAAATTAATTACGTATATCTAAATTAAATTTTACTCATTTTTTTTCATTTTAGTATGTGAATTAACATCATATTTTCTCATATACATCCAAAATATCAGATTTTCGTTACTGCAAAATCTTTTGTTTACATTTGCAAAGTGAGTGTGGATTATAGACAATTGCGAATTATGGGTATGCGGATTATAGATCCTCAACTGTATATCTTACTCTGTAATTATTTTTGTATTCCCCCCCCCCCCTTTTCCGGATTGTGATCAGTGATCAATTCTAGAAACAATAAAACAATGGAAGTGCTCAATATTTCTCACGTATGTAATTATTTTTAGATCTTTATTGCTGAATTTAATGAATCTGTTTATTTTTCATCAATTAAATTAAATATTTGTATGTCATATTTATACCAAATGTGTAAACATGGGAAAAAAATGAATAATTTTTTCAGGTAGGAAAATTTTTTCCAAATCAATTTAAGAAAATTAATACTCAGTTGGTTTTATGCACGTTTGAAACTGATAATTAGCTACTGCTACTTTTTTTTATATGTATGATTAATGTACATACACAAAAATCATATTCTATTTATTTAAAAAATTAGTTATACTTTAACTTAACTAAGTTTTTTGTCTATTGTTAAATATATTTCTTACAGATTCTGTTTTATAGATATTTATATGTTGAAGAGGAATAACTTCATTTAAAACTTTTATATATTTAGTATAATCAATCTATAGTAAAACGTTTTTATAGATTGCTTCTAAATATTAAAATTGTAAGACTGTATTGTTTATTACATCAAAAAGAAAAAAAAAAGTAAAAAAAAAAAAAAATCTTCCCTTTTTTTTTTTTTATTAAAATTGGTTGGCAAGTATGGAACAGCTTTTTATTGTTATGGGGAAGATTAGGGGGAATGTTATAGATCACTCTGGGAAAAAAACCTAGCTAACTCTGTCCAAAATTAAAATAGGGCTTCTATATTTCTTAGACCTGAAGCTACTTTTGGCTAAATTTGTTTGCTAATGAGTCCAAAATCGATTTTCGCAGAAGCCAACTTAAAAAAAAAAATCCTTTACAAGCTACAACTGATCTAAAAAAAAAATAAAAAATTTTCATCTGATGGGAGTTTAAGCTTGAATTTTCTCCTTCGGATATCCGGTGTGCTGATATCCGGTACCCCGCCGGATATTTAAAACTCAGCCGGATAGGCCGGATATCGGATAGTTACTGGATATCCGTTTCATCCCTAGTCACAATGTAAAAATTATAGTTTTTATGTTAATAAGTATGATCATTTTTATATTTCCATATATGTATTATTTATTTTTTACATGTAGAGGTTTATTATGCTGTTAACTGAACATATTGCTCGCTGTGAAGCTGAAGGTATAGATTTTAATAGCTATTGGTTCAAATCTACATTGGGAAGACTACAAGAAGTATTCTTTCAGGTAAATATTATAAAAAGTAAAGTTTACATTTCTGAAAATTTGAAATGTTGAATGAAAATTGATATCAATGAATAATAAATGAAAATTATAATAATATCATGTTATTTATTTTACTTCTGCCATTTCTTTTTCACTTTTTAAATAATTATATGAGTTTAATTTAAATTATAAAGTAATCAATTTTCTTGTTACTTCTTTAATATAAATATTTTTTATGCACATTTTCTGTTAATAAATGTGGCATTATACCCATTGTCTTACATAGTAAATTATTAAAATTTAATATGTAGGTGATTCATAAGATGTACTCAAGAAATTTTTTTTTATAAAAAAAAAAAAAAAATCAACAGTGCCATTGGATGTAAATTTGCATGGAAAAACTGAAACAATAACAAAGGAAATATCTTGTACAGAACAATCAGAGCTTTTATTGATTAGTTTTTGATTCTGTGTGAATGATTCAATTTGCTAAATTTGCCACTTTTCAGTTTGCTGTAGCTCTTTTTGTTAGCTACAATTTCCTAAACACTTGACTACTCTCTCTGTTTGTAGTTTCTTTATTTCTTTATTTAGTTATTAAGTGTCACATGAAAGAAGTTAGAATGCAAGGACAAGTTAAGTATTACTGTTGGTGTATAAGTTTAAATGGGGATTTTACTTTAAAATATTATCTTTTATGTACAACATCCACATCTATTGAAAAAATAGTTAAACAAAATAAAGACCAAGATTTTGGTTTTAAGTATGTATGTTGATCAGTTAAAATAAATTGAAATTTCATTGTGAAATATAAATCCCCAATTGAGAAAGAGAAATAATAAATGACTTATATTAAAAATCACAAAGAAACTGGTGTCAAAGTAAAAGAGAAAAAATAGTGAAATTGTTATAAAATTAAAGAATCAATATCCAATATCAATGCAAAGTACTTTAACAAGATCCTTCATGTTGCACAAAAATACATTCATGCAATGGAGATTCATAATCGAATATTGTGATATTACTAGCAGGCTTTGCCCGCTTCACTAGTCACTATATTTAAATGACTTCTTTTTAATTGAAGAATTGAAACGTTTAAATAAATATATTTCGATTGGCGACTATTTTTGTCACAGCTTTAGTATGGAACCCGCTTGGTGATATCATATGTTTTTTGAACTTGTCGAATCTGTTCAACAAAACTCTTATTAAAATGAATATTCTTGAAAACATTCCAATAGTAGTGTTAATTCTTCGAATATTCTGGAAACAGTTGAAGTTGTTACTCATACAGCAAAAGTCACTATTCGATGGATGTTCTGGAACAGTCTAAAAAACAGTCACTTGTTGTACAGGAGTAAAGCAAATATCAAATACTCCAGAGCAGAAATCTTCGCTACCTCACAAAAAATGTTCAGTCGCTTAGAGCTCAATCCCTAAAAGGCAATCACTCAGAATAGGTCTCTAAATAACTCTGAATTGCAGTGACTACATACTCTCTCACAGAAATCAACTCACTTCTATTTATAACTTTTGGTGATGGGGCTTCGCAATGACACCATCGGGAATACCATGGAAAGCTCAAGAAATATGCTCCCGTGTGTTGGAGAGCTTTGAAACTTCAGAACTCTAAATTACCATTTTTCACCAAATTTGTCACCAAGGCTCATCCCACTGAAAGTGAACTGCCCATTTTATTTTCACTTTGCCTGTAAAACTACTTTAATTGTAACAGTTCAATTAATGTAGGGCAAAGACTTAATCCTTTGTAACAGTATGCTATGAGTATTATTTCTGCCGTATTTTAGACAACTAATGTTTTTATGGTTATATATATTTCCCATTAAACATATTTTTATTTATGCATTTAAATATTCATTTGAATTAATCGAATATTTCTGCCCGACAGCATGTAAGTGCAGTTACACACAGCAGCTCATTTATTTGTATGATAAATTAGTGTAGTAATTGGTATATAAAAAAAAATAAGAAAGTAAATATTATCGTGCTAAACAATTTTATTAAATTTCTCCCTTGGCGGCTTTTGAATTTTTGTCGTCATACTACCGAAGGTTTTCTTTTTTTCGCATAATTTCTATATAAAATGGGGAACCCTATTTTGCTAATACTTTTATCAGACACCTTTTCGTTAACATATAAGAACCCTTCATATTCTGTTTATATTTTTAATGGTTTTTAGGTTTAAAATAGTGCTTGCTGAAATAAATTTTCTATTTTTAAAACTGCATTTTTTTCTATAAAATTATCTAGTCAGATATATAAAAATTTTACTTGCCAATACTATTTCATTCACATTTCTCATGAATTGAAAATTTGGGTTTTAAAACATTTGATATCAAAATTTCTGTGATGCCTTGGTGTTACTTTATAATATTTTTTTTTTTTTTTTTTTAAATATTTAAAAATCATTACGTCTCGTAGTAAAATTATATTTTAATCACATTAAAAACTGAGACAGATAATATACATTAAAAACATACATTTTAAAATATTAAAAACACAAAAACATAAATTTAAACGTTTCGAGCCTATTACAGGCTCCTCATCAGTAAAAACATCAAGTGCAAAAATCATCAATCAACATCAAGTGTGTTTTTGCACTTGATGTTTTTACTGATGAGGAGCCTGTAATAGGCTCGAAACGTTTAAATTTATGTTTTTGTGTTTTTAATATTTTAAAATGTATGTTTTTAATGTATATTATCTGTCTCAGTTTTTAATGTGATTAAAATATAATTTATAATATTTGTTTTAAGATTCCATTACAATTACTTTTGTTTTGTGCAATAAAAAATATTTACACATTGAAAAATTCTTTTAATTTTCAAATATACTGTAAAATAATCACTCTTTCAATAAAGTTATATTATAAATTCAAATGTATTTATTTCAATAAATAGATATAGCAGTTAAAAAAAAAAAAAAAAAAAAAAAAAAAATAGAACAACATATATTAGTATCATAAATTATATTATCATTTTATCAATGTGTATAAAATTTTCAAAGTGATAATGACGTCAATTTTTGTGAGATGCTTAATTTAATTTTTTTACATTTTTTTATTGTTTACGTTTAAATAAATGTATTTACTTTCCTGTTGAAAAAATAATAACTTCTAATTTTTTTTTTTTTTTTGGCAACAATTAAATTATGGATAATATTTAAATAACTAATTATTTAATGCTTTTATAATGTTAACATTTTCATTAATTAAAAGAAAACTAATCAAAAATTTGAAAATCGGGCTCCAAGGTGCACAAGGACCCCTTGGGGGGCACCTTCGTGTCAAAACACGTGACTATCCGAGCTACCGTCTTTGCACTACGCTGTCCACACACAGACAAACATTGCCTTATATATTATATATATAAAGATTACTATTATTTTCTGTTATTCTACATGTATTTTTTGCATCAATCACTGTATAAAATTATTTTAAAATCATTGCACTTTTTTCATGTTTTATAATAGTGCTTTATGTATACTTATTTTTATTTCATCTGTTTTAATTTTATTTTTGTTCTTAGGCTATTTAAAATTTTTTATTCAAAGAGCTTTGTTTTTTATTAAATCATAAGGAACTTTCTTTTGAGAAATAAATTCCCTTCAATTTATAAAATTACAGATGAGAAAAAATATATTCAAGTACTAAGATAAATTTTTGTCTTTACCTTAAATACTGTCTTTGAGTTATTTATATATATTTTCTCTCTCCTTCTCTCTTTTAGCATCACGAACAAGTATTTAAATATGTGGACACTTTGGAATCCCTGCTGTTCACAAGTGATATTGATCATCATATTTTATCTGTATTTCAGCAATTTTGTGCTTTAAAAGCATAGTATATGAACTGAGGGAAAAGAAAAAATGTTTTATTTGTATACCATCCATCATTTTCATATATAAACATATTTTCATTGAAAACACTTGTTTTGTCTTATTCTTTTTTTACATTATTTTTCATGGTAGAAAAGTCATAGAAAATATTTGAAAGGGTAAACTACTTGGCCCAGGTGAACTCTGCCCAGTTCCCTATCATATATTTATACTATATTGCACACTATATTTATGTTAAAAAAAAAAAAAAAAAAAAAAAATGAATAAATAACTATGCCAATTATTCACACAATCAGACTGAAATGCCACATCCACTAAGCTATTCAACTTCTTTTGTTTTTTAGTTTTCATGCAATTGTATATTATTTGCAGTGCAATAATCCTCATAATGCATGTTTAATGTGAAATTTTGACCCAATCTTCCAAGTTAAAAAAAGGGTAAATTTTGAATAACTTATGAAGTTTTCAAATTACAATATTCATAGTTAATGATGTTTATGCGGGTATCATAAATAATATTTTTAAACTACTGTGACATCATTGAAATGAAAATATTCCTCATAATATATGTTTACGTAAATTTTTGATCTATTTTCTTACGTTAAAATAAAATCATAAATTTCAAATAACTTTTCAAATAAGAATGTTGACAGTAAATAAGGTTCTTGCTAGTATAAGTACAAAAAAAACCCCTTGACGGGTTAAAAGTTTGTAACACAGCACTCAATTCTATGGCTACATAAATTGTAATTATGGGTCTTAAAAATATTGATTTCTTTTTATTTCATTTGCTTTTTTATTTTGTTTATATTTACAGTGTAAACATTATTTTTAACATGAAAAGATATATAAAAATTTTACTTGCCAATACTATTTCATTCACATTTCTCATGAATTGAAAATTTGGGTTTTAAAACATTTGATATCAAAATTTCTGTGATGCCTTGGTGTTACTTTATAATATTTGTTTTAAGATTCCATTACAATTACTTTTGTTTTGTGCAATAAAAAATATTTACACATTGAAAAATTCTTTTAATTTTCAAATATACTGTAAAATAATCACTCTTTCAATAAAGTTATATTATAAATTAAAATGTATTTATTTCAATAAATTGATTTGTCTTTTGCCTCATGCTATCCAAAACTGTAAGTAAAATTTGTATAAATGTTACTTTGTATCATAGTATCCAACTAGTGAAAATGGGGTAAGCAAATAGATAGTGGAATGCAAAGAAATCATTTGCAAAAATTTTGCTTGCAGTTTCGGATAGCGTGACGCAAAAGACAAATCAATTTATTGAAATAAATACATTTGAATTTATAAGTTTATTGAAAGAATGATTATTTTACAGTATATTTGAAAATTAAAAGCATTTTTCAATGCGTAAATATTTTTTATTGCACAAAGCAAAATAATGGAATCTTAAAACAAATTTTATAAAGTAACACCAAGGCATCACAGAAATTTTAATATATCTTTTAAAAGTCAAATTTTCAATTCATGAGAAATGTGAATGAAATAGTATTGGCAAGTAAAATTTTTATATATCTTTCCATGTTAAAAATGTTTACACTGTAAATATAAACAAAATAAAAAAAGCAAATGAAATAGAAATCAATATTTTTAATAAAGTCACTCCAAATTTGATATCATTATTTTTAAGACCCATAATTGCAATTTATGTAGCCATAGAATTAAGTGCTGCATAACAAACTTTTAACCCGTCAAGGGTTTTTTGTACTGATATCATTGCTTTTTAAGGGTAATTGATTAAAATATCAGAGCAATGAGTTTGTAGCACTGTGTAAAAAGTACTCTTGCATTAAATTTTGCAGAAAGTGATAAAATAAAAAAACATTAAAGAAAAAGGAACAATTTTTAAGAAATTAAAAGGGACAACTTGACAAAAAACATACTACTTATGTGTAAGGGGGGGGGGGGGGGAGGGTTGACAACTAAAAGTACATAACTTGAAACTAATAAAAATAATTTAAACTTTTGAAAAAAAATTCATTTTATTCATATTGAAAAAGTATCATCGAATTGCAGCTCTTTTTTTCCACAGCAATAGCTAAGATATACATATAACATTTGTTTTATTTTTTTTAACACATGGACCATCGGAACAATCAATTGGTAATGTGGATCCCTGGGAGAAAAAAAAATTAAAAACAATTACTCCCTATTATCCACAAAACAAGGTGGGGTTATTACTGTCACCAATGGAACGGCTCATTGTAGCCCACTTATGTTCAGGCATTATATATATACAAGTATATAACCCCGTCAAAAATGACGGGATGAGAAATCAATAAACATAGTGAATTAATGAAGGCTTCGCTGGTCACTATATTTAAAGGAAACTGTTTTATAAACAAAATTAAAAATATTAAAAAATCATGAAACTGCTCAAAAGCTTGCTTCCTGCCCCCACTGCCTTCGGCAACAACTCACTCAATCGCAGACTCTCGAGTGCCTGTGACAATAGCTTACCAGTGGGCTTCCATTTGGATGCTTATCAAATGACAGTTTCGAAAAAATTGAAGTAGCAATTTTATATTTAAACCCCAATTACATATGAACAACACGATACGTGGTGTACATAATATTTTCACATTATTTTCTACATTTATTTGATTTATTCGATCAACTATAAAATGACAACAATTTCACGCCAAATATAATATTACAATATGCTATGATCGGCTACATCTATCGCATGTGACAATTTTTTGTGGTTATAATAGTAGTTGAGTTAGTTAATAGTAGTTGGTATATAGAAAAATAAATATGTAAATCTGATCATAGTACAGCCTTAATATAGCTCCCCTTGTCGACTTTTGAATTTTTATCGCCATGTTAAACAAAAATACATAATTTATGTGATTATTTTTTCTCTTTCTTTCTTTTCTGTTTTTCAATATTTTATAATTTATTTATATTTTTGATGCGCTAACTAGGCTTAAAGTGGCTTTCACAAAAGGAGTGTTCTTGGCAAAAAATGTCCGATCTATTTCAGCATAAAATTTTAAAATATTACCCAGGATTATCACTGAATTAGCTTTCATGCCAAGCGCGATTCATATGTGTCAAAAACGTTTAAACAAAACTATGTAAACAAAACAAAAAAGAAAAAAAATCTAAAATTGAAGTATATTAAAAAAGGTTATAGTTGTTTTTTTACTCCATTTTCATATTTTCATACTCATGAGCAAAGTTAATTTATATAATATTTATCTAACGTGGTCCAGTTAGGATTAATTGTTTTAGAAACAATACGATAGTGACTTAATAAAATATGCGAGGATAAAAAATAATACATAAGCAATATTTAAGCATGCGGACTCAGTTCAGTGATCTAATAAGAAATGACGACATTTGTACGATGAGATCATTTTATAGAAAAAATTTATTTTTAAAGGTTGCATTTTTACAATCTTTGCAAGCGTCATTTTAAATCTAGCAATATTTTAATGATATAATCCCCATATGAACTTTTGTCATAAATTGGCTAAAAAACACAATAATAAAAAGTATAATCAAAATATGTACTAAGTTTTTTTAACACAAAATTATGCAAAAATAAATAAATTAATTAATAAAAATGTATCGGCAACATGGTGACAAAAATTTAAAAATCGCCATGAGGATCTTGTATTAAATCTGTCCTGCCTCGCGAAGTATGAAAATTAGGTCGTCAAACATAAATTTTATTTTTAAGTCTTTCATGAATGATATTGGTTTGATTTATCATTAGCATTTCATCTCACAATATTAATTCGTTTCTAATAATAATTTGGCTTCTGAGGAATTAAAATTGGGTGGGAAATTTGGCTTAAGGTTTATGAGTTTCAAATTTTAAAGGTAGAAAAGAAATAAAGTGTAAAAGTTTCGCACGGGTTTGCTATTATTTTATAATTTTTGTCTGAGAGCATATTTCACTTTATGCTAAAAAATAAATAAATAAATAAATGACATGTAAATTTTTTTGGCAACAATTATAAATTTAAATGTCCAAATTTGAAGTTATTGCCAGGTATTATTTTCATATTCAATTACTTTAAAAAAATATAATCAAAACTTCGTTACAAATAAGGTACCAAATGAAAGGGGGCTTTTTTTCTGAATCCGTCGGACTAAACAGCTTATTGATCGGACAATTAGATTTTTAAATTAAGTATGGAAATTAGGTCGCAACTTGCTATATAGATGTGTATGAACCAGAATCGTCATCTCTCTTGCAAACTATATATAGAAAGATATATGCATGTACAGTAAACTCCCGATTATCCGCGGTGAACGGGGAATAGACAACCACAGATAATCGAATCAGCGGATAATCCGCAAAATGGTCAAAAAAGGGATATAAATCAACACATAAAGCCTTTTGAGCAATACTATTTAATTAACAGTTAAGCATGGCCTACATATACAATTTAACATACTAATAAAAAATTCTACTTACAATTTTGCTCTATTTTTTAACAAAAAAATCGGCCAAGCATTTTCGTTTTTTTGTACTAAAACACTTTTTCTTAATTTGCAATTGCAGTTTCTTTATCAGCCTTTTGTCACAAAGTGATACATCGTCCTGTTCCTCGAGATATTTTATAAGTCCATCTGTATATATTATGGCTGCGTCGTGGCTCACCCTCTGCTGAGTTTTATCTCCTTCTTCCTCTTCTTCTTCACTATCTTCAGAAACTGGGTCTAATGCTTGGCCCACAATTTCTTCATCTGTAAGCTGTTCAATACCTGGATCATTGGCGTCACAATTAATCTACTCTTCAATGTTTCCTACACTGACTTTTTCTCCTCCAGTAACAATTTCAGCTAAATTTGCCAAATCATGAGCAGAAATTTCTTCCTCCTCTATAAACTCTACCAAAGTATTTCCACATTTGGTAAAATTTTTCTCCAAGACCTTAACAATGTAGACTGCTTTGCCTCCCAAGCAGTGTGTATGCCATAAATGCTGTCAAGAATTGTGTAATATCTCCAAAAGCCTTGAAGGTCATTACTCTCTTCGATCATATTTTGTAATAAGTTTGTTCTGTATTTTTAAATAACCGTTTAAATTCAGGCTCTTGAGGACCGCGGATAATCCAACCGCCGATAATCGGGAGTCTACTGTACTTAAAAAAGAAAGCTTTATAAAAAATAACAATTCATATAACATAAGAGTTAGTAAAGAGAAATTTTAACTCGCACTTTCTGTTTGCCAGTTCTTAATCACTGAGCTGAAGAACAACTGGAGCAAATGCTTCCAATACCTTTACACAGTGTTCGTGCATGCCAGTTTTTCTGCAATCATTTGCCGTGCAGAGTCAAATCTTGCACGGCAGGTAACATTTGTTGGGTCGTCTATTACTATTATACTCTTTAAAAAATTAGAATTGATCAGTATCTCTCACTCTTGTAAATTTTTGTGTCCCCCCCATTCCCCCTGCTAACGATCGACGATCAAACAGATCAAGGAATCCTTGCGATTTCCAATCTTTCTGCATCCGCAACATAAATGTCAATATTCTTTTTAAATTGATTTAATTAGATTCAAGAAGTTATAAAGAAGTAGAATTGTCCAGTATCTCTCACTGATATTTGTTTTACTTCCCTCACCTTCCGCTAACTATCGCAGATCAAACGCTCCACAGAAGCATTGTAATTTTCAATCTTTTTCCATTCACAATGTTCATTTTAAACTTACTTTATTAGATTCTAGAATCTATAAAAAAATAGAATGGCACTTATTAAGTTACTTAAACACACAGTTTCAATTCCTGTATCAGAAGTTTTCTATGAGTTGGGGTTCAAACAATGAGAATATTAGAAATATGCAATTAAGAAGTACAATGACGAACAAACTGTAATTGTTGATAATTTATACTTCTTAATATCTCTCCATCTGGTTACACACAGGAGCAAGAAAATTTTAGAAAGCTGCATTAATTTCAATGTTTAGTCTCTTACTACAAATATTTTACTAGAGTCAGTACAAACAAAATCATGGGCAAAGATATTTCTTCTTATGCGATATGAAGGATAATGGTTACTGCCAATTCTTTACCTAGCTATAATATTATATATTATATGTAATTAAAATTTTATAACTACAATGCTTTGACATATCTAACAGATTAATAACATTAGGTAAATGCAAACTTGTGATAAAAGATTGAATTGAATATAGTTTCTGAATATTTTTCTTTTGTTATGAATTATGTTACCAGCAAGAAAAAGCAGAGTTGTTTGTCAGTGTAAAGAAAACTAGTATGTGACTCGAGGAATGTAAAATATAAATAAATAAAAATCAAATTTTAAAAAGTATCTGAAAACTGTAGAGGGACGATAATTAAAAATATTCTAAGAAAATCTATTAAATGTAAAAAATTTAATAAAGCAACACTAAATAGTTATTAAAATACAGTTTTCTATGAAAAAAATGTATAATTATCTTATTTTTATTGGGGTTAGAATAAAGTTTGAGTTTTTATTTATTTAAGTAATCAATAAAAACACAAAAGTTAAAAAGTAAATACATTTATTCTTTTTTAAAAAATTTTTAAATATTAAAAACTTACTTAGAACAAATAGTAGAAGAAAATTTTTAATTATCTGCTGGTCAACTGATTTTTAAAATAAGTCAAATACCTTGTATTTCATCTTCAAGCAAAATGAGAACTACCACAAAATATCCATTTAAACTATTTATAAATTATTTATATTTTCAGGTTCCATAAGCAAAAATTTGGTCAATTAATTCAGTATTTCATAAATTATCATGATGGCAAATTTTTGATTGTATACAAACTAAATAATAGCGATTTCATGAATTTGGAAAATTTTTCTGCAAACAGCATTTATGTATTTTTGAGTTTAAGTATATATGTTGAAACTGACAAAGTAAGATTTTTTTTTTTTTTTTTTTTTTTTTTTTTAATATGATAAAAGAAAAAAAGAGCATTTTGTAAATTAAAAAACTGACAAAATTGATTTTTTAAAAATCTCGTCAAAAGTTAGGCGTCAAGTGATGATTGTGATTTTATGGATGTTACCACTAAAGTGCTAAGGTGAACTAAAGCACCTATGGATGTTACCACTGAAGTGCTCGGTGAAACTAGAGTGATCCATTTCATTTCGCGAATTACCTAGATAATCTGCACAGTACCGACTAGACACTCATTAATCTGCACAGTACCGACTAGACACTCATTAATCTGCACAGCACCACCGTTCGGGACTTTGCTATGGTCAGAATTTCTAAAGATCAGTGAGCAAATAGGCTGTTCCAGATACTGAAACGGGAAGTGAGTACCGAGTGGGAATTTACTACACTTAAAATAGCT
Organism: Salticus scenicus; assembly: GCA_963930645.1. Taxonomy (NCBI): domain Eukaryota; kingdom Metazoa; phylum Arthropoda; class Arachnida; order Araneae; family Salticidae; genus Salticus; species Salticus scenicus. The sequence continues at coordinate 292,178,000 of OZ005648.1, forward strand.
ATTTGCATTATATGTCAATAATAGGTTTAAAAATGGCACCGAGCTGAAGTTTCGTACGGTCGGATTTTTCAAGACACATAAAACAGCTGGTCGCTGAAGGCGGCTAGTGAGAGATAAAATTAATCGCCGACACCAAACTAACAGCGGAGGGAGAAGGGAAAGGAAATAAGAGAAAAAAAAATGTTGAACTTTAACGATATGGAAGCCGCTAATGTGCAGATTACCTAGTTAAAATGTGGAAAACTCTTGATTCCGCACTTTAACGGATCACCCTAGTTTATATATACAAAAGCAAGAAAAAACAGCTGTTAGTCAATGTAAAAAAAAACTATGTGACTCGAGGAATGTAAAATATAAATAAAAAAAAATTTTTTTAATTCTGAAAACTTTAATAATGCAACACTGTAATCATTGTAGTGGGACGATAATTAAAAATATTTTATGAAAATTATTAAATGTGAAAAATTTAATAAACAGGGGTGAAACTACCAAACCAATCCTTCAAACACTCTAAAGTGGCTAATCGGACCATCGGTGCGATTAGTGTACAGGCTATTTGGACCATTTTTTCCAAGGAGAATAAGGTAGCACTGATAAAAGAGTAAAATTTAGAAATAATATAATGTGCCTCGTCCCTGTGCATGAAAAATTATCTTTTTTACTTTTTTTTGAGTGTAAGAGCGGGGTAGAGATTAATTATTTTCACAGAAATTTTGTATTCTAAATGATGCTAAAATTCTTTATAAAAGGGCAATAACTCAAAATAATTTTTATAAGGCAGAAATGAAAATAGTAAAGATTTTGAAAATTGAATAATAAAAATAAAAAATGCAACATGAAAACAGATCTTAGTAAATGAGTATTTTCAATCTTTGAAAAAATCTTCGCAATATGTATAAATAAATCTGCATATTCAACTACATAGATGTTATTTGTTTTTTTATTTCTTTTCCTTCTTTCCTTTTTTTTTTAAACAATTAAACCGTTCCACTATAATTCGATGCAAACCAAACCCAATTTTCTATACAAATATATGTATGATTTTTCTGAAAATGACTTTTGTACTTATTTTGTAATGTTTTCTAACAGCAATGTTGAAATAAACATGGATTGTAGATCAATCACATTATACACTTTCAAAATGTTAAAAATTTGAATTTACAGTTGAAACAAGCAAAATAATTATTATATTACAGAGAAAATTCAAGATCAAATAAGCAAAATCATTATTATGACCAGTGCAATAAGGAAGCGTTCCGAATAGCCTCCACACTAATCGTGATAACTATCAATGTCCTCACATATAAAATATCTAATTTCTTATATATATATATTTATTTCTTAGGAAAAGCTTTAACTTAACTTTTTCTTTTGAAGTTATTATACTTTTAATTATTTTTTTCTTTTATTAAAAATTCATTTCGCTGCTCAAATATTTCGTATATCAAAACATCGACGTTTGTTTACTTTTCTATCATTGCCATTTTCGGCCTACGTAACTTTTCTATTTTTGCTGTTACCATTTCTTTAGAAATAGTTATTATAAATTATCGCACTACGAGGTTTGTAAGATAATCTAGTCGGCCTAGAGGCAGATGTACTGATTGAAGTTTTTTTTTTTTCAGTCGGCTTTTATTTCTAAGGAAATTTTTCAAGCGGGAAGTATATCGATAAAAAAGTATTTGACCGTCAGATGAATCTCTTTTACAATATAGTAGCTCTAACACTCACGACAAACCTTCCAGTCAACTTTTCAACAGATAATCTGATTGATCGTCTGTTTTTAAACTTCGTACAAGCCGAATTTTCTAGTCTATTCCAGGTTGGAAACTCTATGTAATTTGTTTTGCTTTCGGCTTCGAAGTTCAATAAAAGTACTCCAGACGGCCTGTTGGCAGATAATTCGACGAAATTCAATAAAATAATTTAGTTGGCCTGTTGTTCACATATGAACCGATTAAAGTGTTTTTACTGTCAGCTTCGAAGTTCAATAAAAATATTCCATTCGGCCTATTGACAGATAATTCGATTAAATTGGTTTGCTTTCGACTTCGAAGTTCAATAAAATTATTTTAGTTGGCCTGTTCACAGATGACCTGATTAAAGTGTTTTGCTTTCGGCTTCAAAGTTCAATAAAAGTATTCCATTCGGCCTATTGACAGATAACCCGATTAAATTGCTTTGCTTTCGATGCCAACGTTCAGTAAAAATATTCAGTTGGCCTACTGACAGATAACTCAATTAAATTGGTTTGCTTTCGACTTCGAAGTTCAATAAAAGTGTTCCAATTGGTGCATTGACAGATAACCCGATTAAACTGTTTAGCTTTTGGCTCTGAAGTTCAATAAAAGTATTCCAGTTGGTATGTTGATAGGTAGCCCGATTAAATTGTAATCAGATGGTATTTTCGTCGTTGGAAAAACCTCTTTAGGACTTTGGCTCTAAAAATCAGTAGAAGCACATCGACCTATTGACAAGTAATCCGATTATTATTATTTATTATATTATTTTACAGATGATCTTTATTTATCACAAGAATTTTCAAACAAAATACGCCGCCTGAAAAAGTATTTTTTCTTTTGATAAATCTCTTATGTATTATAGCTCCATGCTCCAAAGCTCAATAAAATTTACTCTAGTCGTTCTATTAACAAATAATTTCATTGACATTTTTTTCACATAGCCTTTGTTTTGAGGTCGGATAAATCTCTTATTTCGGTTCTGAATTTTATTTAAAAGAGTCCTATTGGCTAAATGACTGATAATCCAATTGATTTGTTAGTCTTTACCTTTTATTTAAGATAAAAAATTTGAAACCAGGAAAATATTTGTTGAAAAAGTATTCGGTTGTTAAAGAAATCTCTTTTTTCACTTAGTCACAGAGCTTTTCACTAACAATCAACTGGGTTTAGAATCTGATAAAGCCAACATAGAGAGCAGAACCAATTCAATCTCTCCCCTATGTACAGTCAGAAGAAATAAATTGTTGGCACGTTAAAATACATCACAGGTCGTGCTCGTTGGTCTAGCCATTAGGAGTTTTCTGTGGTTTTCTCCGAAACATGCATAAATATGGGCTAGGAACCCTTAGAAAGACCCCCACGGAGGGCACTCCCCCTCAGGTCTAGGACCTACAGCAGTCAGTCGGTCTTATTCCCAAATTCAATCCAATCCACGTTAAAATACGTTTTATGAACATATAAATCAATATTTGTTGCAGGTATTATTCACTGGATGCTCTTTAATATCACTGGAAAATATTTTCCTGATTGTATTTATTACTATACTGAAAAAATATATATATATTTATATTTGAAATGAGATATTACAGCGTACATATTCATTTTTGTAAGGCCTCGTCAATATCCAAGACTTTTTGCTGTCGGACGAGAGGTGTAAATTTACAGTCTTGGTCGTGCTCGTCGGTATAGCCGTCCAGAGTTTTCTCTTAAAATTGCGTAAACACGAACTAAGACTCATTAAAAAGAACCCCACGGAAGACATATCACCCTAGTTCTAGGTCCCTCGTGTAGTCAATCTGACTTACTTTCAAACATACCTCATTTTTGTGTGTATGGCACATTTTTTTGTAGTTTTGTAATGGGCAAAACATACTAGTTTATGTAAATTTATTTGGTCAAAAAGGCTTTTTAACGTATTTTGCATAATTTCATTTGTTCAAATACATTTTACATAATCAGATTTTGATCTAAATCGAAAGAGAATTTCTTGAAACAATTACGGTCTTTCAAGAAACAGCTTTTTCTTCCCAATTATTGAAAATGCTTTTTTTTTACATAACTGATAATATTAATCTGATGATTGCAGTGCTTTCCACCAAACATTCTTTTATAAATTCGCATACTAAGTGGTTCCAGACGTTTTCCATCTATCCATGATTTTAAAAATGTATCTAAGAGCAGGAAAAAAAAAAAAAAAAAAAAACCCTAAGCCCGTTTTTATTTTCTCAGTAATAGATTTAAAATTCTCCACAAAACAAAATTTTATTTAGTGCAGCAGGACTTATTTTAATCTATTCTTGCATGTAAAGACATGCAGAACTGTATTTCATTCTCTAGAATCGGTTACTATATTCATCCTTATGATGTCTTTGGTATAGCTTATCATAGGAACTCGTTGGCAGCTTTCAATGTTTTGTTGTCATTTTAGCGCTGGATTAAAATTGCTATCGCAATTGCGTAAGTAAAGATCTTGTCATGAAACGTCCGAGCTACTTTGATGCCCAAATTTCAAAAGGCACAATTTAGACGATATACAGGGCTACATAAAAACAATCTTTATAACGCTTTCTCTTTAGAAATAAAGCTTTAAAAAAATCTTTTGTGAAATTCTTTACTGCAGAGCTAAAAAAAAAACGTACTTTTGTAGGTTTGTTATTTTGCGACAATGTACTACAAAGTCAATCACTATTCAAGGTGAGAGCTACACAAAAGAAATCTGTTAATATGTTTTTTAAAAGAAAGAAATAGGCATAAGAATATTTTTTCTGTAATTTTTTTCTTTTTATCTAAAAACAAAATTTTTTAGTGCATCATCATTGAAGTAATATATATATATATATATATATCGGGTAAATACAGATGAAATTTTTTTTCTAATCAATGCAAAATGCATTATTTTTCATTCATGTTCAGTCGGACTTAAGCCAGATTTGATTCGGCTAATTTTTTATTTTGCCCCCCAATATTTATTGTTCGCTACGGCCCTGCCTAGGATTGCTTCCATAGTTGACAATAGTGTTAATAACCAGTTAAACAAAAAAATTCTAATTTTTTTAATTTAGCTAAGCTATCTGAAATTATCAACTATGTATCAGGTCTTAAAAAGAACAAGACAGAAGGATCAAATAACTAACATGCTTATTAACCTCCTACTTAACTTTTACATTTTACATAACTTTCTTATTTAATTGCATGCTAATATTAAATATTTTTCTGATAGCTGGAAAAGCAGCATAATCATGCCTCTGCCGAAAGGTGGCTACACTGATCCGCATGCTCCCGAGAGCTACAGACCTATTTCTCTTCTCTTTTGCATGTCAAAAATCTATTAATATATTTTAGTAAAATGTCTGAATAAATTTACAGACTCTCATGACATGATAATGTCCGAGCAATTCGGATTCTGTCTCCATCATTCCACACAACCATAGCTGGTGGAGAGTTTGAAATCATTCATGATGGTCTCCAAGGAGTCCCTGGAATTATATTCTCAGATGTTCAAAAAGCTTTTGATGGTATGGCATGATGGCCATATCTATAAATTAATTTTCATATTAGGCGGTACATAGCAAAACCTCAATGAATGCTTCAATACTCAAAGCCCAATCCCTTTCCAAGCTTCGATTTTCTAGTCAATTTTGACATTATACAGGGTGTCCAAGAATTATCTTTACAACTTTGAAATTTAATAACTTTTGAAATAAAAAAGATATTCACATTCTGTGTTCTGCAGTTATTAGTGCAACTCATAAAGTTTTTTTTCTGTTTTGGTTAGCCAGTTGTAACTGAACATGTGGACCCCACAGGAGAAAGCAAAATGTGTGGCATGGTTCATTGAGAGCAAATCGGACACACAAGTTCAATGCAATTGCAGGACCACATTTGGCAAGGCGCCAACATCCAGACCCACCATCCGTGCATGGCACACCAGCTTCATGACCACAGGCTCACAGTGTTACATAAGAAAGGAGCAGGACAACCCAGCGCAAGTGATGAAACTGTTGAGCAGGTTCGCGAAGCATTCCAGCGCAGTCCAAAAAAATCAGTTTGTTCGGCTGCTACGCAATTAGAAATACCCAGATCAACAGTCCACAAGGTGCAAAAAAAACTTTTTGAGTTGCACTAATAACTGCAGAACACAGAATGTGAATATCCTTTTTATTTCAAAAGTTATTAAATTTCAAAGTTGTAAAGATAATTCTTGGACACCCTGTATTTCTTCCAGTGTTGTTATTATTATTTTTTTTTCCACACACTTATAACTGCGAGTTTTTTTGTATTCATCCCATGCTTTTTTCTATGGATTTTTGATTTGTTTTTCTAAAATGTGATTTTTCGATGGATTTTTTACTATTTTTCCTCATTCTGTAATTTTAAAGCGTGGTGGTTCCGCCGCAGATTAGAATGTAAAAATGAGGGAAAAAGGCTAAAAATCCACAGAAAAAGCATTGGATGAAAACCAAAAAAAAACACACAATCACAAATGTGTGAAAAAAAAAAAAAAGGCTAACACCAGAAATAATATATGGTGAAATTTAACTAGAAAAAGTAGTCTAAGTTCATAAAGGGATTGGGCTCGGGGCCCTGAAGCTATCATCAAGGGTTTGCTTCTTCTCGCCTAATATAAGACTCGGCAGGGGTGGCTGCAGATTAGAATGCAAAACAAGTCCTTTCGAATCATTCAGAAGGGTACGTTGATTTCTTTTTTATTATCAAGTAGTCACCATTTTGGATTATTAATGGACTTGGTAGAAATATTGATGTAGTTTATGATATACATATAGAGTTTTAAGCAAATCGGTTCATAAATATTTTTTTATGTAAATTTAAAATTTTCAAGTGGCCGGCACTTGGAAACAAAATGGCAGGCCAAGTTGGCAAACAAATATATCAAATGCATTTGTGAGATAAGTCTACTGTAAAAATTTGGTTTGAATTAATTCAGAATTTCAGAAGTCATCTAAATGAAAAATTAAGTGGCCACCACTTGGATAAAAATGGCAGAGTAAGTTGCTCATTGAACTAATCAAAGGTACTTGTAAGATAAGTCCACTGTCCAACTTTGGTTTGAATAAATTCAGTATTTTAAAAGTTATTGTGATAACAAAGTCTCAAGTGGCAGCATTCAAGTTGATACAACTTGGAAACAAAATTGCGAAGAAAACTGCCCACTGAAATGATACATATTTGAATGATAAATCCATTTTTCAACTTTGGTTTAAATTGATTAAATATTTCAAAAGTTATCGTCATAAAAAATTTTCAAGTGGCAGCCACTTGGAAACAATATAACGGAGCAAGTTGCACAGCAAACTTATCCAAGATATTTGAAGTATAAGTTCACTGTCCAACTTTAGTTCGAATCAGTGCAGTGTTTCAAAAGTTATTGTTAGGACAAATTTTCAAGTGGCAGTCCAAGTGGCTGCAACTTGGAAATAAAATGGCGAAGCAACTTGCCTAGCAAAATCATCCAATATATTTGTATGATAAGTTCACAGTCAAACTTTAATTCAAGCTAATTCAATATTTCAAAAATTATTGTGATAAAAATTTTTCAAGTGGCACCATGATTTCAAGTGGCCACCACAGCGAAGTGAGATGCCCAGCAAACTTATCTGAGATATTTGAATGATAAATCCATGACCCAAATTTGATGCAAATTGATTCAGTAATACAAAAAGTTATCATAATGAAAAATTTTCAAGTGGCAGCCACTTGGAAATAAAATTGTGGATCAAATTACAAACGAACTTATCCAAGATATTTGTACAATAAGTTCACTATCCAACTTTTGTTTGAATCATTTTAGTATTTTAAAAGTTATTGTGATGGCATATTTTAAAGTGGTAGTGTGATTTCAAGTGGCCACAACTTTGAAACAAAATTGTCAGAACAAGTTGCCCAGTGAACTCACCCAAGAAAATTATAGGATAAGATCACTGTCCAACTTTGGTTCGAATTGAATTAGAATTTAAAAAGTTATGTTTATAAATTTTCAAGTGGTAGCCTAATTTCAAGTTGTCTCGCTTAGTTTATAACATCCGCACTTTGTTATAAATGGCTGATAAATTTTATTAACCCTCTCGCTGCGCATCCTGCGATTTCCACTGGCAACGTAGAAGTAGCAAAATTTGCGCAACCCACGATTATCGCGGGGATGCGTTTTTGCCGTCTATTTAAGTGTGCAACCCGCTCTTTCCCCGTTCATGGTTTCATTTCGGCTTTTCTGTAATGTTTAATTGTTTATTTAGATGTCGACTAACAGATGGCGTTAGTTGTCCACGTTTCTGCGAAATATAAAAAGAATTTTTTTTAGCATTTTGCGCGCGCTTTTCAGAGCTCAAAGATGTCTGGCAGGAAGCGTTTCGCGAGTGATATGACCTATGTTCCTGACGATATTTCCGACACTGACAGTAGTTCTGACTCTGATTCCGAGTATATTGATGATATTTATAGCGGAACTGATGAAAATTTCTCGGATTCCTCTGTGGATAGTGATGAATCTGAATGATGTGATGAAACTTCATTTCTAATAAATGTTTTGTAAGTATTTTGCATATTTTCATTAGTATATACTTTTTACCTTTGTATTTTATAAAATAAATCATAATTTAACCAAAATTGATTTTCAAAATTTGCTTTTATATCATTATTCTTCAATTTCAATATTCTGACAACTTTTTTTCTATGATCTAATTCTATATTGAAAAAAAACTCTTTTACAAAAAATTTTTGGCTGCCACTTTGTTAAAAATGGCAGATAAAGTTCATTAATAAACTTGGTTGAGACCCTTATATGGTCTATGTATACGTCAAAATTCAAACAAATTCGGAAGCTGCTTTTTACAATGTGCCACTTGAAAACAAAATGGCAGAGCAACTTGGTTAACAAATTCATCCAAGATATTTATAAGTTCACTATCTAAATTTGGTTCAGTTTGGAGTATTATTACGGAAGTTATCATGATTTTAAATATTCAAGTGGTAGCCTGATTTCAAGTGGCCCCACTTAACTTAAGATATCCACCACTTTCTTAAAAATGGCAGATAAAGTTCATTAACCACTTCACTGGCCATCCCGAGATAACTAGGGGGAAACGTAGCCTTCCATGTACTACAGTGGCCAGTGAAGTGGTTAATAAACTTGATTGAGACCCTTATGTGGTTCATATTTACATCAAAATTCAAGCAAATCCAGCTTTAAATATGCTTTTTACAATGTGGATTTGAAATTTTCAAGTGGCCGCCACTTTAAAACAAAGAGGTGGAGTAACTTGGTTAACGAACTCATCCAAGATATTTATAAGTTTGCTGTCCAAATTTGGTTTGATTTGAAGTATTATTTTGGGAGTTATTGTAATGACAATATTTTCATTATATATATAGAGCGAGATAAAGTGATTGCAATGGGTTGATTTCTAGAGAAATCAACCTAAATCGGAGAAAAAAGGCTACCTCACCGTCACCAACATAATTTATGAGTACTTAAAAAATAGAACTTTTTCGATTAAAGTCGGACATGAAATTTCTAACCTGTAATCAATCTTAAATTCGGTCCCTAAGGGATCATTATTCGGGCCTTTTCTCTTCAATATCTATGTTAATGATCTGCTACGAGATCCCGACGTCAGTTTAGCAACCTTTTCTGATGACACTGCCATATAACGCATGCCAAACGCTGTGTTTCAAGTACAGTTCCCGCCGCTTATTAAAATCACATTCGTTCTGAGCCAAAGTGATTTTATTAAGCGGCTGATTTTTATATCCGGTGAACATTTCTGCCCTTAAGGAAAAGGTATTACTTCCCTGAATTTCGAAAGAAACTTCAAAAGGTAACGAATAATGTAATTAGTAAACAATATTAATTAATTTTTGGTAGATAATTAAATAATTGTTTCTTCGATATAAGTAAATTAAACGTATTGTAAGTTCCCGTGCACTTTCGTTAGAGGAAAATCATCATTACTTTACCAAAAGTTCACGCTGTTCTTATGAATTTAAAATCTTTCCGTTTAAACCTCATTAATTATAGTAATTTCAAAATAAGACTTGAAATTGCCTTCGAATAATTAGACAAAAAAAAAAAAAAAAATCAGATTTCTTTTTTATTACTGCGCTTTGAAAAATAAGTTTCTTGAAATTGTTACGGAAATAAGCTGCGGGGCATGTTTAATTTGTAAAAGTGCAGCAAGTACGAAATCTTGAACAATGAGAGATAACGGAGAGTCGTTGTGCTTTAATTTCTTTTTCTATTAAAAAAAAAAATCACAATGTAAATTTAAAAAAAAAAAAAATTACTGTGCATAAATGCTATTTTTGGCTGCTGAGGATATTTTTGAGTTTATTAACCGGCGATGCTGATTTTATTAAGCGGCAGCTTTAAAAGTAGTCTGTATTTATTTGATTCCGTTCCTGGAGATTTGATCAGATTAAGCGGCTGATTTTATTAATCAGTGATTTTATTAAGTGGCGGTTACTGTACTCCAAAACTACATAAATAAATATTTGATCTGGTTAAGAAAACGGAGAATGAAAGTTAACAGTTCCAAAAGTGCCACCATATTTTTCACAAATAAAAACTATGACACCTCCACTAACTTTCTTTTAAATAATCAGCCCATACCCTGGGAACAATGTTATAAATACTTATTAGTTTACCTTGATTTAAAATTAACATAGTCTCATCAAATTTCAGAGTCTCTGAAAAAAGCTGACAAAACCACGAAAGCCCTTCATTCTCTTTTGGCTTGGAATAGCCCCCTTTCACTTAAAAATAACTTATTGTTGTATGAATCCATGATCTGTCTGATCATCACCTATGGATCTATGATCTACAGATCTGCTGCAGAAACTCAATTAAAATTCAGTTACTCCAAAATAAGCTTTTACGTAGGTTTGTGTAAGCTACTCGTTATGTCCGCAATGATTCTATTCACCAGGATCTCTAAATTAAGCCAGTTTATGTTGAAATTCAAAACTTGTGATAAAGTTTCACAGATCCATTGCCAAAGTTGGAAATCCTCTGTTAGACTCCGTTCACCGCAACGATCTTAAAGTTGGTCGTGGAAAGACATGACCTTTGGTTATTTTGACTAGAGGACACAACTTTCTGCCCGTCACTAAGAAAGGTAGAATTATTACGTCTAGAGTTACATAACAGTAAACTTGCTCACTAAATTATATTTTTACCTAAATTGAACAAAACGCTCACCTAGAGTTGGCTAACCCTAACATCAGGCCTAACTACTGAACTTTTATTTCAGTCATGAGTGTGCATCTTCCTTCCAGTAAAATTCGCTTTTTATTGTGAATATTTTTTTTCCCAACTGCTAGGAATTTTTTATAATTTGGAAAGTTTTTATTAAGTTTTATTTAATTTTAATGTCTGTAAGCTCAGAAGTAGTTCTTAGATGGGTTGTCTGAACTCAAATTCTGATTGGTCAGAAATTTTAAACTTTGATTGCTTGAGTCGATTTGGGCATAATCCTTTCTAGTTTTAGTAAACATTTTTATCTGAGGATTGTAAATTTTTCAAAGTTGGAATCTGGCCTCTGACTGATCCTCCGGACTCATCTCGGAACTCAGCTTCCAGTTGATATACGAGGATCTGGCTGAGGCCCAAAATTTAATTTTCATTAGGAATTTTACTCTCTTTTATTTTCATTAAAATATATGTCCCCCCCCCTTTTTTTTTTTTTTACTAATTGCAGGATTTTGAGTTTGTTTCCTGTGTTTTTTGGTACACCCTGCTCAGCTCTTGCTTCCTTTTCGTCATCTGGACTCGTCTCATCAATGCACATAACAGATCTTCTGATGTATTTAGGATTTCTCAAGAAGTTTTTTTTTTTTTTTTTTTTTTTTTTTTTTTTAAATTCTGGTGATTCACTCTGAAAAGTCTCAGCTCATGCAGAGCATTTTTAATGAGTGATTTATATTTACATGAGTTATTTTTAAACACATATTAAAATTAATATGAATTGTTCATAATACTAGTAAGTAGTAAACAAGGGGGAAAAGTGTGTGCATGTAGGAGCATTGCCTCCCCCCCTCTCCCTCAGGGGGTGTAAATTTTCAATATAGGTATCTTTTGAAAGAACTCATAATTGTCTTTAAAATGAATGGTTGAACCACAGATCTGTAATAATTTAAAATTAAGTTATTCATTTTTTTTTTTTTTTTTTTCAGTTTTAACACAAATATATATATATATATATATATATATATTGACTTTAATAACACTTGTTGATTTATGTCATTTAAAATAAATATATATGAATTTCATATATTTAGATTTGCCTAATATTGGTATTAACACTTTTTTTTTGTATTACATATACACTTTGTTTATAGCTGCCTTTGCGCTCTTATAATTTGTATTATTTCTCTAATTTTTTCAATATGTTATTTACTATTTAATTATTTAAATTATGTATTCTTGTAGTGTTGTGAAGTTTTGCGATAGTGTATTTTGTCTCTGGATCATTTAGAAATCTTAAACAAAAATACATATTTTTTTTTTCTTTCTTATTGGTCTTTGTTGTTTCAGTGATCTTGTATCAGTTGCTTGGCTTTTACTACGCTTAATAAATCATTATTATTGTATATATATATATGCACAAAATTGTCTTTCTTTCAGCATTTAATGTTATACTTTTCTGAGATAAAAATTATCTGCATTCATCATGGAAATAATTTAATAAATAATTTGTACTGCGTGAATTTGTATAACATTATATAGAAGAAAGTCTTGTGATGACAATCTGCATAAAATTTCTTCCGCACATTGATTTATACTTATGTATATAATGTTGTAAATTACAGCTATTAATGTTGATTTGTTTGGTTTCAGGAAATCATAGATTGAAGTAACCCACATCCATTACATTCTATATTTATGGCCTTTTAAATGTGAAGAAATGCTGGGATGTAGTGATATCTTAAGAAAGACAAATAAAAATTAAGTTTCTATCTAATTATTCTTTAGTAATGATTAAAATCTTATGACATCCCCTTCCTACTTACAGCCAGTAATCCTTTGGAGTTTAAACTGGAAAGATAACTCTGCTGATGCAATTAAATTAAAAGAAAATATTATAACTATAACTAGATAGACAATTAGACTGAAAAAGAAAATTACAACATGAAAAATAAAATCTCTCCTTTTAATATTTTACAAATGATACACTTCAGCCATGATAATGAATCATTAAAAAAAACAATCATATCAATAAAAAGTTCAATACTTAAAGTTAATTAGGTATAAATTTTATTTTTAAGTAGAATTTAAAATATACAGATGCCATCAAATATGTAACAATTATTATACAAATATGATTTAAAATTCTGTGCAGTTTTTAAATAAAAATCATAAATGTACAAAATAAAGCTAATTAAAAACTCAAATATACTTTCTGGCTTACAAACTTATAATTTTTTGAATCTTCAAGGATTGCACTTATTAAATTATGCAAAATTTGCACTAAATGAATACTCACAGTTTGCAGATAATAATAATAATAAATAAATAATGTATTTTTCACATAAATAATGATTTTCAATTTATTTAATTTATTTTTTAATAAAAACTTATGAAAGATAAATTCCTAAATACATAAGCCATCTTCATAATAAATCTATAGAAGAACACATGCGATTTTCAAGATTTAAAATACGATCAGAAAAATTATGGCTAAATCTTAAAATATCTATCTTAATTTTCTTATAACTAATAAAGTACTTCAAAATAAGATTTTTCTTTATATACATTTTTACATTAATAGGAATTATTTATCTGAAAATACAGTATAGGATTGTACTATTAGCAATATTGGTGATTAGTGAATATTCTATATTAGCATGAAGTAAACAAATTTTGACTGTGAAACTACCTACCTTTAGCAATTTGTTCACAATTTGTTAAGTCTATATGTTTCATAAACAATTTTTAAAAACTAAATCACACTTTTCTTTGAGCAAAATATGAACTGCCAAGGGTATAAAAGCAGGTTAACTAAGGAGGAGGTAGCAATATGTTAAATATAACATGTTAATTATTACATTATTATTATTTAACAATTACATTATTTAACAAAGAAAGAAAATAGTAAATTCTATGCATTTAACTTATATTATATGCAACGAAAATACATTATTGCACTGATATTTAATTATAATATTCATACATATATATGTATGTATAACTGTCAAATACTACTGAAGGAAGTTAGACATTTCGCCTAAAGAAAACAAGGAACCTGTGGTCTTTTTTTTATATTATCACTGTGTTTTACTCCTGTGAAGATTCTAATGTGGAAAAAAAATTACAAGAAGGTATTAAAACATAAATGTATCATATTTATTAAACAGGAATTAAATTTCATCTTATAGGTGAAATTGTAGACAATTTCTTTTGAATAAAGTCCTTTATAAAAAAAAAAAAAAAAAAAAAAAAAAGCCTCTTTTTGATTGGGGAAAAAAAAAAATGCAACCATATTTAAAATAATTTGGAAAACTGTTTGCATTTTTAAATATTTCTTTTTGATTAAAAAAAAAAAAAAAAAAAAAAAAAGCAATATTTAAACTTTTTGTGGGCCATTTATTTCTCTTCTGAATTTCTCACAGATTTTTATATTTTATTAATTAAACAATAGCATTTAAGAAAATATATTCTATTTTGCCGAATTTGAATTATTGTTTATTCAGATATTATCATTTTTGAATTATTATTTATTAATCAAATTAGATAGTTACTGGCATAAAATATGCAGAAATATACAAAATTAGAAAGTGTTATTACAATAAAAACAGTGTTTTACTCATATCTGCAGTAGAGTCGTTGAGCAGTACAAATGCCATATCAAAACAGGTGTCATAGCACAACAAATCTCACACAAGGCTTTCAAACTTTCAAAACAAATGTGCTAATTCTATTCAGTCGATTAAACAATGAATGGCAGCACAACACTAAAGCGGGAATTGGTGTTCCTGTTATAATAGCAAGGTCAATATATTGTAATGGGAACTGCGCTTCCCATAGATGTATTTTGTAAGATCAAGTAGGTGGGAAGTAATCTTCCCACGGCCCACAAAAGGGTTAAAGTAATTTGGAAAATTGTTTTGCATTTTAAATATTTCATAAGTTTGATGATGTACTAAATTTATTTCATGGGTAGAACAATTAATAAAAACTGCATACTATATTTTGACCGTATTCAAACCATTTTTTTTCACTTCTTAAAATTGCTTAAATATCATAAATTTAAAGAATTAAATTATTTTCCAGAACTTCCCAACTCTTGAAAAGATTTCATTGAATCCAAAAGTCAAATGTATTTCATGTATTACATATAAAAAATATTGTAATCATCATAATCTAATTTTTCTATATATTGTGTTACGTTAATATTATATTATCATTATAAAATGAATGTTTGTTTTGTATCCAGTGTACTGGATATTTAACATATTGGTGTGTACCTATCAAAATTATTCTTTTAGATAAATTGCAAAATATGATATTTACAATTATATTTATTAGAAATATTTCGATATAATTACCAACTGAAAGATATGTCATGATCCTTAAATCTTTTGCTTGAAAAATAAATAAATTAGAAATAAGCAAACAAATCTTGTATAGGACACAATTTTATGTAATTGTTTTCCCATTCATCATTCTAACTAAAACAATTTTACAATTTTGATTTAATATACAATGCACAATCATATACGTAGAATTGTTCTAAAATACTGTGGGAGTGCAGCAAGCTTAGCATGCTGGAGAAGAAAAAAAAAACTTATTTCCATGTACATTTATACAGAAAGTAAAAATTAAGCAATTTGTAAAGTACTTTTAATGCTTGAGAAAATTTTCATACATACATTAAATAAATTACTCTAAATTTTCCTTTTTTTTTTCCCTCATTCTTCTGCAAATTCTTCAAAATTAAATATGAAATATACTTCCATTCATACTTGATTCTATATAACAAACCTTGATACTTTATATTATATGATACTGAATATTGTAATTACCCTAAAATTATTTAAAGAAAACGATATTCAGATAAAATCCATAAGTTGAAGCATTCATTCTAATATTAGAATTAATGAAGAATTTTTTTTGTTTTGTTTTGTTTTAACAAAAAAGGTAAATATGCATAATAAAAAAACTAGTAAATGTTGTGAAAATACAATGCATGTTTTATCAGCTATAAAAAGAAAAGGAATAGGGACTATTTTTTTTCTTTGTACAGGCAGATATATTCTGATTAAATATAAATGCTTTTCAATGTAGATATCAAGTAATTAATGGAAACACGCTGAATTCCACATGTTGCTACCTCAATTTAAAATTGTTTTCTAGATACAAGTTATCATTTCATAATAATGAAACATTCCACAATGCAATACCATTACGCTTTAGACAAACCACACAATTCAGTACTGTACTTTTTCTAATGCACATCACTAACCATCACATTGTGTAATGCCACAACATTCTAACTTTATTCATTATCAATTCATATCTTTCTGGCTGGGCTAATACCCTACCATTATGATTAAAAAGGCTGGAGATAAATAGTTAATAATTACAACAATTTCCTTCATTTTTCACTAATGTGAAAACCATTCATTATTCATAAAAATAAATTTATTTACATCTATATTCAGCAACCATAACAATTCAACTAGGCATAAAACAACTGGATTGCTACTTCAAGTGGATACTTACATTCATTTTTTTGAAGCAGATCAGTAAAAATCATTTTTATTCGAAGCATTTCTTTAAAAAATTATGTAGCGTGTAATATCTCTTCAAGGGAGTTTTATTATAGAAAAAAACTTATTTCTAACTTGCTCTTAAAGCATTCAAAAACATTGTTTGATGGTTTGAAGTCTATGAACTAAATCGATTTTTAAAGACCTAAATAAATTTTAATTATATACATATTTATGTTTGAGCGGATGTTCTAAACTTTGGAAGGAAAAGGCCAAATTTGGTTTCCATGCCACTGAAAGTGGCATTTGCTAAACGATATCCTCCTATATGATCTGGATTAAGGGAACGAATTTCACCGGTATGGACTGGAACTTTGGTCTGAGATCCTGTAGGCCTCCTAAAAAAAAATATTTTTTTTTAGTTTAAATATAAACAAGAAAGGGAACACTTATAAAATGAATAATTGATTATAATGTAAAATAAATGCAAAATTAAACATTTTTTAAAAAATTGATTTTTGAAAAGCTAACAGCTGCAAGACAATACTCAATTTGTGACTTAAAATTTCCTATAACCGAGCATACATTTAAATGCAAGCAATATTCAACAAAAATCAAAAGCCGTATGCAAAAATAATTATCATGCTTTCTAATATTTTATGAAAGCATTTCAGTTCAATATAGAAAATTTCTTTTTGTTTATTTCGTTTTGTTTATTTAGCATTTCAGAATTTTAATTATTGGAGATTTTATTTGATGAATTATATATCAATAAATCTGTGCATTTAAAGTTAATAATGGCATAACAGAAATTTAACACAATAGGGGAAAAAAAAAAAAAAAAAAAAAACAGTAAAGTTAGTTTTCTTTACAGTCAAATTCAATTTCTTAAATTTAGATATACTATTCCTTTTATAGCATTCTCATTTGGATATTTCTCACCTTTACTCTTTTGCCTATAAAAATTGTGAGATACAGAGGGAGAAAAAGAAGAAAATTTTATATAATAATAATACTATAATAT
Source organism: Salticus scenicus (assembly GCA_963930645.1). Lineage (NCBI taxonomy): Eukaryota > Metazoa > Arthropoda > Arachnida > Araneae > Salticidae > Salticus > Salticus scenicus. The sequence goes on from OZ005648.1 coordinate 292,195,487, forward strand.
AAAATTTTTGTTCTCCTACTCTCACCTCTATATGTATGCAAACATTAATGAAGTTTTAATTTAACATTTTTGAATTCATTTAAAGTATTTAAATATATCAATATTTTGTATGTATTTTTATTAATATCAATTCCCCCCCCCCCCTCCTCTCCTTCCTGAGTTATTCTATATTCTGACTATCACAATCTGCTCAACTGTTAGCCAAGACTGTTAAAAATGCCTTACCACTGACTACCCTTTTCCTAAACAATTTAATAGGTACCAGTATTTTCTTCTTTTTTTTTTTTTTTTTTTTTTTTTTTTTTTTACACATGTTATTGTGTGTATTTTTAAATGCTGTTTTTCATACAGTTTTATGCTAGTTAGTCAACCCAGCCCGCTGACTACTGCTAAAAGTAATTTGCTAGATTATTGACTGATAGTTGTAATAACCTGCTTACTGACAGCCCTACCTCTAATTGATGGTGCTCTTTTGGCACTATCAATCACACTATCATTCACACCATATTTGGTGAGCTAAAATATGGTTTTGAATAACTCAATACAGTTTTAGTTTACTCATTAAGTGTGAGGAGTCAATTTCGTGCCTTTTTTTTTTCTCTGCACTTGTGATTGTCCTCCCCCGCCCCTCCAAGCTATTTTTTTTTTTTTTTTTTTAAGTGCATTTCTATGCTGTAGTGCTAACAAATGTATTTTTTAAATTTGAATTATTTTAGCAAGAAAAATGCTTCACAGTACAATTAACTATGTATGTTATTGTTTGTTTATATATATGCAATAAAGTAATTTTCAGATTTCAACAGATCTGTACCTTAAAATAGTTGCCTGTAAAAAATTCATTAGATGAGGAAAAGTAGCAAACTTGAATCTTTTCACCAAGTAACTAATCCATACTTGAAAATTTGTATTATAATTAAGTAAATTTCTTGAAGAGGACATAGTAAAAATGAAAATGTCGTTAAGACTTCTGATGCGGCTATTATTTATAGTTATATTGTCTTTATTCTAATATACTGCATTTGAATATATATTTTTACATGCTTTTATTGAATCTCATTTGTTGTATGCAGGATCAAATCTTACAAGGAAATTTTCACCTACTTCCTATCATCTGACTGAGCTGAAATTTATATATATATATATATAAATTGTACATTAAAGGTGAAAAAGGTCTCCCCTGATGAATTTTTTTCCCCACTTTTTGAGCTTCTCCTACTTGACAAATATTCACTCTTATTGGTCTATGTGGTTTCAGTGATATTGTATTTACTACATATCATAACTCATTATTATTAAAATATATATATATATATACAGTTCAACTTCGTTAACGTGAATCTCAAGGGGGATAAAAAATTTGTTCATCTTATCAGTAGTTCATGCTATCAGTAACTAATCTTCATATAACTAAACTAATCATCCTTTTGACAGGGATTGTGGAAACAGTTCATGTTAAATGTAATTCACGTTAACAAGGTTCGACTGTAATTCCAATGACAATACATGCTCAAACAGGAAGGGGGAGGAAGAAGTGTCTGGGAGCCCTGAGTCCCCAACTCTAATTCAAAATTTGTTACATGCATTTATTTAACTTAGTTGTTCTGTCTGTGCCAAAAATTGCAATCAAATTTTAATCCACTTCTACTAAATTGATTTTGTTTAAAGTTTGCATACAAATTTATAATCAATAACAATATAATATGTATTGTTATTGATTATGCATGTTCAGCAATTATCTCATCAGAAGCACGTTCCAAGGGCCAAAAAAAAAAAAAAAAAAAAATCTGTCTGCCTATGTCAAAGCTTGCGATTTATTTTTAAACTTCTGCCAAACTAATTATTCTCACGTTTTATACATAAGTACATAGTCAATGACAATATAATATGAATGTAATTTTAGAGACAAGTTCCAGGGAAGAAATTTTTGCGCTTGAGTGAAATCTTGTAATTATTTTTTAATCCATTTTTGCTGAATCTAGAGTTTTGGTACATTTTGGAATAAAACCATATTTTTAATTTTTTTAAATTTATGTGGCATTTTAAATGAATTATTTTATGAAACCTAATTTAGAATCAATTATTTGCAATATTTTGAATGAATTACAGTTATTGAGATTTGACTGTACAAATTTTTAATCTAAGAATTCAAATGTATTTATCACACATAAAAGCAAAAAAGGGAGTAAAAAAGGAAGAAAGTGGGTGCATTAATAAAAAAGAAGCAATGAAACAATTTTTTACTTTCCTTTACCTACATATGAACAGGGGTTATGTAAAATAACAGTAACACTTACCTCAGTCAGATAACTATACAAATAAATTACACTATGTAAAATGTAATTCACTAATCATAAATTATTGATTTTCTTTTTAATACAATACTAATTTCCCTTCATTTACATTAGTTCTTTAAATATACAATATAAATAACAAGTACAGCAATATTCATCAGGAATATTTAATTAATGTTAAGAGACAAAACACCACACAGCTTCCCTGGACACTCATTTTATTATGCATGTTGTTACAAAAACATTGACACAGTCATGTGTGCTGAGTGGTTTGTAAATAAACAAGTTTTGTCAAAAAATGCATTTTATTTGACAATTAATTTTGAAATAAGCTAATAAAACTATTACTGACACCCTGAGCTATATAATCTAAATGCATGCGTGCACATATGGTGTGCTCAGGTACTTTTACTTTCTTTTGCAGGAACTAATGTCTTTTCACAAAATGAAAGAAATAAATATCAATGTGATGTTAAGAACATCACTTTCTCTTTTTTATTTCAAAATATATTATTTTTTCATTCTTCTGCATTCATCTTTGAATCCCTGCCTCAACTCAGCCTGCAATCTTGGCTTTCCGCATGGCATGCACACGGGAGAATATGGATTTTTTCCCCTCTACAGTCATTCTTTAAATGACCTAGTAAGTCAAGATAAGTAAGCTTGTCAAAGGCAACTTATATTGCAACTAATAACTATTATTTGCTTTGTGACATTTCACTTTAACAACAGATCTAATAAAGGTTCGGAGCTTTATTTTTTGTAGCAATATTATTACTGGCTAGATAATTAAATTATGATGAAATTTCTAAAATGAGTCATATAGTAACCAAAAAGGGAAATGCACAACTAGATACATCTGTTTTGTAAATCACTTTCATAATACTTCCTTTTACTTTGTGCAAGGAAGTAAAAAAGAATTACAAAGCAAAAAGAAAATTCAAAAATAAATTATTGGAAAAATATTATATGATTAAAAAATTTTTTTAGAGATAAAAAATTACAATAGATTTCAAAAAGCTTTTTGTAGGGTTTTTATATTCTCTTGTTTATGGGGAGGGGGGGGGGTAGTAGAGAATATAATAAAATAGCTGTTTTTGGATAAGAAGTCAATCATAAAATACAACAAATTTTGTCACTTTATTTCTAGAAATTTTACGTCTTTTTCGTGGTTCATATAAATATAATTTTCACTACATGATCAGGAGTGAAATTTTTTTAGAAATTTTCATCAGACAAGGATTTCTTTTACTAGCTAGCAATGTATATTACATAAAATTTATTCACATTTTATAATCGTTACAACAAAATTTATGCAAATGTAAGGTGAATTGATCATTTTGGAGAATTCTTTCTAGTTCTCAAAGCACCATTTTTTAAAATACAGTGTTCAGCATAGTATATACAGTTATATAGTATATTCAGTTTAAAAAGATTAAAAAAAAAATTCTAAAGTAGTTGCCTATTCAAACACTGTTCATACTCTTGGAAGGAGCTTTTTTTTTTTTTTTTTTTTTTTTTTTTTGGCTACATTGAATACCATCAACGAAACTGACTGACTTAAAATTCACTCACTATGTCCAAAAAATTACTTCCCAGTGGCGAGTAAATCAAACATTTTCCCACCCCTGTACATGATTATGTATTTTATTACATTTAAAATATCCATAAACAAAATACAGACTGAAATAACTTTTGAAGGGAAACCCTAGAGTTGTGGAACATTTATCTACCCAAAGTAAAATGATTATCATATTAAAAAGAATGATGTGCCTATAATGATAAAATTGAAAAGAATACATACACAAAGTAACAGGATTGGCAAGTTTCTTCCAAGTGGAAGAAATGGAAGAAACTGTTTTTCTTATAAATTGCAGATTTGTAAGATAAAATGGATGCATTTATCTCATAAACAACTTTAAGTAACTTTAATTATACCTATGAAAATTTAATAACATATTTAATTAATAATTATGAGATTTTTACCAAAGTGATCTTTGGTATCTGATGATTACGTCCCAAAATACTCAAACTCCAGTAAAAAAAAATCATTTCAATTTAAACAGTGTAAAGTTTTATAATTTAGACAATTTTATTTCTTTAACTGGTAATAAATAATAGTTTGGATCACTTTCTTATATTTTCTAATAAAACAGCTTTTAACAAACATCCAGTTAATTAAAAGAACTAGTATTTAATACTGTATTACAAAATGTCATCAAAAATTTTATTTTCTTTATAGTCATATACAGTACAGTCAACTCCCTCTAATCCACAATTGATTTTTTAATGTAAGAGAAATTTATATTTCATATTTTAAAAAAATTCACATTTCTCACATTTTTACTTTTTTTAAAAATAAAAATTTTAGCTTAATCCTTGCTTTGAAACACAATTGGAGAGGATGGGGGGGGGGGGGGAGTAACGTTCTTGTATTTATTATCCTGCAATTCATACAGACTAGTATTTAAAACAAACCACTATTACATCAATGTTTAACAAAATTAATCAGTGATGAATATTATTTCTGAACTTTCAAAAGTATTTTGTTTTGTATTTTTTAAATATGTTTGTTTACATTATACAGGTACATATCATTTGAATATGCTTGAATTATTTATCATCATATGTGAATGAGATAGATTAGTTTTATTAATATTGAAGAAATATTTTATTCTAAAATTTATTAGAAACTGTATTTCCATTTTGATGTCTATTTATGAATTAATAATAACTGACTTTGTATCTGCAAAAGAAAACTGTAAACAAAGGCAATGACCTCTAATCTGCAAATTCCTATAATCCGCAAAACCTGTGGTCAAAACTTTTGAGAGTTAGAGGGAGTTGACCGTAAAACAAATGAAAAGTTTTTTAGTAGTTCAATACTACACTTTATTTTTCAATTTAAAATAAATACAAACTATGGATTTTTTTTTTTTTTTTTATTCTAGAAAACTTGCAGGAAAGTTTAAAAGTAGGTATCTTACTAATTGATACAGTTCATTGGGTACCAGCTTTGAGTTTATACAAAAAATTGTATCCTTAAAAAAAAAAAAAAAAAAAAAAAGCAAATATTACGGCTAAAAATTCCATAATTATTATCACTTGTACTGCTTGAACGTATAATAATATGAGATAGTATCCATGCAAAAACTTCTAAAAATATTAGCATTAAAAAGTAAAAACCCGTCACCTTTATATATTTAGTGTTTGTTCTCAAATAACTTATTTTTATAAAAATATTTTTAATATTAATTGGATTATAGTTTAGATTTGATAATATATATTTATGCTTTGAGTTTATATAGTTCATAAATTTTAATTTTGAACATCTGTTTTGTCTTTTGGTTGGTTTCTTCTATTTCTTCCACTTTTTGCAGTTTCTTCAGTTTTTCTCCAGTTCCTTCTACTGTCCTGGAAGAAACTGGTTTCTTGTGGAAGAAACCCAACCCTGCAAAGTAAACAGTACAACCTCTATGGGGATTGTGCTCTTCCGATTGTCACCTGTTTGGGGAGGCAAGTGTTATCTATATAAATAAAGAGAAGTATCTGTATGTGTGTCTGTCTGCACTTTGGTGCTCACACTACTAATCACATAGTGACAAAACTTGGCAGATGGTTATCTGGGGCCCTATAAGTGTGTACCTCATCGAGATTTTTTTTTTTTTTAATTTGAATTTTTTTAAATATTATTTTTTTTAGGTTATCTACTGACTTCTCTGTTTCATTTTTCTAAAATTTATTCTTTCATTTCAATCATCTGTGTATCTTAGCAACAACTATTACACTATTTATTGTTTATTTAATTCATTCATTTGAAGAAGAAATCTTTTTTTTCTATTTATTTATTATGTTATTTTCTCTTTATTTATTTTATCTACCGAAATCAAATGGTAATACAGTAGAAAGAATTAAGGATATTAAATTTTAAATAAAAATATATATTTATTAACAGCTACGTTTATGTATAATTTTTTATAATATAACAACTTTTAATTTTTAATTTTTTTTTTCCATTTATTTAATTCTTTTTAAAAGAATATCTACTTTTTAAAAATTTATTATATGGGTTGGAATCATATGGTATAGTGTAAAGAGCAAGGGCTATAATATACATGGTTTAAAAACTAAAATATTTAATAGATGCTGAAACACAGTCATCTTTATAAAATCCTATCGTCGATAAATACCCAAACTGAAGTGCCCGGGAAAGACCTTTCTGCAGGCAGTGGGAACCTGAACACAATGCAGTGTGGGTGAAAAAGGAGCTGCCGTAGCCAGCAAGTACCCAAAGCGAGGTTTAGAATGATTTCAATGTAATTTCTTTTTTTAGTTTTTATTTATAATGCGATATAAAAAATAAATAGTGATTCAATTTTTTTTAAAAGTTCATTTAAATATAGTGACCAGTGAAGCACGCGTAGCCTACTAGTATACAATATTTATTTAATACCAGAAATATTTTTAAAAAAAATTACGATATTAATATTTTGCCTGATTAAATTCTCATATCTAATTTTGGGATCTTAAAGTTTCTCTAATGTATCCTGGAATGTAAATGTTGTGTTTCAACTGAATATTTTATTCTGTCTACACTTTTTTGGCACTGTGTCATGATGCTTATCTTTTAATCGCTTTGAATATTATCAATTCCATTTTCATTTTTTCAAAATTATAGAGAAGAATATAAATTTACAATTTATTTTCAACTTTAGCAGGTAATAATCGCTTTTAATTATGTGTGTTCCAGTACAAGTATTTTTTTTTTTTTTAATCCCTGTCAATGTACTAATAGACTAATGTAAGGTACTCAGTAGAGATAAGAAATTATAGTGAAGTAAATTGGATTGAGAGAGGGAGAAAAGGGGGGTGGGTGAAGAATTAAAGCATTCTAATGGTACTTACAAAATAATCAAGAAAAACACAATAATGCACAACACTGCATTAAAAACATTTTAAGGTAAGATATCAACCAAAAATGGGTGCTTTATAGATATATGTACATTCCAATAAATTTTCCAATTTTCTTTTTTGATTAATTGATTAGTTAGCCTGATTTTTTTTTTTTTTTTTTTTTTTAATCCAAAATTTGCTTTTACTGTCTTTTTTAAAAAATAGTAATAACTGTAAAAAATTACTGGGATTAAATATTGAATAACTATTAACTATTGAACTATTGAATACAGCAATTTTTTTTCCTCTAAATTTCCCTCCAAGAAATAATTATCTTAATATGAAAACATGCAAGCCATAAAAGAATATTCTATAGTAACTTTTTTTTTTTTTTTTTTTTTTTTTTTAAACAGCGTTATAATATTTTTTAATGGTAGGTACAGTTGTTTTCTTGTATTATTGTAGGGCAAATGTTAAATTAAATTCATTTTTACTCCACTGAAACTAAATACAGCTCTATAGTTATAAAAATGCATAGAATAACAACAACTATTTACAGATAAAAATTGGAAGAGCTTAGTGTTACCCTAAAAAATATGTTACATATGGTTTCACATGCATGAAAAGATATTGTTATGGCTTACAACAAGAAATGAACACTACTAGTTGAACAAGTAATATCAAAATATTCTCAGTACCAATTTACAATCAACCAATAAACTAATTTTGACAATATAAAAAGTTCCATTGTACTTTATATAATAATTCTTCAATCACAATGTTCATATACTTGTATCACAAACATACAGAGACACTGGTCTAAAAATAATCATTCGTCCAAAAAGTGTAAGATTAAAAACTACAAAATGAAACTTTTCTTAAATCAAATTGTTTCATTTTATAAATGCATTGGAATATTAAACTGTAGAAAACTAATAGAAAAAATGATTAAAACAAAGAATAAATATACAATTTAAATTTGCAGAGGCACATTAAGCATTTAATAGCAGGAGACTTGGCGTTGGAATATTAAAACAGGAATAAACTACTACGTCAGATTATGCACTATTTCGAAAGCAAGCTTTTTAAGAAAATATCTTTTCCTTTTTGGACCCGTTACGTTGACGACACCTTCACGCTTATCGACATATCTCATCACAATATTGACCATGTCTTAGAAACCTTAAATTCAATTGACAGTAATATCCAGTTTACATATGAAATAGAAAATAATGGCTCCCTTCCATTTCTTGATACCCTCGTCTCTCGCACTGTAAATGGATTTTCAACCACTGTCTATCGTAAAAATTTTGCAGTCTCCCTTCCTCCCCATGCACGTTCATGTCACCCACCTAACCAAAAAATGGCTGCTTTCTATACTTTTGTAAACCGTGCCCTTAATATTTGTTCAAATCCTATTTTATTGAAATCTGAAATTAAATACCTGAAAGCCATCGCAATTGACAGAGGTTATGACCCTTCCATTATAGACAAAGCTATCCAAAAATTACAACTCCCTCGTATTTCGTCTACTAAATCAGTCACATCTAATATCAGTATTGTTTTACCCTATTTTTCTAAAACCAGTCAAACCATAGCTAAAATTCTCAAACAATATGATTTTAAAATAATATTTTCGCCTTCCAATAAACTCACCTTTTCTCAGTTAAAAGATCCTATTGATATGCATAATTCTTGGGGCATTTATAGTATTTCCTGTCAGTGTGGTTTATCATATATTGGCCAAACTAAACGCAGTCTTAAATTTCGTCTAAAAGAACATATGAATTACGTCCGCAAACAAGAAACCAATAAATCGGCTATTTCTAAACATTGCTGGGAGGAAAATCATAATTTTAAATTTAATTCAGCTAAAATAATTTGCAAACCTAAATCCATTCATGAACTCGATTTCTTTGAAGCTTTTCATATTTATAAAAATTTTAAAAACCTTGTAAATTGTGATTTCGCTGTTCCCTATTTGTCTGATTGTTGGAAATTTTACATTCAGTCCACATTTCCTTAATTTTTCTACTGTTTACACAGCTACACATTCCTTAATTCCTATTGGCCACACTCCCCACCTCTTCCGTAATCCTATTGGTTGAACTAAATCCGGTCCCTCTCCTATATATACGAGCACTTCTCAAGTTTCAGAATTCTCTTTGCACTGATGACGGTACGCTTTAGGCTACCGAAACAGCTGTATGCACCTCAATAATTTTTCTTTGGCGTTTCTGACGTAGTAGTTTATTCCTGTTTTAATTTCACATTAAGCATTATTAAGTTGCATTATTGAGTTATATAAACATAAATTATGTTAAGGGGGAAAAAAAAGAAAAAAAAAAGGATTTTGTAAGCATTTTTTAATTATGGGGATTACAACTAGTAAATAAATCTATAAGTAAAAAGCTAAAAGTTCATAATTTTCAACTTATCTGGCTTACCACTGAATGAATGTTGCATGAAGTATGCACAGAGGCTGCTTAAAAATGTGAAGATTTTTATAGATTACACACAATTAATACATTTGCTTTCTTCACGCAGGCATAGTTAAAATTTTAAACAGATGAAATAAATGTTTCAAATAATGTATTTATTTTTAATATAATTTAGAAATCTTTCTTTTCCAATAAAAATTAAAATGAAATTGAAATTACAAAATTTAACAGTTCTATAATAATTGTATCAAGAAAATTTTTTAAATAGCTTATGGAATTTTTTGCTAATATTTATTCATTCTTGAATTTTTTATGTAACATTAAAAGTGTTTATAGACAAAATCAATTTAAAAGAAGTAATACGTATTTAGTGCTTAAAATAATAATTTATTATGCGGTTAAAAACAGTAATAGTTTTGAATATTTATTTCATTTTACTTTTAGATACCTAACCTATGTAGAACTACTACAAACTATTGAATAAAAAAGTTCATTATTATTTTTAATAAATAGTACTCATCAAAACAACACACACACACAAAACTAATTTATATTACAAAAATACAATTAAAATTATATTAACAAGCATTTAAGTAAAGATTAGCTAAATATGAATAAACCACAGCACATACAAATAATTATATTTCATAGAATAATTTCCAACTGTAAAATCATTGTTGTGGCAAATAATTACAAGACAGAGTTTACAAACATAATAGAATTAATAGAATCCTATTTACTTGATAACAGTGAAAAACAATATAACAGGAAATATCCCCCCCCCCCCCCCCAAAGTTCATATTAAAAGTCTGCACAGGTTCAGGCCAATTTTGTTTTCTTTGGATTTGGGCTAGGCTTCTTTGGATTTGGGTTTCTCTGACTCAGCCCAGGTTTAAAGTTTATGCTTTATAGTCTCTGTCGTGTCCAGACTTTTATTAGAGTGAGCCTTTCTGTATCTAATTTTCTACTTAATAAGCAAATATATATATATATATATGCTTTGTTCCTTCTTTTGTGCTTTTCAGATAGTGTCAGATATGCCAGTAAGTCAAGTAAGCAATATATATTTGCACAGTTTTGTGAATGATTTTTTATTTTTATTTAAATTGCATCTGTAATCTAATTTAATTTAGAAATCTGCATACAGTTTTGAACACACAGATAGTTTAAACAGGGAGGGAACTAAAAATAAAATAAGTAAAAAAAAAAAAAAAAGTAAGGGGAGGTTAAAAATTATTTTTAATATTTTTGGTGATAATAAAAAAACATGAACAGCTAAAAGCAGTGTATATATATATATATATATATGTAATGATAAAAATGAGTCTGGATTACGGATGTGTATGACCATTTTATGAAGAAAAGTAGGAGTCCATCTGAGAAACGAAGCATCCGGCACTTCGCTGTAGTGACGAACCCTGAAGGACGCTGCGAGTTTAGATAGTAAGATTTTACATGATGGAGTCTTAATTAAACGTGAGTTTATTCAGCAAGTGATTATTGTAAAAAGCCACAATTTCTCATGCGTTCCAGCTTAAATACTGCATATTTCGGTGGAAACCGAAACTATTCTTATGAATTCTTATTGGGTAATTAGCTAATCTAAAACTCGCCTACCTTTTATCATTGGTTGACCCAGATATCTAGGATTAAGTATTTTGCAATGTTTTGCCACTTACTTTAGACGATTGCATAATTTTGATTCTAAAGCTTATTCTTAAATTAGATTCCCATGCTATGAAGTTCTGTTGGGAAACTAACTTTACCTGGGCACTCAAATAGAATTCTCATGAAGTTGTTCGTAAAATTAAGATTTATTCTGAGATATTAATATTAAGTTATCACTTAATATTAATTTAGAATCTTGATTATTTTATCCTTTCATATATATATATATATATAAAGTGAAAGGTCAGAGATCCAATATTTTAATTCTTGATCATGCTCAATAACAATAATTTATTGTTTGCTTATTTACTTATTTACCCCCCCCCCCCCCCCACACACACACACACACTTACACACACATCTATTGAAAATTTATTACTAACAAGGAACACTCATGAACTGTGACACACCGATCATAATCAAACTTTACAGACAGTTAAAGGGTAGGAAGAAATACACTTCTACCAATTTATATCGGGAAACATTACTTCAGATCAGATGTATTGGTGTTCAACGTTGGAACTATTTTGTTTCCAATATTGTGATGTCATTCAATTTATCTATTTGACTTTTCTATATTTTCCCCCAACCAATCACTTACTGTTGATTTATTGTTTTAAATTGTGTTTTTTAATTGTCTGCACATGTATAATTTTCTTGATCTAGAATTTTTTTTTTTTTTTTTTTTTAATATTTGAAAAATAACGTGTTTTTATATAAGAGAGATTTAAATTAGAATTAATAGTTTATATAATTCCTATTTTGTAATATAACATGGAGCGTATCAAGCAGTTAATAACATATAATGAGTGGATTCAGGTCTATTTTAGTAGAATTTTAGGAACATATAGTCAGTCAACAATCTTTCTTGCAAGCAATCTGAAATACAGTTTAAATAAATAAATCTACAGTTTTTTATGAATTTAAAAACTTATGAAAAATAAAAACTACTAAAAATAAGTATCTATTGTATCTCTCTCAGGTATTTATGCAATAAGATAGATAAGAATGTTTTTTTTTTTTTTTTTTTTTTAGTCTATACATTATTTATTAAAAAAAAAAAAAAAAAAAAAGAAAAGAAGAAAGAAATTAAAAGAATAATGCCCCTTGTTATTTATAAACTTTTGGAGAAAAAACTACACAGCATATGCAAATGTGTAGTGTTCACTTTTTTTTTTTTTTTTTAAGGGCAGGGTGAACTTATAGAAAAGAACACTTTTTTGTGAGTAAAAGGGCACATATTAATAGACAAAAGGGCACTTTCTTCACCACTTGTTAAATGGTTTATTAAATGTACAGTCCACAAAATAAATTAATAAATAAAAATAGAACACCCTATCTATCTCATCACCTAACTAACGAATATTATCCTTTTTGGATATATGTCTATTTTAATTTAATTATTTACATATGTAACCATGCAACAATGTTAAAATTTCCATTTCCAACAAATACACAATTTTGACTTCATAGATTCTACAGAAAATTTTACCATTGGATACTAAATTTGAAGTTACTTGGTAATTCAAGAATTTTTACTTAAATAATTTCAAAATACTTATTTTTTATAAAAAAAAATTATTTAAAAATATTTTAATTGTAATCTACAAATATTTTAAAATTATTGCTAGCTTTAATAAACATATAGATGCTTTAAGTATTTTTTTCCATAAATTACACATAATTCTATAAGGAATAGTAAGTATCTATTGTATCTCTCTCAGGTATTTATGCAATAAGATAGATAAGAATGTTTTTTTTTTTTTTTTTTTTAAGTCTATACATTTATTTATTTAAAAAAAAAAAAAAAAGAAAGAAAGAAAGAAATTAAAAGAATGCCCCTTGTTATTTAGAAACTTTTGGAGAAAAAACTACACAGCATATGCAAAATGAATTTAAATTAAAAAATTTACATTTACAGTCTCAACGAATTGTTAAAATATGCTGTAGTTTTGCCACCAATTGATAAAATTCCCATCTTTTTTCAAAACCGATTCCCAAAATGCACAATATTTTTACGATCGATTGCCGAAATACGAAATTTTTTTTGTCATTAATCAATAAAATTTCCTCTGTTTTTGAAGTTAAATTCCCAAATACTTAATCATTTCACGGCTAATAGAGGAAATTTGTGCTTGTTTCTTAAAGCTAAATACCAAAATATGCAATAATTTTGCAGCCGAATTCGGAAATACAGGATTATTCTCACCGCTAACTGTCAATTTTTTATCGTCAAAATTTACATTTAGTCACAACTAATTCCTAAATTCTGCTATTATTTCAAAGCTAATCAATAGAATTCATGTTTTTTTTTTCCCTTTCCCCAAAGCTCTTCCTAAAATTTATGATATTTTTGTGGCCGATTACTATTATTTCGCCCCTAGTCTATGAAATTTGTATTCTTTACAAAGTTGAATATCAAATTCTCAATTATTTTGCGCTAATCGATGAAATTTGTGCTTTTTTCAGAGCTGAATCCCGAAATACAGAGTAACCTTACGGCCTAATTTAGAAATATGCGATCATTTCACTACTAACTGTTAAAAAGTTCTTAAATGTACCTAATTGCTATAATACGATATTATTTCAGTATTAATTGATAAAATTTGCACTTTTTTCAAAGGTCGGTGAAATCTGCACTTTTTTTCAAAGATGATTCCTGATGTACGCAATAAATTAGCCAAAATACAGAATCATTTTACCACTAATTTTTAAAATTTATGTAATAGCATTAATTGCTAATAAAGGTTATTATTTTACCGTCAATTGTTAAATTTAGTATATTTTTCAAAAATGAATACCGAAATATGCAATTGTTTCACAAAAAATAATAAAATTGCTTTTTCATGCATGATTGCCAAAATACACAGTATGAAAGTCTATCAAAATATAGGATCGTTTCACTGATAAAATTAAATTTAATCGTTTAAATTATATGCTGAAATAAGCCATTAATTCACTACAAAACAACATTGTATTCTTGCGGTGGGTTGTCGGAATATATCGCTTTACGGCTTATTAACAAAATTTACCTTTATCATGGCTAATTTCTCAAATAAACGATTGTTTCTCCACTTTACTAAATAAAGATAGGCAACTATTTTTGCTGCTATAATCGATAAAATTTGTGCTATTTCAGAAAATTAATACCACAAATGTTAAATACATATATTGAGTCAAAAATCCGCGAGATTTCTGCTTTTTCAGTGAATGTTTGCAGAAATATGCTTAATTTTTGTGTCTTATTTCTAATATATATGCAATTTTCTCGTTCGAATATTTTGAAAAAACTTTTGTTAAAGGTCTGTTTTATGTTCGCTGATTTAAAAAAAAAAAAAAAAAAATTAGTTTCATTGCAAATAATAATAATAATAAAAAAAAAAAAATAATAGTAAACAAAAACCATCAGAGAAACCATTGCTAACAATCTTTTCTTCCACCAGCCACGCAATGAAACAGACCAACGATTCATAGATCGTGTCGTGGCCAGAAGTGACTTTTTATAGAATTTTCAGATTGTGTTTGTGCAAAAGATGCAAAGTGATGTCTGATGTTGCATCATATAAAACTTATTGTAAAAGTATGTTCAACAGTGAAAACAGCAAAATATCTTTAAAAAATAACAACAGCAGATGGGAATGTACAGGGTATATTTTTATTTGAAAAAAGTGAAGGGTGCATTTTCACTTGGGGAAAAAAAAAGGCAGGGTGCATTTTTCCCTTTAAAAAATAGGGCAGGGAGCAGCACCCTCTGAAAAATGCATAACATGAACATTAAGCATGTGTTTGGCAGAGGGAAAAATAGAAAAGTCAAACAGATAAATTGAATGATGTCAGAATTCACAATATTGAAAAAAAGTAGTTCCAACTTTGAACACCAATACCTTTATTCTGAAGTAACATTTGCCGATACACATTCCTAGGAGTGTGTATCTTTGTACCTTTCAACTACTTGTAAAGCTTGGTTTTGATCGATGTATCACAGTTCGCGAATGTCTTTTAAGTAAAATATTAAGAAAGCTAAGACTCGATTACTAGTTAAGAAAACATTTAATATGAACAATGATTAGATTATGTCACGAAAACAAGGAAAATTTATAACATATGAATTGTTTTAACTGAGAGATTTAAGTTTGCAGATGATGGAATAATATGAAATCCAAGACATCAGCTATATTTTTTTTACATATATTAGCTAACTGCAAAAAATGAGGTAAAAGATAAAACAAATTATTATACAAATCAGGCAAATAATTAAAATTAAAATTTATACATAATGACTCTTAAAAAAAAAAAAAAAAAATTAATCAACAGGACATCTACTAAAATAATTAAAATATATATGAGAGCATTCAAAATTGTAAATTTTTCAGATTACAATTGATCTCTCATTAGTGTGCAGCATCATATTGGGACAATTAAAACAAAAACATAAGAATTTTCATATTTGCCAGATGACTTACTATACTATTAAGATATTTCTAATTGCTATCAATACCAACCCTCTAAATACATGCATTGAAAGAAAGAGAAAAAAAAAAAAAAAAACATTAGAGCAGAGGATACAATTATCTCCTGTTTACAAACTTTAATACAGTTATACCTTGCTTTTATTCGTATTATACAGAATATCACCATAGAGCTATCATCTGATCTAATGTATTTTCTTTTCATCAACACAGATTTTTAGAAGGTTGGTAAACATTAGAGGTTTGTACAGGCCCAGACCTAACCAGTGAGTTGGAAAAATGAAGATTATTATTAAACACAAAGGGTTAACAAAATCAAAAGATGAATTTTCAAGGGGGCTGGGACAAAAAACCCAAACGACATTTGTATTTTTGAGTGTGTAAAAGGCAATTCAACTGGCTTAAAAAATATACATTTAGAACTTTGTGTATAATGTAAAAATTTAAGTTCATGTCACAATGTTGTGATGTTTTTGGTTTTCACAATGTGCTGAATTTCTCATTTAGTTCATAAATTATACAAAAGGAAATACTAAAATATTTATTGTTGCTTTTTTATTTAATTTAAATCTTTCTTAAAATCCAATATAGATAAATTTTAGTTAATTTATTTTAAATTTCCGTGATTATATCGTATTTTTCTCTGCCCTGATGTTTATTTCAAATTTTCACTTTTATTTTCTCCAATCATGTTTTCACATGTGCTTATCATAATTTTGCCCCCCCCCCCCCGTCCTTTTTGTTAGTTAATGGAACTATTATGAATTTTACATAATGTGTTAAGTTATCATTCATTCAGGTCACCAGTGGCACTTTGTTATTGTTTCTTCTGTGTGACTTTCTCAATTTTCGATTCCACACTGATTGTTTTTTCATTTAATTTAGTAGGCCCATTTTGGGAGATACAATTAACAATTTGCAGTTTGAATCAATTGCAAACTATCTGTTTCCTCATATTGAAAGGATGCTCTTAGGTTATATCTTTTTAAAAATTAATATAATAACGTTTTCATGTGCTGCAGTGTTCAGATAGCAGAATTTTCTTTTCATTTTTATCAGAATGGAATTAAGTGAAAACAATGTAAATTCTTATTGATGTCATCATAATGCGTTTTTACATTTTATTTATTTATTTTAGTTATGTACCTTATTTTCATCTTACTAATTTTTATCAGCCTGTCAGCAAACAATGAATCCACTGAAACTCAGATTTACTAATTAAATAACTGATTTGCTTGAACAATGATTGCATCTCTGTTTACTCAATACCTCAAGAACAAATGAACACAAAATGAAATATATCAAGTCTCTTGTGTTATTTCTTGAGTTTTCTTACAGCTACAATCTTCAATATAAAGATAAAAGCTTTTTTTTCTAATTCTATTAAATGAAGATTAAGAATAAAACATCTGTCATTTTCTCTAGATAATTCTACAAACTTTTTGAAGCAATGTGAAGAACATCCAACTTGGAATATCATTAATATTATTGGCAAAACATTTTCAAATTTTAATTATAATCACAGTTTCATATTTTTACTGACTTTTTTTTTTTTTTTACTTAAATAAATTAAATTTCCTGTAGCTGATACATCTCAGTAATTTAAACTTTATTAAAATCAGCAACAGTTCTTTAGATGCCAAAGCTCCCGCTGCTGGAACATTTGATTACCAATTTTTTTCTTTACAAGTAATTAAGATAAATATATATATATATTATTTTTTACATTGAATATTGAAGTGCCTAGCTTCGGTGATGATTATTTAGAAAAGTTTGTAATGTAAATTCTATTTTTTTTTTATTATTCAAACAAAATTGTTTCTGCTGCATAAGAAAAGAAAATCACCAAAAATTGCTCATTCAAGTGCAGTGATTTAAAACTATGTTTCAAATAAAAGTTCTTTTCTTAAATTATAACAAACAGGGATTAAGAAGACTAATTTAAAAGGGTTTTGCAGTTTATCAACATTTATTCTACCCCCATTTGGTGCCAAACCTCCCATTTTGGAACCATATTATATCTTTTAACAAAACATTTTTTAATTATTCAAACTATATTTGATTAGAAATGCACATTAAAACCGAAAACATAGGAAAAATAAAAAATTTTCAGTGGGATTCATATAGGTTAAATCTAACAATGTCTTAATATTAATTTTATGGTAGTTGAAAAATTATATAAATATCTCTTGTAATTAGTGTACACCATACTATTTCACATGCATATGATACTTTTTGCCCAATATGTTAAAAATAAAGCTTTCTTATTGATAAACTCAAATTGAAGTAAAGGTATATTATGCTGTGAATAGTGGTATTCTTCAGTATGCTACTTTTTAATGAAGCCCTGCATATTGTGGAATGCAATCAGTATCAAGTCAGTTACTTCAACAAATTATATAATAGTAAATCATCATGAAAACAAATATGTTTGTGATGCACAAACAATTGAATAGGCTGGGTAACATCAAGTTAAGAAATCACTTAAAACCCAAATTAGTTATTCAAAATCCTAATTAAAAAAATATGTTATCATTTTAGGAGATAATTGTTACTGTGAGGGTCTAGATTTTTACTTTGGGCTTGACCAAGATCTATAGCATGCAGGCCAGGCTGACATGAAATTTCAGGCCTGTGCAGACCTCTAGTAGATATATATCAATTAGAAATGTTTTAATAGTTTAAATACACTATCTTGGAAGGAGAGTATGAAAATTTTATGTAAAGTATGTTGTTTTTTTAGTTGTCCTGAGCCTGTACTGATGAAGGAATGTTTGAAATCCAAAATTTTTGCAATTTTAAATATTTTATATATTTTAATTAATAAAGTGGATGTTTTTATTAAGTATGTCTAAAGTTAAAATTTACTTAATATTTTTAGAAACATTTCATTAATTAACCATTATTAATTAATTTTAAAACAGATAAAAGAAAATGGAAAATTCATATTCATTTCTTAAGGCCTAAATGTAATTAAAAAGAAAAAAAATATATAATAATAATAAATAAGCAATTTCCAAACTGATTATAAATTTATAACAAAGCAGAAAAAATATTGTCATACAAATGAATACAGAAAAAATGGAGAGTGGCTTAACCTGAAAAGTAAAATAAATAATACACAAGTTTTACATTTTGAACCAGTTACAATGCATTATAAATGTGTTTCTATTATTTTGAATAACCCCTGCACTTGAAGAAGTAACAAAAAACATAGCACATAAATCATAATGTTTAGCAATTAGTTACGTCTTAAGGGAACTTTAACCTTTCATAGTTAAGGGATTAATAATTTTGGACATATTAGAAAAATCAATATACAATGAATGTTAATTTTGTACTGTACATAAAATTTCAAAAATACATGTTTAGTACCAAATCAATTTTACAAGCTATAGAAATATTAGAGTTGATAATCTGATAAATTTACCAAGCAATGAATTCAATCAAAACTCAGTACTAAAACAGTTATGTTGTATAATAATTCTATTTTCATGCTTCATGCAGTAAAATTTATACTCATAGCATTAAAATAAGAAAATATGTAACATAGTTTGTTTTATAAAAGCATTTATATCATTCTTAATATTGATAATAACTATCAAGTAAACCAATGAAATTGTTTAGATTTTGCATGACTTTCAGGGTATTTAATTTACTTGACAAAATGTTGATTTTTTGATATTGTAGTAGAGAAAAAAGGAAAATATTCATTTCGCTTCATTATATGTGTTTTATACAATACAGTCATTTTAACCAGACCTGTCTAACTTGGTGAAGAGCTTTGGAATTTAATTCTAGCAAGCCACATTTTGTGTGAACGCATACAGGATAAAGCAGGGGTGGAGCTTTTCAAGCGCTACCCCTGAATTCAGGGTTTTTGAAGATTTTGCTGCCTCTGAATTTCATGATAAATTATTTTGTTTTTGCATAAATTTCTCACTTTAAATGTTTAATTTGCCTTATAATGTATTAAGAACTCTTCAAATATTACTTATTATAGGTAGCCATATGATATATCATAAATAAGTCTCCCCTAACTGCATGCAAGTAGCAGTTTTCAGGATTTTTGTGTGTTAGGAAGTTTAACCCACGATAAAGGTAAAATGCAAAACTAAATACATTAATGTTATACTTTTATTTTTAATTCCCCATCATAATATACATATAAGGCACTTAAGTATCAGTAATTTTTTTTTTTTTTAATTTTTTCAGGGTTGCCACTCAAACAGAAGAATGAAATTCCCTGACTTTTCCAGCTGTATTCTAAGAGAATACCAGTCTAACCGTATATTGAGCATTGGCTGTGTTGAGGGCCAAATAATTAAATTAAGGTATCAATTGAAAACACAAATTACATATAGTGAAAGTATATGGCACTTATAAGTGAGATAAAATTTCTTTCATAAGTAGAAAAGAAGGGTGGGGTGTTTAAAAAAATGGCAGAAGCTAAGGGGAAAAAAAAAAAAATGATTCGACATTGGTACATTTTTTTTTTTTTTTTTTTTTTTTTTTTCTGGCAATCATTGTAAAAAATTTCTTGACATTTCTAGATTCTGGCTAAAATATTTAAATTTCCTGATTTATCCCTGACTTTTATAGTCAATTTTTGGATTTCCTGGTTCTCCAGGTTTTCCAGGTAGCTTGGCAACCCTGTTTTTTTACACATCTTGAGATGTGAAGAATCAAAAATTCACAAAATTTATGTGATATCTGTCTATAGGTTAGTCAGTTTATTAGTATGTTAGTTCAAAGCTCTAGACATAAATTTTTTTGAAGGGGGCTCAAACTATAGAACATAATGTTAAGTATTACAAAAATGTAACTTAACTCAAAAAATTTCGACAAGTTTGCCAATTTCAGTCCCCTTTCCCTACTCTGGCTACGGACTTGTGTTAATTAGAATGTTAGTCTGTTTACACAATTTTTCAAGAATAAATGAACATAGAAAGGTCAGACAAGTTTTAAAATATAACTTATGATATTGGCAAGAATCCTATAGATTTGCAAGATTCTGATTTGAAAACTTTGTAAGTTATTCGAAATTTATGATCTTATTAACATGGGAAAGTAGGTCAAAATTTTGCTTAAACATACATTAAGAAAAATATTTTTATTGTAAAGATGTCAGACCAGCTTTAAAATATCACTTATGATACTGGCATAAATATCAGTAACTATTAACATTCTACTTTGAAAATTTCATATGTTATTCAAAATTTACAAATTTTTTAACATGGCAAAATGGAACAAAATTTTGCAAAGGTGCTAATTTTGAGAGATATTTTTATCGTAAAAATGTCAGACAACTTTTTGTGTTTATTTATGAGTTTGTCAGGGATTAATTGTTT
Source organism: Salticus scenicus (assembly GCA_963930645.1). Classification (NCBI taxonomy): domain Eukaryota; kingdom Metazoa; phylum Arthropoda; class Arachnida; order Araneae; family Salticidae; genus Salticus; species Salticus scenicus. The sequence goes on from OZ005648.1 coordinate 292,216,600, forward strand.
CAAACATCTTCATTTGAGATGTTCTTGCTTTCTTAATCCCTTAAATTTTCTTCTTTGATGCAAGCGTGCTCAGATAATTCCTAAGTTTATTAACATTAAGTACAATCTTCCTGCTTCCATTTGTGTTAAAAATGCTTTAAAAAGGAGTAAGTTTGCCATTCTTAGGGCTGTTATTCAGGATATTCGGCAGTCTCTATTGAGTCTGAATTATATTTGTTACATCTGTTTCTTAGCAATTCCGTACATGATTTCTCTTCCTCTGAAAAAAAAAATTTTGCATACCTTGCATTCCAGTCTTCACGTCATCAAATTAACATGAATAAGAAATTTAATTCTCTTCTAAAGAATAATTCCGTTACTTCACCTGTTACCCTTATCGTTCAGGATACGGTTATTAATCTCTTTTCGTATGCTCAAAATGACGTGTTCAATTTGGGTCTGAATTTTGCTCATGCTTCCAGACTCTCTATTCCTGATTTGATTGCTCCCATTGAAAATTCCTTTAAAAATAGTAAAATTTCTCTCGGTCAGTTAGAATCTCTTCTTTTCATTTTATTTAACATTATTTCCACTAATAATTGTCCACAAAAGTCTAATCTTACCACTTCTCAAAAATCCACCCTCTTTGAATTAAACTCTGCCCCCAATTTAATTGTCAACAAGGCTGACAAAAGGGAATGAACAGTTCTGCTCAACAAATCGGATTATATTTCCCATGTTGAGTCCATGCTTAATTAAGTTCCCTATTCGAAACTTGAGATAGATCCGTCTAATGATCATCTTGATCAAGTTAAATACCTTGTTAAAAATTCTTTTATTCTTAATGATCATACTGCATGGTGATCCCTTCTATTGCTAACTGTGCTTATTTCTATGCTCTTCCGAAAGTTCATAAGCTCATTCTCTGTTTCCGGCCTATTGAGTCTAATATTGGTACGGCTTTTTATAATCCTGCTCGTTTTCTTTCAAGATCTCTTTCTCATTTAAATAGTACTAACCTTTATACAGTAAAAAACTTGTATGACTTTGTGCATCTTAAATGCATCTCTCCCTCTAACTATACTATGATTTCTTTGGATGTTAAATCACTTTTTACTAATGTTCCTATTCAAGGTGCTTTGGTTTGTTTAGAGAGGTGACTACGTGAATTACATTATTCTTCTACTGAAACTGAGAAGCATGTGAATTTAGTTCATTTATGTATAAGGCAAACTGCATTCATCTTTAATGGTACTTATTATTCCCAAAATGAGATATACCAATGGGCAGTCTTCTCTCTCCTTTGCTGTGCGACATTTATGTGCATTATTCTGAAGAAAAACTCTTCGGTGCAGGTATGTTGATGACACATTCTTTCTTGTTCCCCCTTATGTCAATTTTTCCAGTTTACTTTCTTTGGTCAATTTGATTGATCCATGCATTCACTTTCAAGATTGAAAAAGATTGCTCTTGCCATTCCTTGACGTTTTTGTGTCTAAAGACAAAGATCGGTTCTCAACCACTTTCTTTAGAAAACCATTTGCTATCTCTCTTCTGCCACATGCTTTCTTTAACCATGCCCCTCAACAGAAAATGTCTGCTTTCTATACTTACGTTTTCCGTGCCTTACACATTTGTTCTGATCCGTCTAGTCTTTCGAAAGAAAGAAATTATTTAAAATCTCTTGCTCTTCCTCGAGGCTATAATCCCTCTATTATCAATAAAGCTCTATATAAATTCAAGAATCATAAACGTTCTGCTCTGAATTTGAATGATCACAGTCTCATCCCAGTTGTTTTTCCTTTTTATTCATCACTTTCTTTAAAAATTTCTAAAATTCTTTCACCATTTGGTTTTAAAGTCATTTACAAACCTGTTAACAAAATTAAATTATCTTCTCTTAAAGATCCCATTCCTACTGGCATTTATCCCATGTTCGCTGTGCAATTAGGAGACGTTTGAAATATAGAATAAATGAGCACTGTCATAATGTTCGTAATGAAGAGATCTATTGCTTCCCACTGCTGGGCTCGTGGTCATAATTTTGATTTTTCTAAAAACTAACATCTTTTCATCTCTTGTCTTCTCTTCCCATTTGGATATCCATGAAGCTTTTTACATATTTAAAAATTCGAATAATCTTGTTAATGATGTTTCTTCCACTCCGTTCTTGTCTGATGCTTGGAAATTACTCACATAAGTTAGATTTTTGTTCAATTTTGATATTTTTAGATTTTGTTATATATTTTAATGTTATTTATTTTATAATTTTGCTTACACCAGTATTTATGTTCGTCTTTATACATTTTTGTTCTTCTTTTAAAATGGTTTTGTGCATTGCTGCTTTGACTGCAGCACTTCCTACTTCATTCGCCTGACAAAGGGTCGAGTGTTCTTCAACAATTGCTGCGAGTTTATTGCATTTTATGGTGTTTATTCAAAGTTTTGAAATTATTATTATTTATGGTTATACATAAAGATTTATAATAATTTGTTTGATTTTTGTTTCTCTTAGTGTTTATGACAGCTGCCATAACTGCCCAAGGTATTTTCACTCAGATGAGTCAAAATGGATATATTAACTTTTATTGTGTTATAAAATAAAAATTTATAAATTTTATGAACTTCACCGTGGACTGCAATAGAGTGGTTTTGGCACCTATCTGATTTTAATCATCATCAAAACATTTATTCTAATCCAGTTTTTTCACAGAATGGATTATAGTTTGATACCTATTCAGGGTTGACTTTCCAATTGGCAAATGGAGCAAGTGCCCGGGCCCCCAAATCAGCTGCCTTTTGAAATTTTAAGCATTTTTCATATATACAAAATTCACTTTGAATGCTTTCTTATAGAAGGGGGTCCCAAATAAACGATTTTGCCCTGGGCCTCCACTTCTGTAAGTCAGTCCCTATAACCTATTGCATATATATATTTGAATTTAAGCTTTTAAAAAATATTCAGTAAAATTTAATTATGCAGTTAAATTTTTTAATAAATTAATTCAAGATAGATTTATTGGTACTTTTACGTTTTAATGACTATAATGTTTTTTAAATAACATCAAACAAGGTGAAAACTTAAAAATATGGTTAAAATTATTATTGTGGTTAATTATTGGTTAATTATTATGGTGTTGTTAATTATTGTGGTATTATTATGATTAAAATTATTTAATTAATTTTTTTAAAGGAAAAAACTAGTATGTTGTGGCAATCATAAAACTTTCTTCTATATTTACCTACACAAAATCGTGGAGGACAAATTATTTATTAAAATTATTATTTATTGAAATTATTTTCCATGGTAAGTGCAGACAATTTTCATTTCAGAAAGTATAGTCCCAAACTGTTATGTTCAAAAAACCATAACACTCCTTTTTCCTCAAATTTAAAATTTTCAAATTTTCAAAAATCGAATTTGATTTTAATTTTAGAATATCTGCAAAACCTATTCTTTAAAATAAATGTATTCAGGAAATATTTCCAATAATCCAAAAATCTAAGTGCTCCAAAACAATAAGATTTTGAATAAAAAACTGTTTTTGCAGCTAAATGAATTTATTTCATAATTCCGATTTTTAAAATAAAGTATTTAAATATTTTAGAACTTAAATTTCAAAATTTACTATTCAATTGCATTAAAAAATCAGATAGCGAATTAAGTTATTTTTCAACAGTCATTTTCGTATTTTTCATAATAATAAATATTTTAACTATGTCAAATTCATTCAATTTTATTTTCAGTTAAAAGTCTCTCCAAATTCCTAAAATTTCGTATATTTCTCAACTTTTCCCTCCAAAAAAGGGGAAATCACTTCCTTCTTGAATATTCGGAGACGATCGTTTTCGCCGTTGGTAACAAGGTTAGAATCTCTTTCCTGCTCACGGATTAGTCCATGAGAAAGAATGCTCCTAGTCCGGAAAATGAGAATTCTTTTGGACTGGAGACTTGATGAGAGTGCGCGTTGACGAGCAGCCCACGGCCGGAGATTTTTCCCTGTGCCAGTTGCCGATGGGCAGCAAGGCTACAAACATCGTTCCTTGTAATGGATGACTAAATCTTGCTGAATCCAGCTAGTAATACTTTTTGTTTAGTGAAATGATTATTGGAATAAGAAAAATTTAATTCTATATTTCCTTATAAATTTAAATCTTCAAGTTGATCTATATTCGATGCTGAAAGATTATTTTAGAAGAGTGATAAGGCTTCAGAAACATGTTAAATTTTCCTCTTTTGAATGAAGTTTCTGTACCAAGAGGAATTCTACAAGTGAATCCATTCTGAGTAAGTTTTCATCAAAAGTATGTGGTGTGCCTCCTTATTTTCGTCACTGATTATTTTACACAAGTTGCTCTACCATGATCGAATTTTAGGCTAGATTCTCTTCATAATAATACGAATGATTTTTTTAATTATATATCGGACAGCTTCGTATATGGAGAAAATTTTAATAATAATGTTTATGACAAGGGACAATCCATATTTCTGTAATCTCGGCAGGTACTCTTAAAATGTATTTACTGCAGGCATTGTGCCGAAGAAGAATTGAAAGTTAAGTAATGCCTCGTCATTATCTTGTGATGAATTTGTTTTGGTAGCACTACCCCTCCTATTTAACGATGTTTATGCTGCAAAATAAAATAAGGATTTGGTAAGTCAAATTTTATCTTGTCTCTCTTATTTTTTCTTTCACTCTTGATGTCAATATTTCATTTACCTTTGAGCTCACTCACATGTAGAATAAAACATGATTTAAAAAAAAATTTTTTTTTAAAGAATTAAAATTAACTATATGATCCATTAACATCTGAATCTATTTTATTAATACTTCAATTTAATATAAATGTTGAGAGTCAATTTTGTGCCCTATAAGCGATATCTTAGGTAATGCATTTTTTCACAATTTGTTTTGTTAAAAATGAAAAAATCGGTAACTTTGTTTTAAATTATCACAGATGTCAATACATTTAAAACAAATGGTTAAACCATACAATTTCTTTTGAAAATATTCACATGGAAAATTTTCACCATCCAAGAGAAGAGCAATGCTCCTATATATACAAAAATTTTATCTTAGTTGACTATACTAATCTATAAAATATTTCTCTAACAAAATCAATTATGATTAAAATTTGTCAAAACGTTACAATAGTGACATAAGGTATTACCTGATTGGTTAACCCAGATTGAATTATTGAAAACAAAAATGGAATAAGAATGAAATTTTCCAGTGAGTGATTTTTATCTATGAGATCTTTCTGAAAATCATATTAGGTATGTAGTTACTATCACACAGATGTTCTGTGTGGGAAAGGCTAGTATAAAATATTCTTTTACAAGGATTAATTTAACTTGGTATGTTGTTTATCTATTATTTATTTATGTGAGTTAAATCTAAAAACTGAATTTTTACTCTCTCCCTATCATCTAATTGAGCTATAATTTCACATGCATATATAACTCTGATGACTATACATTTGCAAGTAGTAACGAACTTGGGGCACTGGACCCTCAACTCCCACTCAAAATTTGTTTAGAATTTTAACCTATCATTCAACTGAGCTAAAATATCATGTATAACTCCGATGACATTACATATTCAAGTAGTAACAGATTTAGGCATTGGAATGGGGATCTGAAGCCTTGGGCACTCAACCACAATTCAAAACTTTAATGAACTTCCTACTGTCCAATTAAGCTAAAATTTTGCATACATGTATAACTCCAACAGTAATATGCATGCTCATGTAGTAACGGATTTGGGGCTGGGAGCCTTGGACCTTGAAATCCAGATCAAAATTTGTTTTGAATTTTAAATCACTTCCTACTGACCGATTGATCAGAAATTTTGCATACATATATAATTCCGATGACAACACATGCTCAAGCAGTAATGGACTCAGGGAGGAGGGAAGAAGCTGAGGGCCCGGGCATTTATATTAATTCAAAATTTCTTTTCAAATTTTAAACAATCCAGTTGAGCTGAAGATTTGCATATCCACATGTGCTGAATTGGAGTTTTTAGTACATATTGTAATAAGACCATGTCTTATTATTATTAATTTTTTTTTATTTATGTGTTATTAAATTTTACTATGATGTTTTAACAATAATCCCTATTGTGTACATTTATACAAAATTTTGTGCTATGCTGCAACATTAAACATTTTGAAAAATGGGACAACAGCAACAGCTTTTGAGCGATATGCAGCAAAAGCTAATCAGCACTAGCTTAAGTCAAGGTCCAATCAAATATAAACTTGAATTGAATTTTATCCATACATTTGTAAAGTACAGTGTCCATCCATAAAATTTTGGTAACATACACACAGATGTTTTCTAAAAATGATCAGTTATGTTCAGGACATCTCAAAACATGTAAAACCATCGAAAATTAGGGATGGAAAATTTTCATGAATACAACACTTCCTTCTTATGTTTAAAGAAAGTAAAAATAAATTATTTAAATAAATTTAAGTTTCTAATATTTTAAATAATAAATAGTTAAAATAATTATGATAAATTAAAACATTTTCTATTTGATCCTTGCTTGATGTTATTGTAAAAAAGCTGTTGATGTTAGAGTTAAGGTTAACTGACTACACAAGTCCTATGACTGGGTTGTGTACCTTCCATGGGGTCTTTCTAAAGGGTCTTAATACCCATAAAATCAAGAAAATATCAAAATATTTTTCTGTAATAAATTCTGATAATGCTAAATTCGTAAATATGAAGTATTAAAAATAACTGTACGTAAATTACGAAATATTTTTTAAGTTTATTTATTTCATTTTTATTTAATAATTGAATAAAGATTGAAGTTCCCTTAAGAATTTCATAACTGAGCAGTGAATTAGTAATGTGGATAATTGTAACAGATTTGCCAAATAAATTTTAAAGTAGCAATTCATGGATCCAGCTAAAGTAAGATAACTTGAAACAAATCTGGATATTAATTCATTAAAAATGGCCAAAGTATTAAAAAATAATTATAAAATTAGTGAAAATTATTCTAAAAAATACATAAATCACCAAATCTAACAAATTTCAAGAGTTATGAAGTCACAAGATTCAAGGAACATGCTGACATGGGGAAAATGCTAGCTAAACTAATAGGTATCCAGATGCACCAAGGAAACATTCAAGGAGTAAAAATGCAGAGAAAAGAAAGAAAACGTTATTTTTAGAGCAAACATATATATATTCTAAACTTAACTGTTGGAATTTTGGATCCTCTGATGAACCCTTTCTCCTGCATGCAGTTAAATAACAATAAAAAAAATTAATATTAGCTGTAACATTCTAGTTTTAACTTCAAGTGCAATTTAAAACAGGGGTGATTGTGGATTTCTAGAAACTTTTTAGAGCATTTTATTCCTTTCCACCCTCCCCACATAGAAATTCAATTTATCTTAATTACATTGTGTTTTTATAAAATAGTCCTAAAATAATGCAGTCCCCCCTTCCCCATCTTGAAAATATTTCATCAATTGCAACCTTCAAATATTATATACTTTAGAAACAAACCCTGACTATATAAAAATTTTTCTATATAATTGCTTGTGATCTGTTTTGATTATTGTTACAAAACAAACAAGGAGAGGTCACAACATGGAAAATTCAAATCGGAACAAAATTGTGCAGGATTGTAGTATACTATGGAGGTAACAATATATTAAAGCAGTAGCGCACACTAGCCACAGAAATTCGAGAAAAAAGCATTTAAAGTTTCAGTAATCTTTCTGTACCTTATTGAAAAAATGTTACGTTTTACCTGTATGAGCCTAATCGACCCAGGTCGTAATATGTTTACTTAGACAGTAAGAAATTTTTTCTACACATTTTTTTTTACATGTATTATTACTATGTAAAAATGTTCGAAACATTTTTACATAGTAATAATACATGTAAAAAAAAATGTGTAGAAAAATTTTTTTTCTACACATTACTAATTGTGTAATGTGTAGAACACATTACACAACTGTTCGAAACATATTTTAATTCATTTATAATTCAACCCCTCTTTTTTTTCAGCCCCCTCACCTTTTCCCAGATTCCTAGTTCAATCCAATTTCCGAAATCTAAAACTCACCTACCTAATGAGGATGATTGTTAATTTTCATGTAATAACCATGCAATACACGAGAAAGGATATTTAAAATGGATTTATGTAACAATTTTCAAGAAAATCGTTAGAGCCGTTTTTGAGATACCAACTTTTCCCAAAACTTGACATACTCAATTACTGACCGGAAAACAATAATTACATACAATAGTATATATAAAAGGGAGTTAATATGGCGAGTTTGAAAAAAATCCATAACCCGTTTTTAAAGGAACAACACTTGCTAGATCTGAAATTGAGCTATTTATACAGGGCACTCACCAATTTTCCTGAATTAACTAACTATATCATTCAAAAGGACATCTAATAGAGTGCTTATATAGCAAATTTGAAGAAAATCGTTAGAGCCGTTTTTGAGATGTGGTATGGTCCCACTTCAGGTTTCCAATATCCCACTTCCAGTTTTCCAATTTTTACCAAAAATTGGAAAATTCATCTGTAAACCCGACCTGTCTCAATTCTGAAGTTTCGTAGATATTATAGCCAGACAATTTCGCACATACATACATACACAAACACACACTGAGCAATTGCCAAAAATTACTTTTTTGGACTCAGGAGACTTTAAAACGTGTAAATCAAGTGAAATAAATTTATTTTGGCGTATCAAATTGATTTTTCGTGCATCTCTATGCCTGTAAATAAATATGGGTTGATTAGACCCATTCAGGTAAAATATTACTCTTTTTTTTTTTTTTAAGAATGATGAATCTGAAAACATCACATATTATGTGAATATATAATTTTGAGGAATACATGAAGTTTTAAAGATCAGAATTAAAATCTTTGGGAGGTGATCTTTTTAAAAATGGGTCGAATCGACCCATACAGGGCAGTAGCGTTAAATACAAGTTATTTTGCAATACAGACAACGTTCCAGTGGCGCGGTCGGCAGAGTAAATTGTTGCCACGTGGAGGGCCCGAGTTCAATGCTACCAACGGGGATGTTTTTCCCCCTTTTATTTACTTATTCTAAACATTTTATTTTACTGTTACTGTCTCTTAGAATTCAATTTAAAATTTGAAAATTTGAAAAATAATAATCACTTTTTTTTTTAACTTAAAAAAAAAAAAAAAGATTTAAAATTTTAACTCAAAAAAAAAAAAAAAAAGAAGCTTTGTTTTAATTATAAAATAAAGTAAAAATAAAGGGAATCTTTGATTTAATATTTTTATTTCATTTTTACTTTACTTTATAATTAAAACAAACTAAAATTTATTTTTTAAGTCATAAAAAATAATAAATATCACATACATAAAATTATAACTATATAACCTGCATATTTTTTAAATCACAAAAACTGAATAATTATTGTTCATTAAATTTTCAAAATTTCAGGTTTAAGTATTCAAAAGATTAAATTTTACAATTATTCGTCCTTACAATCATTCAACTGCAGCTTTAATAGCAAAATAAGTAAATGAATGAAATAATCAAATAAAAATAAATAAGATAAATATACAAACAAAAGACTGAATATCAAATATAAAAATAAAGAATAAATAGACAAATAAATAAATAATCAATTAAAAAATAAACAGAAGTGTAAAAACAGCAGGTATTTTAAATCTTGGTTTAAACTTCCTGATATGTTTTAATATGCATGAATTACTTAACCGTTTTCAGGTTGTTAATATTAGAGAGCAGGTGAAATTTTATTTCATGTACAGAAGAATAAAAGAACAGATTATTGAAGAAAAATGTACATTGATTAATATTTAAAATCTACATTTAAAGGTGATTATGTATATTTCGGGCATTTGTTTGCCTGTAATATAATTTAATATCATCGGAATCCCGTATTATAATTTTTCAAGAAGCTGTAATGATTGAAGAAGTAATTAGTTAATTTATTTGGACCATAATTATATGTACAATTAAAATCATTATTTTTCTGTAATATATATATATATATTTTTTCTGAAATTTAAAAAACAAAGTTTAGCATTGTTTTAAATACCCCTAAAATGAAATAAAATGGTTAAATTTTAAAAAAGGTCTGCTCTATTTTTATTTTATTTTATAGTTAAAAAATTTATTTATCTTTTTTAAATAGAAAATTAAAAATATAAAAAATAGAATATTTTAAAACCTATACATTTCCTTTTTCTTTTTTTAAATTCAAGAAATTTAAATAATTTATTAAAATTTTCAAATTTTGAATTGAATTATAAGAGAAAGTAACAGTAAAATAAAATGTTTAGATTAAATAAATAAAAGGGAAAAAAAAACACTCCCCAAGATAGCATTGAACCCAGGCCCACCTCATGGCAACCATTTACTCTGCCAATCATGCCACTGGAACGTTGTCTGTATTGCAAAATAACTTGCATTTAAAGATTACTGAAACTTTACATGCTTTTTCCTCAAAATTCTGTGGCTAGTGCACACTACTACTTTAATATGTTGTTACCTTCATAGTATACTACAATCCTGTGCAATTTCATCCCTATCTGAATTTTCCATGTCATGACCTCTCTTTGTAAGTTAACTTTAATAAAACAAAAAACTCAGATTTATTTAAAAAAAAATAAAAAATGGTTAAAAATTAAGCAGAATAAATCTTACTAGAAGTCAAAATTGACTTGCTGAAACTTTAACAATTAAAATAAATTTATGAAAGAGTATTTCAAGCGAATGCTAGATAACTTTATACACTTACATACAAAAATAAACAAATTAGAGCAGAATGACTAAAATATGTAGTAAATCAAAGCAATAGACTTATATAAACTAAACATGGTTAGGCTGTTAAATGATAGTATAGTGTGATTAAACAATATTATTTAGAAATTGATCAAAGAAGAAATGGAGAGTGAGATATTTCTCAATGCATCAACTAAATTGTAATACCTAAGGTAAAGGCTCATTTACTGCAATGATAATAACAATAGTAAGTAGTTTATTTTTGGTTTTATAGGCATTTTAAAACATACGGCCATTTTCCAAAAGTGTTTTTCTTTTGTTCTTTCAGAAAAATAATAAAATCTTGACTGTTCAAAGTTAAGTTCCAATTATATTTTCAACTTCAATAGAGAAATTTTCATATATGTAGTGAAATTATCATGATACATTGGTATATTAAACTAAAACTATACCTAATTATTAAAAATGAGACACTACCCAGGTCTAACTGGCACAGGGCACTGAGGTTATAGTCAAGGATTAGCTACGTCTCACTTTTTATCATTATACAGAAGAATAAAAAACTGCTGTGACAGAATTTTTAAACATATATTCCTTTTTCTAATAGAAAGTAAAATTACTGAATATCTGTAGTTTTTGGAAACAAATTTTCTTACTCATATACTTCGAGCAATATTTATTTAAAAAATTATTAAACAGATGTGCCAAAAAATTACTACATGATAAACAAAAAATTTTCAAAAATTAGTTTTAAACAGTTAAATTTGCAAAAGCTTATGAAAATAAAAAATCATGTATTGGTAACACTAAGATCTTCCACATTCTCTGAATTTTTTTCTTACAATATTATTTTGTAGGAAAGAAATGCATTTTTAAATCTTTCTTTCTTTTTTTTTTTTAATTTTAGCAGAAAAAGATTACTATTTAATTTAAAGATTATTATTATTATTTTAGCACGATATGACTTAATTGCACCCATTAAAACTTTTCAAATATAATTTAAAATTTCAAATAATAATTGTTATCTTACTTAAAAAAATAAACACTACACGAGATATTTCTTTTTATAACATGAATATTAAAAAAAAAAATTACTAAAATCATATTCAATAGAAATTTGTGATGTTTGTTACTAAATAGTTCTAGTTTCATCCTATGATTATTAAATGAGCAATATTTGTATACTTTTGTGATATCAATATTCACAGATAGAAATCTAATAAAATTTGGCATAAAAGTTTGTTAGAAATAGAAAATAAGAAATAATTTTGGTGTACATGCAAGGAAAAATCATTAAAATGAATAATTTAATAATTAAAATTTTAACATTACAATACCTATGAAGAATTAAAATGCTAGAATTAATTTGTTTTGTAAAAATGCACTATGTATGACATAATTTATGACATAACACACATCTGGAATGTAGTTCAGTGGTAGAAAGTTCACTTTGCATTTGAATGGGTGTGAGTACCGTTACCTCCAGCTTTTGCCTTTTTGTTTTCATAATTTTAGTTTGTTAATTTGTAGTTTTATGCTGCACAGGTAATTTCATACTTTTAGAACAATATTTAATTCACAACTTTTTTGTATATTTACTATTTAATATTAACACAGCATTGGATATTTAGGTTAGGATATTTTATTTAATTATTCCAGTTTGTTTTATTTGAATAAGAGTGTAGCCTTTAGTTGTATCATGATATATTAAAAAAAAAAAAAAAAAAAGCGATTTTTATAGAGTAGTCTGTCTTGCGACTGGTACCAAGAAGAATTTTCTATGATGAAATTTTTCAGGAGTCTCTGGTCAGTTAGTTTTAAATTAAACACGAACTTTTAAAATACCGAAACACATTGGAAGGGAGAAAGAGTAAAATTGAGATGTAATCCTATGGGTTATTTATTGCTTCATATTATAAGGATATTGAATTCAAAACTGAAGTTTTTCTAATACTATTTTTTGAATTCAACTCTTTGAACTTATCACCTTTTAACCGAGACAGTAATTTAAAATAAATAAATAAAAATAATTTTAAATGTTTCTTTCTGAGATTTAAAATTAGGGTACCGTGTTTACCTAATGTAATAAAATATTTAAATTTACATTTTTTAAAAAATTGCTCACTGAGATAAAAAGCGATATGATGTTTAAAGAGTGGAATTCCAAAAACTTCACTTTTGGATTCGATATTTTTATGATGTCTTGTCTTCACTCTCTTTTACTTTTTTTTAAGTGCTTATATATTTTTCACCCTCGCCCTGCTCACACACAAATATACAATATATACATATAGACAATAACAATTCTAACAAATTGAACTATAATTATGGCAAGATCTAGAGATTTCATAACACAATCACCCCTGAAATAAACTTTTTTGCCTAAATGCTGGAAAAAAAAAAAAAAAGAGTGCAAACATAGCTGAATATTTTAAACAGTGCATAAAAAAAAAAGTTGTATTCTGTAATATAAAATTTATATCAATATTAAATTTACAACAATGATAATGAATTCAAGATGGACCTAAAACTGTAAATTTTATAGTAATATATATTTCATAAAATAAATTTCAATTCTATAAACTGATAAATATGTATTCAGATAAATTTAAAGACTGATGGTTTAAATATTATACAGCAACAAAATGATTTTAAGATATTCTATTTTTTATTAATTACATTATTTCACAAATTTAAATTTTTTTTAAATTGAGTAGTTTTTACACGTTAACTTCTTTAAATGCAAAATGACAAATTGAATAAAGTAAAAAATTATTTAAAGGTTTTTCTTTGCATCCATAAACATTTTTTAATGTAATATTTATATGCATATAAAAACATCTGTAGATACTATAAAAATAATTTACAATGTATGTAATTCAATAATAATAATAAAAAGTTGGAAATATATGTTTATTTAAAGTTTTGAATTTTATAATTTGATTATTATTTATAAATAACAGTAAATACATGCATAAGCATATATTTTTAAAAATAGAAAATACTAACCTTCCACCAAAATCGACGTAGAAAAGCCTTTGTAAAATTTCATAAGTCAATAATGTAAAACCAAACTGTGGAGCAGATCGAAATACCCTAGCTGTAAGAATGGAGAAAAAAAAAAAAAGATTAAATGCATCAAAATTTATGCAATATAAATAGATATGAATTGCACTAAGTATGGATATTTTTACAACTATAGATATTTAAAATAAAAATGCAATTCATGAGACAAAAATGGATGGATTTTTATTATTATTATCGTTATATTTAAAAAAAAAAAAAAAAAAAAAAAAAAAGTTACTGCCACTGGTGTAATTTTTTTTTTTAAATCTGCAACCACATCTCCTCAAGAATGGGAGTGTCTTCCGAGTTATGAGAGGTAATCTCGAGTTATGAGATCTTTGCCGAATACTCCTAGGATGATATTTCTCTTAGTTGGAAATTTCAATCACCTTAATTAATGAAGTTATCAATGAACACAGGAATAAATAAATGCCAGATCGGTTTTCAGTAGGAATGGAATTTTTAAGAGAAGATAATTTAATTTTGTTAACAGATTTGCAAATGACTCTAAAATCAAATGGTGAAAGAATTTTAATTTTAAAAGAAGGCTCTGAAAGAAAGCTTGGATATTACTCACATAACTCTGTTTTTCGTTTAATTTTGATACTTTTAAGATTTTATTATATTTTTTAATCTTATTTATTTTCTTCTTTTATTTGATAACTAGCAAACCTGTGCGAAATTTTCACACTTTATTTCATTTCTTATTTACTTGTAAAATTTGAAATTCATAAATATTATACCAATTTTACCACCTAATTAAAATTTTAACTTAATAGAAGCCAAATTATTATTTGATCCAAATTAATAGTGTGCAATAGTGAAACCAAAATTATTCAAAGAAATGTTTCAAAATAAAATTCATGGTTGACGACCCAGTTTCCATACTTCCACAGGCAGTAGTTTAAGTATAGGACCCCCATGACTCTTTTTAAACTTTTGTCTCCGTGGTGGCAATGACATTTTATTTATTTGTTTTGGCTTAATTTTTTGTTTAAGAAAAATCTAATTCCTATTTTGATTGCACTTTTTATGAATGCGTTTTTTAGTCAATTTATGGTATTAATTCATATTCTGTATATATCGTTAAAGTATTGCTCGGTTTAAAATGACGTTTGCGAAGATTCTAAAGAAGCAACTTTTAAAAATACATTTTTCCATAAAATGGTCTCATAAGACAAATGTCATTTTTTAATTATTAGACTATTGAGCTGAAACCCTAGTGCTTAAATACTATCCATTTATAAATATTTTTTTTTACTCTTGCATATTTTATAATTACATCACTATTGTATCATTTCAAAAATATATAATCGTAATTGGTCCACGTTAGAGAAATATTATATAGATTCTGACCAGTATTTATATTTACATTCATCTTTATATATTTTTGCTCGTCACTTAAAATGGTTAAGTGCGTTACTGCTTTGACTGCAGTACTCTTGTCTACTTTGTTCCCCTGACGAAGGGTCATGTGTTGTTTCGATCCAAAACAATTGTTGCGAGTTTATTGCATTTTATGGTGTTCATTCAAAGTTTTGTACATATTAATGGCATAGTGCATGCACCAATACATACTTGCCAACATTGATGGGAAAGAAACAACCACAAAAAAAAAAAAAAAAAAAAAAAAAAAAACAGGAGATTTTGCATAATTTTAAGGGAGAGGATTTTTTACTTCCATTACCCTACTACCATAGGGTAATGAAAGTTTTGTATTTGGTCTAAAAATTTGATATCGAGATTTCTCCTGATTTACATGTTTTTTAAGTTCCCCTAATTCCAAAAAATTGGTTTTTGGCAATTGGCCTGTGTGTGTGTGTATGTATGTGTGGAATCTTCTGGCTATCATATCTCCGAAACCAATAAAGATAGAACTACAAAACTTCAGAATTAAGAGAAGTCTGATGTACAGATGAATTATCCATATTTTGGTGAAAACTGAAAAACTGGAAGTGGGACCATAAGTCCATATCTCAAAAATGACTCTAACGATTTTCTTCAAATTTGCTATATAAACACTTTATTAGATGTCTTTTCGAATGATATAGATGGTTAGTTCAGGAAAATTGACAGGCGTCCTGTATAAATAGCTCAATTTCAGGTCTCGCAAGTGCATTCCTTTAAAAACGGCTGTAAGGATTTTTTTCAAATTCTCCATATTAACACACTTTTAAATATCATTCTTTTTTATGTAATTATTGTTTTCTGGTTAATAATTGATTTTTTTGTAAAAGTTGGTATCTCAAAAACGCCTCTAAAGATTTTCTTGAAAATTGCTATGTAAATCCATTTCTTTCTCATGTATTGCAAGGTTATTAGAGGAAAATTAACAGTCATCCTGCTTAGGTACGTCATCTTCAGATATCGGATATTTGTGTTTCAAAAAATAACTCTACCATTTTTTTTCTCTTATTTTTTACCTTGCTATATGTAAGCTTCGTTTTATATGTCTTTATATATGTATAAAGTTTCTCTTACCCGAAAAATTTTAGATTTCTACTTCTTTAGGTCACTTTTATGTTTTCTGATCACATTATCTCTCAAAAATTCATATAATACATGTAATAGTGGGTAATGGAAGTCGTGTGGTTGTTTAACACCAGATTTTTAGTTCCCCATCATACTATAGGTGTGGGGAACTTAGGTAATCGTGAAAATTTTTGACCTCTTTTTTTTTTTACTTTTTTACACGTTTTCAGGTATGAGGAATCCGAAAATGACAAAATTTGTATGGTGTCTGTAGGGTGTCTGTTAGTGTGTTAGTCCATTAGTCTGTTTACACAATATCTCACAAACAAATGATTGCAGAGAGTACATATATAAATTCTTCCTTAAATAAAAGTAAAAGCTCCCAGAGAATATAAGTATATATCCCTCGGGCATATCTTCATATACCTTATATATAAATATTTTTTTTTTCTAAATTGAAATTTCGTGGTCTATGGAGTTGTGCTACGATTAATATTGTCTCACCTGTTATATCTGCGTTTGCAGACTCGGTGACTTCGCCAACAAATATTATGTGAAAAATGCCTAGCTGGTTGTCAGCCAGGGTAGCTCAGTGGTAGAGCATCCGTGCGTTAAGCGGAGGTGCCCGGGTTCGATTCCCGGCTCTGGTATTTTTCACATAGTTGGTAAATAAAAATATATATCAACCTTTACACTCCAATGTACTTAAAATGAATATTCACGGTTGGTGAATTCATGAATAAAATTTTCTAAATACCTTATATATTTATAAATAAATTTATCATGATCAAATTAAATGTCAAAAATAAATGAATGAATTCAGATATGAAAAAGAAATTTTTTTTACCAGGTCCCCCTTTCCAAAATGCAGATCCACCTTCTTCTCTCCATATTTTCCTACATGCATCTAGTACTCCAGTATATGTTGTCTGCCCTTCTCGAGCGGCTACTTGTAAACGTGTTTTTATTACATCTGCAGGTGTTACTAAGTAAGCTGCAGGCACACCTGAAATTTAAAAATAGGTAATTATTGATAGCTCTCTCATTTAACATAATAGGTCAAACTTATTTATCAAATTAAACATAACAAATAGTTAGGTTCCAGAATTTTATACATTGATGCAGAAATAATGGTTTCTTTATAACAATATTGAAAAATTTTCATTTTTAATATAAAATGCAGAATTTTCAAAACCAATGCAATATCATTCTTAGAACACTTGACATACTGTAGCCGAGAGAACATGTTGCAATTAAAATATAAAAATATTAAATATCTAACGAAATAATAGCATTTTTATTAAATAATTTTTAATTTCTCATGTCAAGCATTAACAGCAGTTTCTTTTGTATAACTTATTAGAAAAATGTAGAGGATTGCTCTTATAAAAGCCCAAGCAAATATCCTGAAAATTCAGAAAGATATCATTAATAGGATGAGTTGAATTTCAAGTACTCTCAAAAAGAAGCAAATTAATAAAGATTTTATGCAAATTTTTATTTTGAATCATCATACACTATATTACCATTAACTGATTTTAAATAAAATTTTTGATAAAACTAATTATTATTATCATTATTATTATTAATAGTATGTAAAATTCAAGTCATTCAAATGATGATATTTTCAGAATTTTCATATAAGCTTAGATTTTATAAGAGTAACTTGACATATTTGGCTAATAAATTATGCAAAAGATGTTTCATTAATCTCCAGTTTAAATAATGATCATCTGTGGCATTGTGCATTTATTTACTATTACTTTAATTAGCTACTATGATAGTGTTTATTTTTCTTATGATGGAGATTATTTTAGAAAAATTCTTTAGATTGGATTCTTCTAATTAAAATCCACCCACCTATTTATTTTATTCAGTTTTTCTCAAGTACCAAATGCCGCTTGGAATATTAACAATAGCTATAAACGACAAGAAAAAAAAAAAAAAAAATTACCAGCAATACAGGCAGACAACAGTAAAGATCCTGGACCATTATGACCATCTGCATCAGCAAATGTCAATTTTGTATGAGCATAAACAGGAAAATAAATTGCAGAAAAAGGGATGTCACGAAGAAAACATGCTCTGGCCCCCTGAAAATGAAGAAAAGTAACTTATATTCATGTACGGTTAGATTAAAACAATATAATTGCTTTAATAATCTATCTTTAAAAGGAATTATTATGAATTATGCAATTTTATCACATGTTTTGTTGGGTGAATTTTACTTTAAGCATTCATTTATGGGCCAAGCTATATTGCCAGATGTTATGGGCTTCATGTTTACTTCCGATTCTTTGCATCATGCATTACGTCAATCGCTGCTGTCTAGCATGAAAGTTCGTCTGTTCGGTATGAGCGAACTCTGGAACTAATAAGGAATAAGTTAAATTTCCATAATAAATAGTTTCGCTTGTATCGAGCAGACAAAATTTTAAGTTACTGACGTCATCACTTCCGTAGCATATTGAGAATGGCATATTTATTTAGGGAGTATGTGTTCTATATTAAACTGAATATTTCTGATGCGGAAAGTTTGGGTGGGGGTGGGGGAGACTTTTGCAAATGATAAAAGAACTCCAGGAACTTCTAATACTAAACGAAGAAAATGGAGGTAAGTGAGCTGCTTTTTTTTTTTTTACTATTTTATATGATATTTGTGATATTCATGCATTACTTTTTAAACAATGGTATGTATATTTGTGCTTTTTAAACATTTTTTAAGAGGTGGTTTTTGTTGGTTAAAAATTGTTTAAAGTGGTTCTTAATGTATATGGAGTGCCCAGACGTGCATAATAGGATTGCTGCAATATGTAATTTCATGCATTTTTGACATTTATGCATTTTTAGATAGGGTATTCAGTGATGTAATTTTTTATTTTATGTACGCAAAGCGTACAAACGTGCTGCTGCGGTACAAAATTTTATATTTTTCAGATTCATGCATTTTGATATATGGGTATTCAGTGACGTTTTTTTTGGTTTGCATGTACACAAAGAGTACAGACGTGTGTAATACTGGTTGCTGCAGTACAAAATTTTGCATACTTTTTAGATTAATGCACTTTGAGATAGCGGTATTCAGTGATTTTTTTTCTTTTTTTTTTTTTTCCATGTATGTGAAGTGTACAGACGTGCATAATACTGGCTGTGCAGTACAAAATTTTGCATATTTTTCAGATTCATGCATTTTTGAAATAGGGGTATTCAGGGATTTTTTTTTTTTTAAATGTACAAGAAGCGTATAGACGTGTGATTATTATTCCTGCGTTTGGAATTTTGGAGCATTTACATTGTGAGATTTTGCGTGTTCAGAGTTGGTGAAAGTAAAATTTCCTCGTTTTTGTTTATTACATTTGTTACAATCATTTAGTAACTTTAATATCTTCATCTATTTCAAATATTTTTTATCAGAAATTTATCTTTTTAATGTGTATGGCATTTTTTTTTTTTTTTTTTACAGAAACATCTATTTTCTTTTGGAAGAGAAAAACTGTCTATATAGACTTTCATAATTAGTTTACCTGGTTCTACACTTGGCAAAAGTAAAACTTTTTAACCTTAGACAGAGGAAACTTATGATAGATATTTTTAAGCAATCATTCTACAAAACTGATTTTAGAGTCTATTTAGAATTAAAGGAAAAAATATATATCATGAAAAACGGCAGTTTTTCTAGTGACGCAAGCGCAAAAACAAACGAACGCCACGACACTCAGCGGAAACGGAAAAACGAACGAAAACTGCGACACTTATATATACAGGAATTTTAAGATCAAAGTAACCGCTGAAAGCCGACACTTAATATCTCAGGAAATATGGGAGGTTATGTTCTGATATTTTCAAAATAGACTTTCACCTTCTGTCTGATCCTACCCTGAAATCGCTACATTTCTGCGTGCAATATATTTCGAGATATGAATTGGCTCATTTAAGTTGTAAATGGGCGGCGTATGTGTTAAACTTTAAGTTTATGGATACTGTTAACTTTTAAAAGAAAATTATGAGTGAAAGAATAAATAGTATATAAAGTGGAATACTTGAAAAATATTGTTGCTTCTATAATACACATTTAGTCATTACTTGAAATCTTCATCTACCTATTAGTAATATAAATTCAATTTTTAAAATACCTTATTTTTTCTGGAAGAATTTTAAGTACTCCTTAAAAAATGTAAGATAAGTAAATAAACTTTCACTCATCTAAGCAGCCTGAAGCAAATGAAATCTTGGTGTAAAATTGATCATAAGAAAAATCTTGAAATAAACACGTAAATTTGAAATAAACACTAAAAATTTGCTATAACTTTATTTATTTGAGAATTCTACTTGATCCTTATTGTTACAAAAAAAAATATTGTCTTGATAGTAACAAGAGAAAACTTGAAAGTAATTTTCAAACATTAATTTAAATAGTATAAACTCATACCCAATGCCTTTGCAAAGATAAACCAACATTTGGAAATTTTTATTACAACACCTGCATCCATTCTCCAGTAACTGGCATATCTCCGTCTCCGGATGAGTCTGGTAAGAAAAAAGAAAAAGCGATTTGATAGCAGACGAAGTCTTGTTTTATATCATGCTGATTGGCAGTTAACAGCGAATTTCGCCGTTATGCTGGTTGTGTTATCTATGCAAATGCATTGGTATGAAAAATTTAAATAAAAAAAAAAGAACAAAACATCCAAAGTAAAATAATTAATGAATTTTATAAACGAATATTTATTAAATGTCTAGAGAAAAATTAAGTTTTAGTAGCTTTACTAGTAGCTAGTTATTATAATGCAGTTGCGACCGCAACTGTTATTGCTGAATACCAAAACTGGGAGTTTTCTAATAGAGTGGCAACAGCTCATTAAAGTAAGTTTTGTAAACAAAACGTCTAGTTAGATCGTTCTTAACAGGAAACTATAAAATTAAGAAATAAATTTAAACTTTGGATGTTTAAGGAAAAAAAAGGTAATTAAATATATTTACAAATTAATTTAAACCTTTAAGAGGTAAAAAAAAATTGTATTGAATATGCATGGGGAAACAACGAATGTAGTATGCACTGCATCTACAAATGCCTCCCTTTCCCCATACATATTCCATGAAAACTAGAAATCAAAATATATAGAATTTTACAGATGACCTGAACATGTTCAGGGTAAACTTGAATTGAAACTATAAATGCAAAAAGTTTTTTTTTTTTTTTTAAGTTCACTTTGTAGTCTAGTCCTTTTTTTTTTTTAATGAGTTGCTCTATAATTTTAGCTGGCACTAAATATGCACTTCTTAATCTTAAGAAAATAGTTTTGTTCAGTGCCTTAGTTAGGAGGTCAGCCAAATTTTCTTGTGATTTTACTTGCTGTATATCAAACTCGTGATTTTCATACAGTTCTCTGACAAACATATATTTGATATCAATATATCTATTCCTGATATTTTCAGATCTAAATTTGATATACTGAATAGCAGCTGAATTGTCACAAAATAGTATTGGAACTTGAAATTTAATATCAATGTTCATAGTCAATATTACAGTTTTTATGTTGGTTTTAATATCTTTAGGTCTTTTGCCGCTTCTGATGCAGAAATAAACTCTGCCTCCATGGGCGACAGGGCAACAGATGTTTGTTTCTTGACTCTCCAAGTTATGGGCATTCCATTCATAAAGATAGAGTACCCAGAAAAGGATCTTCGGTCTGAAGGATCACTGGCCCAACTTGCATCGGCAAATGATGAAATCTGGAGGGTAGAATCTTGGGAATCATACCTTAATCCCAAAGTCTTTGTAGAGGCAAGGTACTTCAGAATCTGCTTGAGACGGTTCCAATGGACTTTAGCTGGGTTTTCCGCAACTTGGGCAAGGGTAGCAACAGCATACCAGATATCAGGGCGGCAGCGTCCAGATATATACAGAAGGCAACCAAGGAGGTTTCGGTAAGGCATCTTCTCCATTGCGGCTTTTGACTGGTTGTCTCTAGGAGATTCCTGTTTGGAGGAAACTGTACCTGGTTGTATAGGAAGAGATACGTTAGTTATCGTAGAAATATCAAATCGTTCAATACAGGAATCTATATATTTGCTACAATTTATGTTGACTGTACCGTCTTTAATGTCGAATTGTATGCCTAATAGTTGAGTGATTGGGCCTAGATTTTCGAGCTGATATAACCCTTCTAATAACTGAATAACTTCTGTTAGAGTTGACTTGTCTTTAGCAAAAATCGGGAGGTCATCTACATATACCATAATGATTGCTTTAGTGTTATATCTATAAATACATGTTAGTCCCGGAATTCCTGTAAACCCGTTTGCAATGAGTTTATGATGCAATTCTTCAAACCAGCATTTTCCAGATTGGTGTAAGCCATAGAGGCCTTTATTTAATTTTAAAACGTAATTTTCTTGGCCTGGTATCATATAATCATTAGGTTGGTTAATATATATATCCTTATCAATATTACCATACAAATATGCACATTTTACATCTAAAAGACTATGTTCCCACTGGAGAATACATATAAAAAGTGCAATGAACAATCTTATTAACATGAAATTAACTACTGGACTGTATGTTTCATTATAATCTAAACCCTTTCTTTGGTTATTACCTAAAGCAACTAATCTTGCTTTAAACTTTCTAGATTCATTTTTATTTTTAAGGGTATAGACCCAACAGGTTCCTATTACTTTAGTATTAGCTGGTCTGGGAACAACTGTCCAAACATTTCTGGCTATCATATTTTTTATTTCACTGTCCATGGCCCTTTTCCATTCTGCAGCCTCTGGTAACCTTTTTGCCTCCCTAGCTGTTTTTGGAATAATTATTTCTACACAATTTGCTTCATCTTCGACTAATGGTATTTCTTCAGATTCTTTGTCTGAACTTTCTTCGGCTTCGTTTAGATTCTCATCTATGTCATTAATGGGGGATTTTCTTTCTAGTTTAAATTTGCCAAGGATTTTGCAGTTTTTAGAAAAAATATTTAATGAATCGTCATATATGAAGTTATTTTCCTCGCAATAATCTTTTAATTCTCTAGAACTCCTTAATACCTTCCCCTCTGGTGTTTTTACATAAATGTCTTCTTTACCTCGACTTTCTCCTGTCTTTCTAATTGCTATATATCTCTCAAACATTAATTGTGGGTCATCTACTGGTTGGTAGGGATTTTCGGATATGTCTAATTCATCATCTGATTCTTCTGCTAATATATGACCTTGTTTTTCTATACCTAATTTCGTTTCATCAAATCTGACATGTTTTGTCTCTATTATTTTGTCTTCAGTGGGTAGCCATATTCGATAACCTCTAGTACTATAACTATAACCTACTAAAATTCCTTTTTGAGCACGAACTTGAAATTTGTTACGCTTTTGGGATGGAATGTGAGCATAAGCTACACATCCATATCTTTTTAAATGACGGAGAGAAGGTTTTCTGCCGAACCAGCGCTTGAACGGTATTTCCCCGGTTGAACTATGCAAAAGTCTGTTTCGTATATAGTTTGTTGTTTGCATGGCCTCAAGCCAAAGTTCTTCTGGAAGATTAGCAGAATTAAGCAAAGTTCTCATTCCATCAAACAACATTCGATTAAGACGTTCTGCTGCACCATTTGATTGAGGTGAATATATGTTTGATCTTTCATGCTTTATACCCAATGATTCTAATAATTTTTGTACAGGAGTACAACAATATTCTAATCCATTATCGCTTCTTATAGCTTTTACTTTTTTATTGGTTTGACGTTCAACAAATTGAATAAAATTTCTAAGTTTTTCACAAACTTCATTTTTACTTTGCATTGGATAGCAAAAGGCTCTTCTACTATAATCATCAAGCAAGGTTAAAATATAGCGATAACCATGCTTTGAAAGATAAGGAGCAGGGCCCCAAATATCTGTGTGAATTAATTCTAAAATGTCTTTTGAACGAATACTTTTAAGTTTTGGGTAGGGCTGTTGTGATGTTAAAAACATCACTTCTTTTTAAATTTTAAATAAGATCGTTTTTCTGCACTTAAATGCATTGTTTCTCTCAACTGGCTCAACTCACCCTGTTGTGTTTGCTTTACTGCAACACACACACAGGAGAAAAATTGGTTCTTCTTTACTAGTGGTGATGTCATCTCACACCATTCTAAGAACCAATAGGGTGATGGTTCTGACCCCACCTTCTGTTATCCCGGCAGTTTTAAAATTCAGTTGGGTTTGAGCAGCTCTCAAGATAAGAACATGGGGTGAGAAAGATTTGTTTTTCTTCTGTTTTAAAATAATGACCATTTTATTGTTTGGAGAGAGAGTGCCTACTTATTAATAATATATATATATATATTAGTTTATATGAATACATATTCAAATTTTAAAAACCATTAATTTTTATATCCTACTTAATTTGGAATTACTAGTGTGGTTTTGAAAATAAAAATAATTAATTTTGATGCAGCAGTTTAGTTTTATTACAAACATTATTTTTGTATGCATTTTTCTTTTTACAGCATTCTAGCCAATAAGTAAATTTATTCCTCTTTTCTCTTAAGTAAATAAAAATATTTGACATTCTGACCCAAAGAACAAAAGGGTTAGCGGTCAAAATGCAATGTACGCCATGAGGTTTTTGATTCCTCAATAACGAAATTCTTTGATAATTAAAATTAAACATATTAATAAAATAAATTAAAATATGAAAACATAAAAGGTAAATGAATTATTTACATCACATTTGGTGCCGGTTGTGTCAAATTGTGATCAGATGGGAAAAGATTGAGAAATAAAAGGAAAATGAAAGGAATACTTGATTATTGTTCTTAAGAATAAATGGTACTGTAGAGATTGTTTATTTTGAATAAGTTATTTTATTTTTATTGCTAGAATTACTGAAATTATTTTTTTAAAGTCATACATTACCAATTACATTTTTTTGGTGATTGAATATGATTTATACCAAGTGACCTATAAGACAATTCCCTGTTTCAAAAATTGTGATATGCTGGAACTTTGTACAAATGAAAAATTTTTTTGGTTCAATATATTTTGAATAACTGATTAAATAAATAATAAACAACAGAACTTTGTAGTGTTGGCCTTTAAAAAGAAAAAATTGTAGGTATGTCTCTCTCTCCTCAACTACGTGAATTTATTATATGCAAATAGCTATCAACACATGTAAAAATCAAGAAATTTAAATAACAAGTTTCATACATCTGTGTTGTTTATTTTTAAACCAATATAGTAGTTTCATATATATATACAAAAAATAATGGCTTCTAACAAAGGATTGACAAGAGGTTTACCATTCAAAACTTTAGTAACGCCATTTTCTGGAGACCCTCATTTATTGGATTTTTTTATTGAACAAGTGAAATTTAAAATTGAGAACAGCAAATGGGAAGAATCCCATGCTTTGGCTTTTGTGAAATCAAAATTGGCAGATACTGCTCTTAAGTTTTATGTCTCCTCCCCAGCTTGCCAAAAAGCCAAAAATACAAAAGAATTATTTAATATATTTAAGAAATATTTTAAGGTAGAGTCGGCAACTGCAATAACACAACAATTTAACGAATTTAAGTTTGAGTCCGATGTCAATATTAATATTTTTGCTAATAAGCTTGAAAATTTAGTGAGAAAACGATTTCCTGATATGGAAGAAAAAGCCCTTGAACAATTACTAATCGCAAAATTCAATGATCTCATTCCGCCCCACTTTAGAATTCATCTACTATCACAAAAAGCCACAACCTTTTATCAGATGGTGGAATGTCTCGAAAAATTCCAGGAAATTTATAACTTGCAAGTAAACCCTGTCTTACCAGGAACATCTTTTGCTACTATTCAGAACTTCAATCATAAAATAGATAGTGAAGTGATAGGTACAAACTCAGAAAACAATTTGACTAAGATTAACAATGCATCTTATAGCAAGCGGCCATACAATAAATTTCCACAAAATAAAGGTTCGCACACGATTCAATGCCAATGGTGTGAAAGACCTGGACATTCTGCTCAGAGGTGCTTTGCACTCAGAAAATTACAAAATAATAAGTTTTCTCACAGATATCGTAATGGGCAAACTTTCTCTAGACCTTATAGAGACATGTCACGGAGAGCCAGGGCCCCTAAAACATTTAAATCCAACTCCCCTCAAACCAAAAGTAATCATTCACAATGACTAGAAGTGGAGAATGGTAGAAGTGACACTAAACTCCTAAATACAAAGAGTTCCTCATATAGGTCAGGTTTGAATAAAGTCAATTACCATAACAACTTTTCACAGACTAACTCAACATATTCTAATCTACCTAATAATTTTTTTGTAAATAACAATGAAATCATTCTGAGATCTCCAGACACACAGGCAAAGTTCCCTTTGTCATTAGAACGCAAAGTAAAATCTGTTGCAATACAGACAACATCTCCTGTACTGGTAACGTCCCCGAGTGTGGAGGAAAATGGAGACTGCATATTAGTTAATTCACTGGAATTCTTGTTACACACAGACAATGATCTGCCCAATCTCCCCATCATACAATTACTGTTAAACAAAACATTAGAGAATTTTCTTCTCGACTCAGGAGCTTCTGTGTCATTACTCTCAAAACATTACTTCTTACAAAATCAAAACAAATTATATTACAAAAGAATTGCTTCAAGAGTCAAGATATCTACAGTAAACTCTATAGTCCAATGTGACGGATGTGTTTGCATTTCCTTTAAAATAGGGAAAACTTTTTACAAACACACTTTTTTTCTTATTGAAATACCAACTGAATCTAAATTTATTGGTATACTTGGCTTTGATTTTTTAAAGTCCCATCATGTAGTTATCAATTTACACAATAACAAAATACAAATTAATGAAAATGCTTTAGATATTCTAGACACTGTACCCTCTTGCAGTCTTCTATCATCTGAATCTGATATGAATCGGGCATCGCATAAGATAGCTACTCATACGGATTTTCCCCAAACTGGATATAAAAAATCTAAAATTGATGTTCATAAAGATAACTTACCCTCTTATCAAAAATGTTGGCTTACCCAGAAGATTATGATTGATCCTCAGGATACTATATATGTGCCTGTGCGGTCCACGCTTATTCCAGAAAATCAGTTAGTAATGTTTACATCGTCTAACAAGCACTGTCCACTTGCGTCCTATCCTTCTCTTGTGGAGGTACAACATATCAAGGAAAATTCTACTAAACAAGAATTAATTCAATTTTTTATTCCTATGTATAACAATTCGAGCAAGAAACTGCATATAAATAAAAATACCGTTTGCGGATACATTTCAGAGATAGATAAAATAGAAGAAAATACCTTAGATCTTGCAACAAATACACCTGATCACATGTGTAATCTAATTAAGGCTACACCAGAAGTTTTATCCTTAAGACAGAAAGAATTTAATGTAAATAATTTTTCTATTCAGCATTTAAAACCTACAGAAAGGGTAATAATGCAAGATATTCTTCAGAAATTTAACTCTGTATTTTCATGTTCACTAAAGTCGATTGGACATACCGATCATATCACTCCACATATAAAATTCATTTCAGATATTCCCTTAAAAACTTACCCTTTTCCTATTCCACAAGTTATTCAAGAAGAGGCAAAAGATCAACTTGACAAATTACTGGATGCAGGGATCATTGAGAGAAATATCTCTGAATGGGCATGCCCAATGCTCATGGTTAAAAAGAAAGCTGTGTCTAAGGAGGATAAACCTTCCTTTAGACTGGCCCTAGATTTAAGGTTAATCAACTCTATGATTCGATGCTCCACTTATCCTCTTCCAAGAATTGATACGATAATAAATAACATCTCAAAATTTAAATATTTTACAACATTAGACTTTCCCTCAGCGTATCATCAAATTTCATTACCTAAAGAATACAGACGACGTCTCTCATTTACTACACAATGGGGAACTTATTCATTTAAAAGATTAATGTTTGGGCTGAGATCAGCCGCATCAACATTCCAAATGCTTATTGACACAATTATACAAGAGTGCAATTGTTCAGGCATATATGCTTACCAGGACGACATCATTATAGGAAGTGACTCTTTCCAGGAAACAACAGAAAAATTACAAACACTTTTAGCTACTCTACAAAAGTACAATCTGACATTGTCTCCAAAGAAATGTAAATTCCATCAGTCATCTATTGAATATCTCGGTTTCAGCATCCAAAATCAAAAAATACATCCTATTTCTTCCAACATTACAAAAATTACTCAATTTCCTATCCCAGCAACCAGAAAACAACTAAAAAGATTTATAGGATTGTGTGGATTCTACAGAAAACTCATTCCCTGCTACTCGCGATTAATTGATCCTTTGATAAAATTAACATCTCCGAAAACTACATTTAAATGGACAGAGCAACATGCTGAAGTCTTTAAACAAATACAGAAAGTTTTTTTCTCTAAACCTTTTCTTTCTTTACCCGATTGGTCAAAACAATTTTTTCTTAATACAGATGCTAGCAAAATTGCTATTTCAGGGGTTCTTCTACAAGAAAAGGAAGGCATTCTGCTTCCGGTTAGTTACTTTAGTAAAATACTATCTAAATCAGAACAGCGATATTCAGCCATCAAGCTTGAGCTGATGGCCATAGCTAAGTCAGTCAGTGCATTTAAATTTTTCCTTTTCAACCGACCTTTCACCATTCTCAGCGATAGCAGACCACTCGAACACTATAAGAAAATTTCCTCTCCTGCTGATCTAACTACTAAATGGCTAATTGAGTTATCAAACTATCAATACACATTCAGATATGTAAAAGGTAAAACAAATGTTTTGGCAGACTATTTTTCAAGAGAAGACTTTTCTGCATACACTCAAGATCTTAACTCAAACCCAGAATTAATTAAAGAGGCTAACAATTTACCCATTTCTTCAGCTTCTCCAACAATTGAACTCCATCATTTCAATGTCACACAAAAATCTGATAAGTCACTCACCTCATCAGAGCCTCATCGTTCTTCCTTACCTCAGTTGTTAAGCATCGATGCTGCTCCACTCAGTCGTTCCTTAAACAGCTCTGACGCAGATAATCTTATGATGGAAATCTCGGAAGAATGTTTTTTTAAAGAGCAAAGAGAAGATGACTTTCTGCTAAAAACTATTGTTGATATCACTTCGGAGAAACCTTCTCCTAAATATAAAAATTATTTTGTCCATCCGGACACAGGTCTGTTAATGATCAAACGAAAGTTTCACCAGCCTGAAAACTCTCCAAAAACAAAAATTGTAGTACCACAGAAGTTAAAACCTAAAGTATTAAAAATTTGTCACATGCCTCACTTTGGAACTAGAAATACATACAGAAGAATACTTAAACACTTTTATTGGACAGGATTATTTGAAGATGTGAAAAACTTTGTTCTGTCCTGTACATTATGTATTCAATATAAACCGCACAGAATTCCACCTGCTCCACTGCAGGAAATGTTTGTTCCTTCTGCGCCGAGTATGTTAGTTTCCGTGGACTTTTTGGGTCCTTTCTCTAATGGCTTCCATGTGTTAACATTCCTCGATCATTTTTCTAAACATATTGAATTGGTACCAGTAAAAAATGCAACAGCACAAGCTGTAGTTAAAGCCATTACGGGATACATTACTACTTTTGGTCGACCCTCTGCGATACTCTCAGACTTAGGCCCACAGTTCACAGCAAACATCTTTAACAACTTGGCACAGACATAGAAAATTACAATCTCCCATTCATCATCAGGACACCCGCAAACACAAGGCTCATCAGAAAGAATTAATACCAGCATTAAATCCTCAATTTCCACTCTTACCAAGGAAGGATTTGATTTTCATCAGGCTTTGATGATACACAAGAACCTGTATAACACCACCGTTCATTCTTCAACTGGATATTCTCTAGCCTTTCTGCATTTTGGCAGGCCAATAACAAGCATCTTTGACTTGTTTGAAGCTCCTCAGTTAGAAACACTGGAATTTCCATATGAATACCATAAATACATGGAATCAATGAAACAGATCTTTAGGCAAGTGCATCATAACATGAAGTTTTACCAAAACCAACGTAATACTAGACAACATAAAAAAGCAGTTCTCCGGAAATTCAAAGAAAATGATATGGTCTTTATAAAAACCAAAGATACATTTAAACCAAGATTCATAGGCCCATATTCAGTTCAAAAAGTAATATCTGACGTGTTACTCTCCGTCAGAGAATTCGAAAATGAAGGGGCTGAACCATTCACTATTAACATAGACCGTGTCATCCTGGCGCATAAAAGAAAGCAACATCTCATTCCACAAACAATTCTGACAGGTCAACCAGCTGGGATTGTTCAATCGCAGTCTCATTATGATCTCAGACCAAGATGCAAAACTTAATTTTGTTTTTTTTGTTTCCATTTTCACAAATGTTCTTTTAACATGTTGTTTTTTAAAGTTTTTTTAGGGGACTTAATCAGGTGATTCGCCAAAGTTGCCTGTTCTAAACAAAGATGATTTTGTACAGGTATATTTTATAAGTTGTGTTATATATATTGTCCTGTTATATATTGTGTAATTATATATATATATTTTTTTTTTCCTGTGGCAAATGTTGAGTATCTACAACTTAGGCAGTGTGTATTGTGTTTAATATGAATATAAACCTTCTGTTATGCTGATTTATTTTATATATTGTCTTATTTGTTAAATTTGATAAATATACTATAAGTAATTTCTGCTCAAAATGTACAGTATGTGTGTGTTATATGTATCGGAAACTTGCATATTTATATGTGTATACATAATTTTTCTTCTTTCTTTTCATATATTAATTACTACACATTGTCATGTTTATGGATATATTGGGTTATTAAATACAATTTCTGGAAGCTTCCACACCATTTTCACAGACACAAACATCACTTATACAACACAAGTATACACTACATCCACACTATTACACAATCAAATTAATACACAATCCACACATGATATGTATATAAATGTGTATAATGTTTGATAAAATTTTTTGTTTATTGTGATTATTGACATTGCAGTTTTGTTTTGGTTATATCTGATAGTATGTTTATTTGAGTATTACTTGACGTTTATATTAAGTGCATTTTTGATTTTGCTTAGTAATCTAACTTGGTGGCCTCAGTAGCCACTCACATTTATTATTTCCATTTATAATATGTATATTCTTTAAATAATAATAATAATAATGGTAATGATAAAATTTTAAAAAGTCTTATTCGAATATTATACTCGAGTACTTGGAATGCCTTTTCCGTATCTAGTGTAATATTTATCTGTAAGATTATTTTGACATTTGTATTGATACTTATTTTGATTTTTTTTTCTCCTTCATAATAATGCTTCAAGAGGTCATCTGTAAATATTTTATACTGAAATATAACTGATTTTGTTTTATCAGTTGTTAACAAGATTTCTTTGACATTTATTTAGTATAGTTGTTCTTTCATGTGTATATACATTGATTAATCAGTAGATGGTATTTAATATCAAGATTATTGGTTAAATATTTTTGTTGATATTGAACATCCACTGAAATTCTTTTGTCATGTCATACATTTTTTTATTCTCGTTAACTAATTATTTTTACAAATTTATAAGAAAGCACATTTTACAGCAATTAACATGCTTTTCAATATTTCTGTTATAATACTATTTTCTTTAAAAGGTATCAATGTTTTTTTACTCATGTCACTTGTTGATAAAAGCTGTGTCTGTTTGCATTTAAAGATATATTTTATTAGTTGTCAATATCCTAATAAATATTGTTAGATATGTCACTGACCGCTTTTGTATCAATAAAATCTTTTATTTGAGAATGTCTATAACCACAGTGCTGAAATAGTATTGTTTTTGATGAAATGGTGTATTCCTCGCCTATTTTGGTAGAATTGATCACCTACCAGGGTAGGCGTTGATATTAGGTTGTTTGTCGGAATTTTATTGTTTCAGCTTTACTTATCGATTTTGTATTGTGTTTGGTTCAGATTTTGTGTCACATGTACATTGTTCTCAAAATTTCCAAATTTTTTTATCAAGTGCATGTTATTAAGAGTATTGTAAGACCTTTCATTTGCTTAAAAATTTACTTTGTTACATTCATGCCTTTAATGGCCGTTCCTACAATATTATGTAGTCAATATGGATATTTTTTTTTCACATGTAAGTAAAAAAAAAAAAAAAAAAAATTGTAATCCTTTATGTAAATGTAGGTATTCACTCTCCATTCACATTTTTAGTCTTCCAAATTTTTTTAATGGTCGTTAGGGGTAATGTGATGTTAAAAACATCACTTCTTTTTAAATTTTAAATAAGATCGTTTTTCTGCACTTAAATGCATTGTTTCTCTCAACTGGCTCAACTCACCCTGTTGTGTTTGCTTTACTGCAACACACACACAGGAGAAAAATTGGTTCTTCTTTACTAGTGGTGATGTCATCTCACACCATTCTAAGAACCAATAGGGTGATGGTTCTGACCCCACCTTCTGTTATCCCGGCAGTTTTAAAATTCAGTTGGGTTTGAGCAGCTCTCAAGATAAGAACATGGGGTGAGAAAGATTTGTTTTTCTTCTGTTTTAAAATAATGACCATTTTATTGTTTGGAGAGAGAGTGCCTACTTATTAATAATATATATATATATATTAGTTTATATGAATACATATTCAAATTTTAAAAACCATTAATTTTTATATCCTACTTAATTTGGAATTACTAGTGTGGTTTTGAAAATAAAAATAATTAATTTTGATGCAGCAGTTTAGTTTTATTACAAACATTATTTTTGTATGCATTTTTCTTTTTACAGCATTCTAGCCAATAAGTAAATTTATTCCTCTTTTCTCTTAAGTAAATAAAAATATTTGACATTCTGACCCAAAGAACAAAAGGGTTAGCGGTCAAAATGCAATGTACGCCATGAGGTTTTTGATTCCTCAATAACGAAATTCTTTGATAATTAAAATTAAACATATTAATAAAATAAATTAAAATATGAAAACATAAAAGGTAAATGAATTATTTACATCACAGCTGTCTTGTATTTTTCCCCATTATGCAAGCCTCACAGCAGACCTCTTCCCCTTTTAATCTCACTTGTGGTTCTACTAAGTCGTTATTAAACATTTTCTTAATAGTTTGTATATTACAATGAGCAAGTCTTTCCTGCCAAATCATAATTTCGTTAGTATCTACAGCAAAAGCTTGATTAAATGTTTGCTTTGTAGGTTTTGGTATTAGCTTTTTAGATGAGCTTTCAGTTTGTGTACATTGATTATTAGTTACTTCTTTATGATGGCTATTTTCCAAAGTATCTTTTATTTTTAAAACATTAGGTTGGTTATGAATAGGTAAACCCTGTATAACATAAAAGTTATTTTTCATTTTTGCAGACCATAAATAGTTCCAATCGGGATCAAAAATTTTAAATCCTCTATCAAGTTTAGCATGAAAACCTGCTCTATCCATTCGACTCATACTAATTAAATTTCTATGAATTGTAGGGACATAAAGGCAATCATTAAGTGTAATTCCTCTTATGTTTGGACCATCTTTAATTTTAAACTGCACAATTCCTATACCTTTAACTGGATGAGATGTAGTTCCCATTTTTATCATTGAACCTTCTGCAGAAGGTTTTAGGTATGTGAAAAACTCTTGATTTTGACAAATATGTGCAGTCGATGCACTATCTAATGTCCATTCCCTAGTTGGTAATAAATTTTCGCTTTCAAAGCATTCTGAAATAAACTCTGTTACAAAAGAGGATTCTTTTAAATTAGTTTGATTTTTACTATTACCCTTATTTTTAAACCTAAAAATATTTTCTGTGTGGTTTGGTTTTCCACAAAAACTACATGTAACTAATCTTGCTGACTCTTGTTTTACAGAACTAAATGAGTCAGGATGTTTGTGTTTTTCAACAGAAAAGCATTCAGTTGTTTTACTAAACTCATGCAAGTTACGACGATTATATTCTTTAATTATTTCTGCTTTTAGTTTTGCAAAATTAAAATCTGTATCCTTACAATTTTCAAATTCTCGAGCAAGATAATCGTAATCTTCTGGCAAATTTTGCAAAAGCATGTAACATCGATGTTCCTCACTTACAGTTTCCCCTGCATCAGTTACTTTTCTATACTGATGTTCAAATCTATCAATAAAAGTTGGGAGTTCCTCATCCGGATTTGGTTTCATAGTTCTGAATTCAGCTAAACATAGAGATTTATAAGAACGACTGGCCGTCAATAGATTAGTTTTTAATGTATTCCAGATAATGTCTGGTTCTTCCAAATTATCTATCATTAAAACTATTTCTTGACTACAATAGGTTTTAATTAAACCTGCTGCTTTTGCTTTAGATTGATTTAATTTAAATTGCTCTAGTGGGGATAATTTATCTATTTCTTGAGGATGTTTTTCTGCATCAATCCAAGCAATTAACCCTTCTGTTTGCAAAATTCGCTTCATACTAGTTGACCAAGATTGGTAATTATATCTAGTAAGCAACATTTGTGGATTTATATTGGATGCCATTTTTCAATTGAATTTAAATGCAACTCTAGCAATTACTTTTCGATGAATAAAGACTACAATAAAAAAATATTACAATACTTCATTCTTCAGGTTAGGACTGGGCCCATAACCACTGTTAAACTTTAAGTTTATGGATACTGTTAACTTTTAAAAGAAAATTATGAGTGAAAGAATAAATAGTATATAAAGTGGAATACTTGGAAAATATTGTTGCTTCCAGGGGTCGATCCAGGTTTTAATTTTTGGGTCCCTTTTTTGTGAAAAACAAAATATTTTTGTGAAATTTTTATTTATTTTTGTGAAATATAAAATATTTTTGTGAAAAAGTAAAATATTGTGGAAAATTTTCCGTTTTTACAATCACTTTATGAAATGTTTAATATCAAGTTAATAGAGTTTCGTCGAGCCAAATTAAGGCAGTAATTAAAAATAATACTGAAAACATTTAATAAAAGGATTATTTTTATAAAACAAAATCTTTTAAAGGGACTCATTTTATAAATCTGAACTTTGTGAAGGGTCCTATTTTATGGATTTGAATTTTGTGAAGGGTCCCTTTTTATGAATATGAATTTTGTGAAGGTTCCCTTTTTACTATTTGGAATTTTGTGAAGGGGCCGCAAAAGGGACCCAAATTTTGCCTGGATCGATCCCTGGCTTCTATAATACACATTTAGTCATTACTTGAAATCTTCATCTACCTATTAGTATTATAAATTCAATTTTTAAAATACCTTATTTTTGCTGGAAGAATTTTAAGTAAGTACTCCTTAAAAAATGTAAGATAAGTAAATAAACTTTCACTCATCTAAGCAGCCTGAAGCAAATGAAATCTTGGTGTAAAATTGATCATAAGAAAAATCTTGAAATAAACACGTAAATTTGAAATAAACACTAAGAATTTGCTATAACTTTATTTATTTGAGAATTCTACTTGATCCTTATTGTTACAAAAAAAAAATATTGTCTTGATAGTAACAAGAGAAAACTTGAAAGTAATTTTCAAACATTAATTTAAATAGTATAAACTCATACCCAATGCCTTTGCAAAGATAAACCAACATTTGGAAATTTTTATTACAACACCTGCATCCATTCTCCAGTAACTGGCATATCTCCGTCTCCGGATGAGTCTGGTAAGAAAAAAGAAAAAGCGATTTGATAGCAGACGAAGTCTTGTTTTATATCATGCTGATTGGCAGTTAACAGCGAATTTCGCCGTTATGCTGGTTGTGTTATCTATGCAAATGCATTGGTATGAAAAATTTAAATAAAAAAAAAAAAAAAGAACAAAACATCCAAAGTAAAATAATTATTGAATTTTTATAAACGAATATTTATTAAATGTCTAGAGAAAAATTAAGTTTTAGTAGCTTTACTAGTAGCTAGTTATTATAATGCAGTTGCGATCGCAACTGTTATTGCTGAATACCAAAACTGGGAGTTTTCTAATAGAGTGGCAACAGCTCATTAAAGTAAGTTTTGTAAACAAAACAACGTCTAGTTAGATCGTTCTTAACAGGAAACTATAAAATTAAGAAATAAATTTAAACTTTGGATGTTTAAGGAAAAAAAAGGTAATTAAATATATTTACAAATTAATTTAAACCTTTAAGAGGTAAAAAAAAATTGTATTGAATATGCATGGGGAAACAACGAATGTAGTATGCACTGCATCTACAGTATGTAAGGAACAAATTTTTCTCGAATATGGCTCGAGCGAATTTAGTTTAACTGATATATGATATTAATTGCTTTTATCTGATGTGCCTGACATCTCCCTTTTCCCTAGGAAAACTCTTGTTTTTTTTATAACTCAGTTTAAAAATCGAACTATTTTTTACTCCGAAAATACCGTGATGCGGCAGTTTCGCGGACGAATTTCTTCTCTTCCATCTGAAATACTGAATATCAAATAATCGTTTTGGCTCCATCTATCGGGAAACGTCAAAAATAAACACAAAAAATAAAAAAAAAATATTTTTCTTTTTTTAATATATATATTAAATGAGTTATTTATTTAGGTACTTGTATTTTATATGACATTTGTTTATCAAAAATATTCTTTGTATTTACATTGTTTTTATGCTGATACGTTGTTAACTTTCAAAATTGGTTCTATTTTAAAAGGTGATTGCAACAACAAAAAATTTTTCCTTTATTTTCATAAAAATGACAAATAATATGATAATCATATGCAAATATTTGTAATTTTTTCAAAATTAGGTGATAAATCACTTAAACTACGGATTGAAAAAATTCTTAAAACAGAATTTGAAAATAATTAATTTGCTCATTAAGTTTCTAGTATATATATAATATATAAATTACAAAATGTTAAGCTATAATAAAATTTTGAATAGATTAAGATTTTTTTTTTTTAATTAAATTCATAACAAACTATACTACTTAAATATTTACCAGTATAAAATTTTCACTTTTTAAAGATTTTTCTATTATTATTTATTTTTCTCTTTTAAATCAAATCTATACCTAAAAAATTATAATAAGAAATAAATATAAATAAGAAATTTTTGTCATTTTTAAAATGTACTATATTATGCCTTTGTAATGTTGCATGTGTCCATCTTTTTTATCACTTTTTATAAAATTTTGAAATTTTATTTAGTTTGTTATTTTGTTCGAGTATGACCTATAAAACAACACTTTTAATACAGTGTTATAACTCATTACCATGCTCCTTTAATTTTGCGTTTTGATCATTAACCCCTAAAAAGTAATGATATCAATACAAAAAACCCTTAACGGGCTAAAAGTTTGTGACGCAGCACTGTACTTTATGGCTATAAGAATTAGAAATACGGGTCTTAAAAATAATGATATCAAATTTTCAGTGACGCTTTGATATTAATTAAATTATACATAGATTTTCTTATTTCAATTTGCTTTTTCTTTTTATTTATATTTACAGTGTAAACGTTATTTTCAACATAAAATAATATATAGCATTTACTCATTGATACCTTTCCATTCACATCTCTTATACTATGAAAGCATGTGTTTTAAAAGAAATTATATGAAATTCCAGTAACGCAGTGGTGTTACATTAAGTGATTTGTTTTTAAATTTCTCTGCAATTATTTTGTTTTGCATATTAAAGTATATGTGCACATTGAAATATTGCTTTTAATTTTCAAATACGCTGTCAAATATATCACTTTCATTAAGCTTATATTATGTACTGAAATATATTTATTTCAATGAATTATTCTATCTTTTGCGTCACGCCATCCAAAACTGTAAGTAAAATATATGGAAATGTTTACTTTGTGTCATTTCATCCAAATAAATTGAAAATGCATGCAAATAGATATCGTGATGCAAAGAAAAAAACTGTGAAATTTTTTTCAGTTTTGGATGGCGTGACGTCACAAACTTTTAACCCGTTAAGGGTTTTTTGTATTGATATATATATTCACCAAACTCGAAAATTTATATATATCATGTTATCAAAAATAAACAACTTTTTAAAAAATAATTAAAATGTTTGTTTTGCATTATAATTTTAAAACATGTTATATGATGATATATATTGATTTTGAAACGATTAATACTAGATTAGTTATTTTTATGTTAGCACTTAAATTTTCTGAATTCAAAGTTCATAAAATTTAAGTATCATGTATTTAGAGAAATCTATTATTCAATTAAAACGTAAAAGGTTAATAAACTGGTTTTAAAAATAGACGTCATCAATGAAATGGTTATAAATTAAATCATGTAGATAAGTTGAATCCTATAAAATTCTGAAAATAAGCTAATTCTTTTCAAATGCAAATTCATTTAAACAAAATAAAAAATAAAGATCTAGAATTCAGATTAACAGAATATGCACTTAATATTTTTTAGTGTTGTTTATACTTTAAATTAAATTCATTTATCTATATCAAACTTTACCTTTTTAATTCTGGAAACAAAGAAGCAACTACCATCTACTGGCAAATTCATTAAATTATTCCATTTTCTTTTATAAACAGATGCATAGATGACAAATTATTTACTTTAATTAGGGATACACTTCTTTTGTTATAAGATATTAAAGGGGGGGGGGGGGGGAATGGAGAGGATTTATAATTGGGAGCAGGGTTGGCCAATTTTTGTTGAAACAAAGAAAACCATGGTAAAAACCACAGAATAATCCGTCCCAGCAAAAATAGTTTTTGTCATAGGCAAAAATTGCCAGTTATCTGAAACAGTGTTTTGAGGATTTGAATATCATGATTTGAATGTTAGAACATAATTTTAACAAATTAAAATCAGATATTTAATTACACTCCTGATCAACTGATTTTTTTGTAAATCATTAAAACAGTATTTAGTTTACCTTCTAAAAATATTCTTCAGCTTTAACTAAAATGCTTGTATAAATTTTAACAAATTTAATTAGTATAAAGGCAGTTAAATATGTTAAAAGTACATTTAATTAGCCATTATATTTTATACGACTTAGTCATATTATTTAGTTGCACATTTATTACACCCAAAATGCAAAGGAGAATTATGCAATTCTCCAACAAAATTGAATTCTTGAACAAAAGCAGAAAGCTTAAAAGTGGTTTCAAGAAGTAGATCATGACTACCTCTTGCTATAAAATTTAACATGAACAAATCTCCTTTTCCACAAATATATTTTACTGCTAATGATGATGTT
The DNA here is from genome assembly GCA_963930645.1 of Salticus scenicus. Taxonomy (NCBI): domain Eukaryota; kingdom Metazoa; phylum Arthropoda; class Arachnida; order Araneae; family Salticidae; genus Salticus; species Salticus scenicus. The sequence continues at coordinate 292,256,109 of OZ005648.1, forward strand.
ACTAATCATGATGCTAATGATGATCAATTGTTACAGCTCATAGATGGTGGGGAAATATTTCGTTGGTTTGTAATATATCAAAAAATTTCTGTGAACTAATTACTCATTTGCAAAATTGTTGAACAAGTTTCTCTGCAACTGAAAGAAATTTTAAATTTTTTATTTTATTCATTCTAATAATATCTAATAATAATAAACTATTAAAACTTTCATGAAATTTGAGTGGGGGAAAATTCAGCAAGTCAAATATCGAGTCAATTTTTGACTCGCTGTTCTAAAATTTGCGAGTCACTGATCATGCATTTTTTGGAATTAATACCTAAATTGCAATTAAACTCGTTCTCTGAATATGTCATTCTCAAGATTTTTTACTACAATAAAATAAAAATGTAATTTCGTCTTTTTTTTTTTTTTTTTTAAATAGTTATGTTCAGGGGCTGACAAATATCTTAGGAGCCAGAGATAGCACAAATTATTTCTATCACAATACTCACAGCAAAGCATAGAGAGTTTAGGGGTAATATTTTATAATTTTATAATTAATGCAGGCCATTTATGTATTATTTTACATTGAATAAATGAAATTCAGTTAAAAATGTAAACTAGGCAAAAATTTTATAAAATAAAGTCCATTGAATTTGATGATTATCATACTATTTTTTCACCTTAAGTTCAAACACAGTTAGTTTTAGATAGTATTCAGAATGTTGGTACTTTGTTCACACAAAAATGTTGACATGGGAAGTACCAGTATAATAGTAAGAAGATTTGTCAAGTATAGGAATTTCTTTCATGGAAAAATATCCTTCAAAAACAGAGATAATTATTAAATTTTCCCCAAAAATATTAAAATTATACCATTCATTCAATATATAAGCAATGTCATCTTTTATACCAAGAAGAGAAGATGGGAGGAAAAGCAAAAATATAGTAACAAATATAAGTATATGAAATTTTTTGTAAGTCTGCCATGACTGGTCACCAGTGAGATATTTATAGTCCCCCTGGTGCCTGAGATTTGTCAGACCCTGGTTATATTATTTATTATTAATTAATTATAATTAAATTTTAAGTTAAAAAAAAATTCAAAGACATTTTTCATTAAGATGTAAAATGTAAAAGATGAAAAAATTCAAATATAGAGCCACTTTAATTTTCTTTTTCCACTTTTTTTCTCATTTTTCCCATTTTTTTTTCCAGTCGCTGTCCTGAAAAAATGCATTTGTGCCAACAAAAAGCCAACCCTGTTTGTGAGTGAAGAAGAAATCTAAAATGGCTTAAATTTTGGGAGTAGAGATTTGAAGGTTCGTAAAATTCTGATTTTCTGGTATGTCAAATTTTCTTTTTAATAAGCCAATTTCAAAACCACAGATAATATATGGAAGGAGTCAATGATATTACAAAATATAGGTTCATTTAGAGTCGTTGAATGAAAAAAATTTTCATAAAAAAGTCTTCAATTAAACTATATAAAAATTTCAAATATCAATTGCAATTACAAATAATATATTTTTACCAGAACTGTTTTTGAAAGTGATGAGGTAAATTTTTGTAGAAATAAATGTTTGTGTCATGTTGGATAATATCTAAACATTTTTAAGTACAAACCTTGTACAAACCAATAAGGCCTAATTCTCTAATGACAGTCAAGGCACGGACTTTACGGCCTACAGCTGCAATTTCACCAGCTACTTGAAGCCGAATTTTTACAATTTCTAAAGGATTTGTAAACATTACTTGAGAAGCTCCAGCCTATTGAAAAAAGAAATTAATAAAAAATAAAAAAATAAAGTTAATAAAAAAATCTAATAGTAAAATTCAAAAGCTAAGTACAAATAATTTAAAAACAAAAGCACATATGCCCTTCCAAAATTTTCCCCCAAACAGTTTTAGGAGCGGTGCTGCACAATGTCTGCCTTTTGATTAAAAAAATCACATTCTTGGTCCTCATCCAAGAAATTTTGCATCATAATTGCATTTTATATATCAGAATTCTATGCCGAATGTGGCAATCATTTAAAGGCAAGCAACTAAAGGCAATCATTTTTTAAAGCAATCTTAACTTTCTAAAGTATTATAAAATTACATCTCATATAGAGACATGTTATCCCACGTGTATTTGTAGAAAACCACAATTTATAAAAGAATCCACTGTAAAACACGTATAAAATATATTTAATTAAAAACTTTAAAAGATACACATCGTGTCAAGGCCTTTCGCCCTGAACATCAGGGCATCATCAGGACATAGCCATTTTTTAACAAGAAGTACAGCAACACTATATATACATAAGAAACCAATTTCGGTTACAGTTATTAAATATGAAATAGATGAAACAGATGAATTAAAATGAAAAGATTCCGAAGGCGAAGAGTCGAGCTTCATTTGGTTCACCATGGAGACACATTTTTGTGGAGCAGTTGAGGCCATGCATTAATCTGTGTTGAGGAACATGCTGAGGAACTTGCATTAATTTAAATCTTTACAAGAAAAGTTGGCTGGTTGGGTTTCACGCCACACCAGTGCTGCGCAGATGGGAAATTAGCGACACAAGGAAAAAGACTTTTTTCAGAATCGCCACTTTTAAATAACTTTAATGGAGAATTCTTTAGGCAGAATAGAGACAAAAAAAAAAAAAAAAAAGAACTTGCAAGAACTGTAGGAATTAAGCAGAAAATTTTCACTGTAAACAATCATTAGAACTAAGGAACTGTTGAAGGCCAATTATATTAGATATCTGGTTGTATTAGAAAATACCAAATTTTAGGAAGAAAAGCAGCATCTTTAAAATTGAATTATATTTAATTATATTCACAGCTTCCGAAACTGCAGTTTCGGAAGCTGTGAATATAATTAAATAGAATAAAAAATCAAACATTTTTTGTTTGTGTCTCGTATTATAATGTAAAGCTACTGTAAAGCTAGTATTATAATGTAAAGCTTGATATATTATTCATTAGATCTAGCATGTACTTACTAAACCAGCTACTAAAAATGTTTGTAAATTGCTCATCATGACCCACTGGATTGAAGGTTGTGGGTCAAAGGAAATATTTCTTTTTGTGAAAAAATTTTCTAGGAATGCTCACTCATATTTGCGACAATTTTAGGAGAAAACAATCTTAAAACTAACAAATAATAATATACTGTAGATAAATGATATATATGAGAGGATGAAAAGGATTAATATTTTATAATTAATTAAATAAAATTAATTTAATATGAACAAAAGTAATTAAATCTTAAACATGAACAATTATCACCAAGTAAATTTAGAAAAACTTTTATTCAATAGACATAATAAACTTATTTTTATTTGAAGCAAACTATTTAAAACTGCAAAGAGTTTCTCTCTCTAAGCAAAGCGCAACTTGATTGGACGAGGCTAACTTTTGATTAAGTAGCTGTCAACCAGCCAGTGGAGTAAACAGGGGACTCGTATATCTTTGTTTCAGCAACTCTTTCACATTTTGCCAGGAATGAAGGATGAAGAGGTTCCTGGTGTGTTTGAAGAATTTCATTTTCAATAGCTACCAATAACATAATACTCTCTTGTAATTTATAAAGTATCTTGGGTGATTATAGTCATTTTTGTGTAGGAATCATTACATTGAATTACTTTTGATCAAACTGTGACAATGATCTAGTAATAAAGCAAAAAGATTTGATACAGCGATAATGGAACAATGTGTATTCCATTTACCAAATATGTCGTCGACATTTAATGATATTTTATTAATCCTATCTTTATATTACAGCGTCATTTAAACAAATGAGTCATTTGAAAAAACCTTTAACAATAATACTGTAGGGTATGAATCTTTAATTTTGGTAAGGAATCAAAAATGAAAAGGGAAAATTACTAAAAAAAAAAGAAAAAATTTATATGTAGCAAATAAATCTGTTTCAATCACGAGCTGAGCACTCCAGTCATATTTAATTTATCTGAAGCCATGTATAAAATACTACATGAAAGTGAATATATGCTTATTTTAATAACAGAAGACTTGGCGTTGGAATATTAAAACCCGAATAAACTACTACGCCAGAAACGCAGTATAATTTCCTTGAAAACATTCTGTGAATACATCATACATATTTTGAAAATCGAGCAGGATGGCCCTTTGTGAGGAAATCCAAATTAATAAGTAAAAGACATTTATGACCTTCTTACATTTCTTTTAATTGCCTATATTGACCTGATGCATCATTACAGCTTCTCAATTACTTTATTGAATCCTTTTATGTAATGCTTTTGTGCCTTGAATTTTTTTTCAGAAAATTGTCTTTCTTTTTAAGAGGCGATCAAAGGAAAGAAATAGTTTACAGATATTAAACCTGGGGAGTATCAGTAGGCATCATATATGATGACACATTCTTGTATTTAAAATAAAGTATATTCCTTAAATGAATTAATGTATTGCAAGTAATCTCCCTCCACCCCGGCCTTAAGAACATATGGGGCTAAAAGGTCTACTTTTCATGAAAAAAATCAAAACCATTATGGTATTAGCAACTTCCTTAATGAATTGTATTGCCAGTGAAATAAATAGAAAAATTTACCACTTTTTAATCAACTTCTTCTATACATAAAATTATAATATAGAATAAGAACTAGTTTAAGCAAATTAAAACTTCAAAATTAAAATGGCACATTGTAAAAACTTTCATGGGACTTGAGGGGAAAACAATTTAGTTATTTTCTTCTATGAATGAACAATTGCAAACTCATTTTCATATGCTAGGGAAAGGAATGCCTATATACAAGTCATGTTTATTCTGACAAGTCACTAATTACTTAAACAGAACTGAGGCTGGAAAGTCTCAATACTCCTTTTACTTATTTTTTAATAAATGTTTTGTGACGTCTAAATCATATCTAATGTTATTTCCATACACACAGTCTGCTGTCTTTATTTAGTTTAAATGAGCTTTGCCTGTTTTTAATACCCTGAGCTAACAAATCAATAATATAATAAAACCTCCAATCATCAGATTTATATACTATCCATGGTTGCCAAAAGAATAATCTGGATCAGATTATTCTTTTTGCATTTTTTAGGCAGGGATGAGAACAGTTAAATAGCAAAAGGAATTTTTTTTTTCCATCTTCTTTGCGTCTATATCCCCCCTTCCTCAAATCCAAAATGATTGTTTCTTATCCATGCCCCTTAAAAAAAAAAAAAAAAAAATCTGCTGAACACTTTTTTTCTTTTAATTAAAAGGGGGACGGTGACAGATATATTACATTTCAGTTTTAGAAAACTGAAATTTATTGAGATTTTTATATCGGTAATTCCAAGGCATTTAAAAAATTTATTTAATTACACAATACTTTTGCAAACAATTGCTGAAATCTGAGATCATTTTGTCACTAACTGATAAAATTTGTGTTTATTTATTTATTTTATTTATTATTGTATTTATTTATTGAAGAAAATTATTTATTGAACCCTAAATATGTGAATATTCAGTAAACACATAAACAAAAAAGTTTTTTTTGTGTGTGTGTGTAATGCCATTAACTGATAAATTATGTGCTAACTCCATAGCCAATTTTTTTTTTTTTTTTTTTTTTTTTGAAGCCAATAGAAGAAACACATGCCTTATTTTTAATTACAACTAATTAGCAATTATTTCATAGCTTATTATCAAGTTTTACGCTTCTTTCAAAGCTGTTTTCCGATATATGTGATCATTTCACAACAAGTCATAAAATTTCTTTGGGTGTGTGTTTGCTTAACTAATTGAATATGCCATATTCTCACAGCTGATTGCTGAAATGCAGGGTCTTTATGCCACTGACAGACAAAAGTAAAGTTTCAAATGCTAAAATCCTGTTTTGAAGCAATTTTATAGTAAGAAAAACCTTATTTTTGAACATCAAATTACCATTTCAGAGCGGATTTCTTCGTTTGGCACAACAAAGCTATATTTTGTGGTGAAAAATATTCAATTTTTAATAGCGTACTTTTGCTTTATAGTAGGAAAAATTACTAATGCGGGCATGTGTTTGCACATGTACACATGATCATCAAATCTAAGAGGAAATTTACATATCACATCATGCTCACGGCACATGATTCTGGAAAGTTTTATATGATGCTGAAATACAAATTGGATACAATGGGTTGTTTATTTATTATTTTAACACAGAGTCTTATCTCATATGACAAAGATGTATATACAGGATGAAACTGTTTAATTACTTCATGATGAGTTTTTAAGTATGATAGAATGCTATTTTTCCAGTTGTTTTTCACCAATAATTGATACTGTTTCATCTTATCAGCTAATGATTGCTTTTAAAAGCCATTTATTTGACAAACTATATGCAATATTTTTGCAACTGATTGCCTAAATAAGTGATCATTTTACCACTAATTGACAAAATTTATGTTTAATTTAAACTAGTGCGGAAAATAGGCTATTATTTATTGCTAATGGTTAAAATTCGCATTTTATTTTTTCTCCCAAATGCTGATTCCCCCCCCCCCCCCTCCCACTTTCCAAAAGAAAAAAAAAAAAAAAACACGATATGTTGTGACCAATCAACAAAATTCATGTTCACAATCATCAGCTAAATTATAAAATTCACTCTTTTTTTCAGATTTCTGAAATAACAAAATTTTTAGATCAATCGTCGAAATCTGCGATCATTTCACCCCTAACTGAAAAAATTCGCAAAATATGTGATAATTTTGTAACCAAAATATGCAATCTTTCAGTGCTATTTTTGTGCTTTTTTTTTTTTTTTTTTTTTTTTTTGTTCATAAAGCAGCTCTTAACAGTGAGTGTTCAAATTATTAGAATTTTTTTTTATTTTGACATTTTTTCGATTATCTCAAAAAAATACTAGACGAAATAGCCTGAAACTTCATACATGCAAAGAACATTTAAAAACTCATATTTTCCACCATCGACTTAGTTCAGAGAGTAATTAGGGGACCAACCACAAATTGAACAAGTGTGAAAATACTTTGGAATCACTCCATGCAACAAGGTACAAACGACTTGTATCTTTTATACATTGTTGCGCATACTATGTACAATATTTGTATGTTTTGGTGCAGAAATTGTGCAATTATTTAGGCAGATATAATTTTTTTTTCCAAAAATTACTAATTTTTTTGACAAGTTTTTTTGCTAATAATTAGAACAGTTTTCAGAAAATTTTACAAAACTTGCAGAAAAATTGACAAAACATTAGAGAAACATTATTCTGAAACATAAAATTCATACATGTAATATTCATTGAGATATGAGCATTTTCAGTAAATATTATTTTACTGTGCATGCACAAAAGTTAGAAAATTTTTTACTGCATAGGCAGGGCTGCCAACCTCTGGGAGTGCTAAAGTGTAGTTAAAAAGCAAAAAAAGTGTAGTTTTAAGCTACAAAGTGTAGTCGCTAAAAAATTAGAAAATACTTAAAATATAAATAAGCATAAAATCTTTTGTTTACATTATGACTTACTTTCTGAAATTTATTGATTTTTAATAATCAAACATTCAAAAATAATAGAAATTTTATCCAAATTTACCTTTTATATTAACATGGATACATGAAAATACACTAATTCTAATATAATACACTAATATGCAGGGTTGCCAACTTTTCAAAAACAGTTTGAGGAGTATTCAGAGAAATTTTGAGGAGCATTTCGGCTACTTTGAGGAGCAATTTTAAAAATTAAAAAAGAAAAAGAAAGAAAGAAACTACTAACAAAAATAAATTAGCAATAATAGGTCTGCAATGAAAAAATTGTCGGTAAAGTGAGTGGTGATTTTATAGATTTTTGGATGCTGATTTCTGGAAAAATAATGAAAAAATTCCATCACGTACAGTTTCATCACAAATCACAATTTGTTTTTACGAATTTAGTATATTTTGGACGAAAAAAGTATTTTTTTTTATATGATTTTGATAAATATATTTAAGGACTTACATAGTAAATTAGTAGATTAAACTACTAAACAAGAAATAATATATTATTTTTTATCCAAACTATTTCTCTAAATCGGTAAACTGCCCGTTACTGCTGGATGCTGCAAAGAGACAATCCCAGCAATTTCCACAAAAGGAAAAGTGGAAAAAAGACTTTTGTGGTAAAAAAAAAAGTTATTATAAGGACTTGTAACTTTCTATATATACTTAAAAATTACTGAACTTAGATATAATTGTAATTTGTATGCATTTAATACTTAACGGAATTTAAATAAAATGTCAAAATTTTGCAAATTCAACTGTTTCCATGAAAATATGCAATCGCTTTGTAAAAAATCCATACGTGATAGAAGGAATTGGAATTCATTTTTGGAATCAGCACCAAAAATAACGTAGGAATCAGTCATCAAAGTTAAAACAATTTTCAAAAAGTGTTTTTTTGCAGGACTATCATATGAAATTAAGTGAAGAAAAAAAAAAAAAAAAAAAAAAAAAGGTAAGATGTAGGTATGCATCAAATTTTTAGTTATTCAGTATACTGAATATTCATTATTCAGTAATAATCAAACATTTAGTGCATGCCTATTCAAAAGAAACTTGTTTAATTACAAGAACAAGACAATTGATGTGAAAATAATTTCAATGCTATACTTCAAACAGATACAAAAATTGGATTTTTTTAAACAAAATCTTAAATTTTTGGAGTAACAAAAGTCAAAATAATGAACAATTTTAATAGTTTAGATATTAGAAAATGTAATAAAACTGAATCTACAATAAAATAATCATTGTTATTAAGGATGGAAAAGGATTGAAATTGTACAACATTAAATTCAATTTCAGTGCAAACTGACAGCCATCAACTTTTCTGAAACTTTTTTTCCCCCTTAAGATTATTGCTAAATATACCTAAAAAATCGAGTTTCCGTAGAGGGGAGGGGGGAGGTAGAATTACGTTTTTATCATTAATTAAATAAATATGCTATTTTTCTCGTATTTGACAGAATTCGCTATATTTTTACGACCGATTGCCAAAATTCGTAATTATTTCACTGCAAATTTACAAAATCTACGTTTAATAGCAAATAATTGCTAATATATACTATAATTTTGCTCTAATTGATAAAATTCACTCTTCTTTAAAGGTAAATCCTAAAATACGCGATTATTATGCGGCCGATTGCCGAAACACGCTATTATTTAGCTACTAATCTATGCAAAATACGTTCATCTAAAAGCTGAATCTTAAATACTCAACTATTTTGCCACTAATCAGTGAAATTTCCTTTTTTTTTTCTTTTTCAAAGTGTAATCTCGGAAATCGGGAATAATTTTGAAGTAGTTTTCGCTAATACGGGATCGCTTACCCACTAATAATCAAAAATTTACGTTTTATATGCTATCATTTGGCTGCTAGCCGATAAAGGTTTTTTTTTTTTTTTTCCCAGTTGATTTCAGTAAATCGCAATATTTTTGTAGCCGATGATGGAAATACGCAATCATTTCACCGCTAATTAACAAAATTTATGTTTAATCGCTGAAAAAGGCTTTATTTTGATGCTAATCGATGAATTTCTTGCTTTTTTCAAACATGATTTACATTATAAGTATAATTTTGTGGCTTTTTATAGAAATACGGAATTATTTTACAGCTAATTTTTAAAATTACGTAATCGTAAACTAATTGCTAAAATAGATGTTATTTTTCTAAAAATGTCTAATTATTTAGTCATAAATCAGCTTTTTTTTTTTATTACTGAAATGTCATTTTTTGCGGCTAATTTATAAAATACGCAATTTTCTTGTGCTATTTTTTTGATGAATCCAATTTAAATCCGACGATTTTTGTGAAAGTCCCATTTTCAGATATGAAAATTTCTTAGAATCACCCACGCACTATAAAAACTAAGTTATCGCGTATTCAGTTATCCTAAGAAAAAGCACAGGAAATAATCTTTTTCTTTCTCCAACGGTAGATACTTGGTACGATAAAGTTCGAAATTTTCCATGATTTTTTCAGAAACTTGTATATTAAAACACTTAAGAAAGTTTCCTATTACAGAGAACAATTCCTCCGTTAAAGTCCGACTTTATACTGTTTTCTCCAAAACTCGCGTGATTAAGGCTTCAGACACTTTAGAAAGTCTCCCACGGAAGATAGCTCTTCCTGGTCTTAGTTTCTAGTGCTGGACGATATCAGAAATTAAATATCGCGATATATCACCAAGTTAATATCGATATTAGTGATATTTCTTTCAAGGCAGAAAAAAATAGACATTTGTTATTTTTTAAAGACATATGCACACGAATTTTAAAGTATACAAGTATAGAGTGTTTTCCATGTATTTTCTGGTATATTACTACCATAACTTTATCATTAAAAAAAAAAAAATCATAAAAAGTGAATTAATGTTTTGTGTTTCTTATAACTTATACTATTGCTTTTTAGTATACCTCTGTATAGTTTATCCTCTATTCTTCCCATTTTAAGCTTTAATTATTTAAAAATCATATTTTAACACAGCTAATATGTGATCTGTGTTTTATTTGTACCAAGTATATCAAAATTCATAATTCTACTAAAAATAAAGCTTCAGAAAAATTGTCTTAAGATGCAGGTATTAAATAAAAATGAAAATCATTTTAATTAGTTCAGAATTGCCATTATAAATAGTTCAGAATTGCCATTGAATACACCTTTTTTTGGTTGTAGAAAGTAATATTTTTTACTTAAAACTCTTATATGCATCCTAAATGTCAGTTACTTGTCATTTTTATTTTTGTATCCTCTTACCAAATCATTACAATATCTTTTAAATATATATGTTCAATTCACATTCGTAATAGTTTCACAGTAATTGAAATTTGAATTACATATTATAATGTGTGTGTGTGTCTGTGTGTGTGTGTGTATTTATGTATACATTGTCAGTATAAAAATTATATTATTTAAACAAAATTATGTTGAAGTTTCATTTTGTTACTTAAAGTAACTCATTTTGCATTTAAACCAATTTTATTTAACATGTACGGCTTTAAAAATAAAATAAATAAATAAATAAATGGAAAGAGAAATATAAATGCTACATAAAAAAAGTAATAAACTATTCAAGATTATATAATTCTATAAAGAAACTGTCACTGTAAAATTACTGACGATAAAACTTTATTTGACATCAGTTAGATAGCACCCTTTCTCCCTTCCCATGTTATCCAATAGGATTTTTGTCGCTTCGTTTTATAAAAATATTTTATTCAAAAATGAACTTTTTCGAATTCTGTTTTTTGAATATTACTCTTTGAACAGGTCGTCTTTTAGCTTAGTGAGCAATTTTTCGAAAAAATAAATTTAAATATTTTACTTAGAGATCCACACTTAGAGTCCATAATTTACTTATTGAAATAAAATATTTAAATTAATTTTTTCAAAAAATTGCTCACTAAGCTAAAAGGCGACCCGTTCAAAGAGTAATATTCAAAAAACAGAATTTGAAAAACTTCATTTTTGAATGAGATATTTTTATAAAACGAAGCAACGAAAATCCCATTGGATAACATGGGAAAGGAGAAAGGAAGCTATCTGACTGATGTACAGTCTTAATAAAAAAAATATTTTATCGAAATATTTAATAATAATAAAATAATATTAAAAAAAATACATTCCATAATTGCTTATATTTTCAGAAGTTTTTTATTAAACGCTAAGAAAATTTGCAAAAAAACTCTTCTAGTAGATATCAGTTCAGTGACGCCAGATGGTCGAAAATTATTTCCCCAAACAAGTCTTCAAATTTCCCCAAATCACGTTTTTTTTTTTTTTTTTTTCCGAAAAAATCCCCAACTTGATTTCTACTAAAAAGGGAAAGTAAAAATTTTTTCAAAAAAAAAAAATATCAAGCAGATTTTTCTATGATTTAAGCTCAGATTTTTCCCCAAATGAAGGCAATTTTTGAAAAAATCCCCAAATAACAATAAAGCTATTGAAAGTCTCTAGACATAGGGATAAATCATTACGTTACCAACATTGACAGAAAGTTGAAAAACGCCCCAGATTTGTCCCCAAAAATTTTAGAATTCCCCAAAAAAGTCCCCACAAACATTTGGTCTCCAAAATTGTCCCCAGAAGCCTCAAAACTCCCTAAAATGGGGACAAAATCCCCAATCTGGCATCACTGTATCAGTTCGGCTTTGATGATCTTTATTAAACACATGTTGAAGCATGTTATTGGCCATTTTATATCGACACTTTGAAATAGACCGATATCAATGAACCAATAGCAGGAAAGGAGCTAAAACAGAAGATATTGTTTTCATTCGTCATATTGCCTTTTCTGTGGTTTCCATCACCTACGATATGCATGAATGTAGAGTGGGAATCTGGGAAATCAGTATAGTGTAATATATCAGAACCCATAATAGATATCTATTAATAGATAGGGATATATCGTTTCGACTAATATCAAATCTCTTTCCTAGTAAACACACCTGCTGATTATAGGTATTGTGATATTGGAGTATGTCTGATGAATTTTTTCTGAAGGGGTAGAACCGTGACCTTGAACGAAGTCAGCTTATTCACGGGATAATCAAAGCAGATGGCTTTCAATAAATATTTTATTATTATTATTATTATTATTATTATTATTATTTTTTATGCGGTGGCCTTTTTAAAGCAGTGATGTTTAGATTTGAGTTTATGAAGGATGAGGAAGTACATGTATATGTGTTGCAATAGAAATTGTTTGGCGTGGGGCTATTTTTTCTAGTTTATCAGTGAGTAATTAGAGGAAAGTAGAAAATGAGTATTAAAATAAGATATTCGGCGTTTTTTTTCTTCCGGTTTCGCTCTCGTTAGCTGTTGTATGTTGGCTGATCGGGTTTCATTCGCTTGAGTTTCGTTCACTCGGGTGCGCACTCGGCAATATCCTTAAAGGGATATATTGGAGGAGCTAGATCTTAAATATTGTTATCGGGATATTAAAAAAATATCGATACTTAGGGATATATTGACAAATAATCCAGCCCTATTAGTTTCCTTGCGTTGTCAATCGTACTTAAAGTTCAGTAACTTTGAATCCATTATTTTTATCGATAAATAATTAAAATAAACAATTTTTTTCGTTAGAAAGTATTATTTTTTAGCGACTTATTAAGCATTAAGATAACTGAAACATTGATAGAGTTTAAATGAAAATCAAAATACAGCATAATCATAGCCATGAAGATAATCATAGCATTCGGTTTCTTTCTCCCCCCTTTCAGCTTGCGGTGTCTGTGCTTGCGGTTTTAATTAAGCACACTCTCAGCTAATGTAAACAAATACTTGTTCCCGTTCTGAGTCAGCAATATTTCGATTACGCAATGCCTAGCAGTAGAATGTTTTTTTTTTTCTTTACTATTTATTTATGAGTATTTACGATGAAGCATGTGGTTCTTCAACTAGATTGTAAAAGTTAGATTTGTTATTTTTATATTTTCAAGAAGCACTTTCATACATAAAAAATAAAATTCAAAGAATAATGTTTTATGCGGCAACTGTTGGAAATGCAAAATTAAAAGTTGATAAGGATTGGATTGCGATTTCTGTCTAGATGTGTGCAAGGAAAAAAAAGAAAAAGAAAAGAAAAGAAAGAAAGAAAAAAGATAGTTTTTTTTTTTTTTTTCCAGTGTCTGCCACTATTCAGTTTTATATTATACTTTTTTAATCCGTGGTGAAATCAGACTTCGCTCATTGTAAACAAGATGACGATGGGGAAAGGAAAAGCGTAGCTTTAAGTATACGATGTGTAGAGTGTAGTAGAAGCAGGCTAAAGCGTAGTTACTACGCCAATTGCGTAGTTGTTGGCAGCCCTGCATAGGTTGAAAGTGAGATATATTGAGCAACTTTTGTGAGAAGTTCATTTGAATAGAGTAAAAATTAAGCAAATTGCTAATAAAAGAAAGACCTAGATTTTAGGTATTTTCCAGAGTTGAAATTTCGTAAGTGGTTTTACACATGCCGCATATTTAATTTGAAGATACACTTATTTCAATCACGTTACAAAAGTTATTTTTTTGTGAAAAACCCCTTTATAGGCTTGTAACTTTAACATACTTTTATTTATTTACTAAGATTTGTGCGATCATAAGGAATTTTTAGTTTTAATACTTTAATACTTACACAACCACCAGCAACAATTTCTCCCCATAATGGTATTTCACCTTTGGTGTTTGTCAATTTATCACGAACTAAGTCATTCATCTGAAAATACAGAAATGCTAGTTTATAACTATATAATGTATATTTTTCATAAATAAAGGACTAAATAAAATTGCATAAAATAATGATAGGAAAAAAAAAAAAAAAATCACAGTATTATGTACAGTACAATATACATATGCATAACTTCAACAAATAAGTAACTAATAACTTAAATAACTAAAATAACTCATGGCGAAAATTACCCGCATAAAAAGATTTGTATATTTTCTGTTAAAAAAAAAAGAGTACAATTAAAAATTGTATTAGAAAATGAAAATAGTGTTACAAATGCAAAATTTTCAAACATCAGGAATGTGTAAAGCTTGTGTGTGATGTTGAAAATGACATGAGAGTGACAGCAAATGAAAATGAACTCTATCAGCCAGCTTATGGCAAAAGATAAAAAAAAAAAAAAAAAGAAAGAAAGAAAGAGAGAAATTGCTTGCTTTGAGTGTGTGGTATCAGTGAGGGCGATGTTTTAACAAAATCATTTATCTACCCAAATCAAAAGTCTAGAGAACCACTGGTTGCTCAGCAAGCCAAACACAAGCTATAATTGTAGAATCCATGAAGGTATCATAAATGTGATTTCTAGAATATGGAATCACTTTCCGACAAACTGAAATGCAAACTGAAGAACAAATGAAGGTTGTAGATAAGCAACAATGCAAAATGACAACTAGTAGTTAAGGTTGACGGCTAGAAGAAACTGAACACTGAAATGCTACTCTGTCTTATCCAACAACACTATTATCGCATAGTTACTGACAGCATAGTTTCAAATCAAACTATCCAAAATTAACTTCACGCTTTAGAATGCTGATGTACCTTTGGCATATAGGTTTCATACAACAGAAGGGCCTAACATTTCCTCGCAAATAAATGTTTCAAAATTTTTATTTATTTTACAAAATAAGTATAAATATTTCATAATTTAAGTGTTTAGAAAATCTTGAAATTTAACAAAAAATAATTCAAAAATAAATAATTACTTTATGGTTTTAATGTTCAAATTTTAAACAAAATGATTTATTTTATAAATTTTAGATCTTATTTACCAATCTCTCAAAAGAAAGTTGTTATTTAAATAAATTACATCAATAACTGTTGTTCAGCAAAATAGCATAACATTTCCCATAAGTGTAAGTTTATAAAAATTTAAACTTTTCAACTAAATAAATTATCCCATTTTCAAATTTGATGAAAATCATGAAATTTTTTTTAACTAAAAAAAAAAAAAAAAATTAAAATATTAACAGTAAATAAATCTATAACTAATAATGATTCAGCAATTTTCTACTTAAATTTTAAAGAAAAGGTTTTTCCTTTAATCTAAAATCTTATTTGACAACATCACAAAAATAACTTTTATTTTAAAATGAATTAGAATGTTAAAAATTTTTTTACATTTCAAAAATTCGATTTATTTTTACAAAATTACTTTTATCTTTTATACATAACCATTTAATTTAACACAAGTATTAAAAATATAAATTTCATGTACCCCTCATCGAAATAATATAAGTATTCCCTAAAATAACTTATATATTTTTGGAGAGAGAATTTTAAAAGTATAAACTTTTGCATTTTTTGTGTACACCATATTTTCTGATCTTTTCTCGCCTCAATAGATAACTTACTCCCTGCAAAAAAAGCTTCCAGATTATTCTCCAATTTCCTCTTACATTGATGTCATAAGGCTCTGTGAGATTTCGAATTATGGCAAGAGAAGTGCCAGTTAATGATACTCATATGACAGTAGAAGATTGTGGATGTGGATGAGTGTGACCAAGAATATTTTCCAATAACTTGCTAAAAGTAAAAAAAATTGACAATAACTTTTTTTTTTTTGGCAAATTTACCTATTAAATTTTTATTTCTTTTAATTTTTTTCTTAAGAGAGACTGTGCAGCTAGATGTGCAAAGGCACACAGTTTACATACTTGCCAACCAATTTTAATAAAAAAAGGGAAGATTTTTGTTGAAAAACCAGAAGATTTCATAAAAAAAGGGAAGTTTTTTTTTTTTTTTTTCTCTTTGACGTATTAAACAATACAGTTTTACAATTTTAACATTTAGAAGCTATCTATAAAAACGTTTTACTATAGATTGATTATACTAAATATATAAAAGTTTTAAATGAAGTTATTCCTCTTCAACATATAAATATCTACAAAACAGAATCCGTAAGAAATTTATTTCACAATAGACAAAAAAACTTAGTTAAGTTAAAGTATAGCTAATTTTTAAATAAATATAGAATATGATTTTTGTGTATGTACATTAATCATACATAAAAAAAAAAAAAAAAGTAGCAGTAGCTAATTATCAGTTTCAAATGTGCATAAAACCAACTGAGTATTAATTTTCTTAAATTGATTTGGGAAAAATTTTCCTACCTGAAAAAATTATTATTCATTTTTTTCCCGTGTTTACATATTTGGTATAAATATATTTAATTTAATTGAGGAAAAATAAACAGATTCATTAAATTCAGCAATAAAGATCTAAAAATAATTTACAGATGTGAGAAATATTGAGCACTTCCATTGCTTTATTGTTTCTAGAATTGATCATTGATCACAATCCGGGGAGGGGGGGAGGGAGAATACAAAAATAATTACAGAGTAAGAAATATTAAACTCTTTCAACTCTACTTCTAGAATCTAATGTAAAAACTTTAAAAATAATATTATCATTCATGTGGCAGATGGATAAAGATTAGGAAACAAAAGACTTCTGCAGAACATTAGAATGCTGATCACTAATTGGAGATAAATAAAGGAGGGGGGGGGGGCAAAAAATAATTACATCAGCAAGAAATATTTAACAATTCTATTTCTTTAAATGTTCTAGAATCTCATAAAGTAAGTTTGAAATGTATACTGACATTTATGTTATGGATGGAGAAAGATTGGGAATCAGGAGTTTTCGTAGAACATTTGGGTTTCTTTTTAAAACGAACGATATCCGCGACTTTTTTAAAAACGGAAGATTTCATCATCTGTCCGGAAGACCGGAAGATACGTTAAAAAACCGTAAATCTTCCGGGAAAACCGGAAAAGTTAGCAAGTGTGAGTTTACTACCACCACTGTAGTTTAGAATATAAAACAACAGAATGCTAAAAAAAAAAAAAAAAAAAAGCCAAAAAGTCAAGAAAAAGGAGTATAAAAAAATGGAAAGAAAAAAGAAAAATTCCCACATGTATGGAAATAAAAAAAAAAAAAAAAAAAAAACACCAGTCAGAAAATGCAGGGAAAATTGTCAAGAAAAAAACGAAGAGCAAGATGGGTGGGCTTGGAGACCTAGAGCTAAGGATGGGCAGTTTAAAAAATGCCTATATGGACAAAAAATTATGTAATAATAATAAATAAATAAAATTACAAATGAAACAATTGCATGAAATTATTTTGACATAACAGAAAAATGCAAAACAAATACACTCATTTTTATTTTATTATCTAATAATTACTTTTATGTTCATTACACTTACTTTTCATTCTCCAATTCAAATCATAAACAAACAAGGACAATTCTACATTGAAAATAGAATTTTCCTAGTTTGTTTACAACTTGAATAAGAGAATGAACAATATTATTATTTATAAATTTACATTCAATTTAATCAAAACTAATTCATAAAACAATTTAACAAAACTAAATAAGCTATGAAAAAGAAATGCATATAAACTAAGTTCTTATTACCATAACATATGAGATAAATTAGTATTTGTTGATATTTTTCTGTTTTATGTATCAGAATCAATAAATGTTTTACATACTTGTGTGCATTTTGATTTTAAGATGATCTAAAGTAATCTTATTCATAACTTGCAAAATTCCTTTAAACATTTAGGTAGATTTCTTGTTCTTTTAAAAATAATTTTAAATAAATATAATAACTTTATAAGGATGTGCTTTAATAATTCCATAAATAATATAGGAATTTAAAAAATGCTACAGTGAGATGACTTTAAACTAGGAACTTATTGCATATTCTAAACAAAATTAGCACAATAATATTACTTACAGTCAATTTTATTGCTTTTTCAGGACAAACACCAACTAACTGTGGCATTAATCCTCTATAAAGACCCGTAATTCCTTCATGTCTGATAACTTTCTTAAAACAATCAAAACTATTTCGATACATTAATTCACCTATGTAGGAACCAGTACGCTGATTTTGCATTCTAGTTTTAACTAAATCAATGGGATAAACAACAGTAGCACCAGCAGCTATTTAAAAAAAAAAGAAAAGAAAATTAATAAACATTTAATAAAAAACATTTGTACAATAACAATATTAATGTATATAACATTACATTTAATTTTACATCAAAATTAATGAGCTTTTTATTAATTTTTTTAGAATGCATTATCATCAACTCTTAATAGATTCAATTAGTTTAGTATTTTATCCCTTATCTGCATGAAGAAAGCAGACATAAATTAAAAAATAATTTAATTTTACCAAATAAAATTAAATAATTTTTCTGTTTCCTTAGAATAGGGGGCTTAATGTCAGAAATTTTATGTACTTTAATAAAAAATTTAATTTTAAAAATCTTCTTTTTAAATTGGAAGGGGGGGGGGGGAGACATGTTTTAAAGACATTGATTACTTATACAGCAATTTGTATAATGGAATTATTATGGGTCCCTATGGAAATTATTTTGTATTACCAGTCATATGATAATTTTCAGTCATTTTTATACAAATCTCACCAATACAACATTGTGTCATATATATTTAATGAATACAATACTTTCTAATTAATGAAATATAAAAACCTTAACAGATACTTCATATTTCATCGTTAATATTTTCGGCTGGGCACCCAGCTCTTTTCAAACGATCTTCATCTGTGTTGGATCTCTCAGAGTTGTGGTCTTTTACAGACTTCATAAGTTGGTTCCATATCCGGTCAGGAGCCATTGCAGCCGAAAATATTAACGATGAAATATGAAGTATCTGTTAAGGTTTTTATATTTAATTAATTATGTGTAAAATACTTCATTATAATTATAATTTTATTTATTGTTTAATGTCAAAAATTCTATTGTACATATAACTATTGTACAAATACTTTCTATTGTACATATAACTTTCTTACATTTTTTCTATCTATTATAGTATCATCAAAAAAAAAAAACTTAGAGTTTCATTTTAAAATTTTTTGATATGGAAATAACTAATCTTCAGCCATTTTATATTTGAGAAAACCTGTTTCTTCTTTTTAAAACTCCTGTTTAAATTTGTTAATCCAACTTCTATTCCTTATCCAACATTTTTTACTATTTGTATATTACATCTCTCATATTCCTTTTTATTTTCTTTATTACTATTTTTTTTCTTCTTTTAAACTATCTCTTCTTTATAATGATTTTGTTTATTTTTTTCCACCATTTTTTTTTTCTTTTCTTTTACAAATATAACTCCCCACTTTTGTTAATATTTCATTCATTTTTTCCTGAATAATGTTATAACAGCTATAAGGATGTTAGAAGTTAGAAGAGAAATAGAACATGGTTCAACGTGATTCTTTCTTGTTACTATTTGATTGTTTACTTTAATTTTACTTATTTTTAAAATTTAAAAGGTGTGTTTTTGATTTTTTTTTTTTTTTTTTTTTTAATCAATATATATATATATATATATATATATGGGAGAGTCGGGAGGAATGGGATACCTAAAATTATTCTTAAAATAAACATTGTTTTAAATTTCTGACACTTTCACCAGGTGAAGTAACTACAGCCCCATATTTGCTGCTATGTATCATTTTAGTTGGAGAATTCTGTAAGTTTATGTAACAAAAAAACTATTTTATAACACCAAAAGTAAACAATTGTTTAATTTTCAAGGAAAGTTTTCAACGTCATTCACTGATGTTAGCATAATTACTTTTCATATTTTATATATCTAATAAGTTTTATGAATTAGTAGCTAAATTAAGTCTAAAAGTAGCATGTGTCTAATGATAAGTTATTTTTTTGAAAAATAATGAAAATGGGGGGATAAGACAGAGCAGTTCGGGAGGGATGGGACATGTAAGAAAAGGAAAAAGAAGGAAGATTCTGATACTCCTTAAACAGAGAATATCAAAAGGCAAATGAATGAATAGATTGAAGAGAAAATGCACGAAACAAATTCAAAATCATGGAAAATAACTGGTGTGGCACTCACACAAGTTTTGTTTACCCTTTTAACTTTTAAAAATACTTTATTTATCTTATATATATGAGGAATTAATTTCCATTCCTGAGCAGTTTTCCTGGACATGGTAAAATATACAAAAGAAATTACATTTACTAATTACAGTTAGGATTTCTTTGCAATATTTGTTCTTGAGATATGCTGATAGCACACACAGACTAGCCACTAAAAACCTTATTAATATTCAGGGACCTACAAAACATGTAGCTATAACAAAAACTTAATTTGGAATATTTCAACTAAAAAACAATACTTTGTCTGCTAGAAGTAAAAAAAAAAATTGATGAATTAATCGAGCATTTGAAAATTTTTATTTAAGTGGTACATTATATTATTCTAATGTTGGATAAAATAGATGTTATTAGTAATTAATTACCTTACATATATAGTGACCCACTGTTTTTGTCATTTTTCATAGTATGTCTGTATATTATGTACTTATTTTAACTTTATAATCATGTCCCATCCCTCCCTCATGAAGGGAGAGATGGGACATTTTGATGACTATGTATTAATATTTTAATAATTACCATCAATTTTATATTTTTAAAAGATGTTGCAATGTTTCAATTTGTTTCTCTGAAACTTACAGTGTTGTACCAGTAAAAGTAAATTTGTAAAAAATATTTTTGTCAAAACTGTCCCATCCCTCCCTACTCTCCTCTCTATATAATTTTTTAATGTTATAGGTATGTTTGCATTTATCAATTTAAGGAGCATAAGATGCCTAAGAGAATTACACCAATGAATTCTGCATATCAAATTGTTTTAGATCTACAGCTGTAAAAATGTTCCAAAATTTCCCTCTCTGTAATTTTAGATTTTTTGAAAGTCTCTAGCTCATAACTAGCAGCTTAAAAAATTTCAAAATTTCCTTTTTTATCTAATTAATAAATAAAATAAATATATAAAAAATCTTACAAATCTGAATCTTAAAAAGGTTCTTTTTTTTTTTTTTTTTAATTGATTTGATATGGAATGACCTTTAGAGAATAAATACAAAGTAAGTTTGAACTAATAATGTTAATGTATCATGAAATAATAGATCACTGAGGAGAGATAATTTATGAAGTACTTACCACCAGCAATGGAACCTAATGTGAATCTATATGCACTTTCTAAAATTTGGATACCAATACTTCTTTCAGCAGGACTCTAAAAATGTATAACAACATTCACTTATTTTTGAATAATCAGAAGACACTACTAAAACAAGGAACACTCAAAAACTGTGACAAACAGATCATAACCAAACTTTGCAGGGAGTTAAAGGGGATGAAGATATAACAGAGGTATTAGAGTTCGAAGTTGGAACTATTTTTTTTTTTTTTTTTCCAATATTGTGACCTATTTGACTTTTCTATTTTTCCCCCCACTACACATGTGCTGTTGATTTATTTATTTAAACTGTGTTTCAGATCGCTTGCAAGAAAGAATTCTACCGAAATAGACCTGAAAATATCCATTTCACCATCTGACTATTAAAAACTAATATATTGTAGTCACCACAAAACTTTCTTCTATATTTTCCTATATAAATTTATTCATAAATTATTTATTAAAATTAATATTTATTAAAAGTATTTACAATGAAGAAAGCAGATGATTTTCATCCCAGCAATGAAATCCTAATCATCCCAATAATGTAGAATTAGCTATTTTCTCTATTATTAACTGCTTGATACGTTCCCTGTTACCATATTATATAATAAAACAGGAATTAAATAAACTATTAAAAATTCTAATTGAAATCTTTCTTATATAAAAACACTTTTTCAAATCTTAAAAAAGAAAAATGAATTCTAGAGCAAGAAAAATATGCATGCGGCAACGATTAAAAAATACAATTTAAATAGATAAATCAACATGGAGTGGTTTGTATGGAAAAAAATTAGAAAAGTTAAATACAATTGAACCTCGAAAATCCAGGCATCCAAAATCTGGAAATTTCTAAAATCCGGACTTTTTCCGGTTTTAATTTTACTTTTAAAATAAGATTTTACTGTACCTTATCTCTACATTTCATGTGGAATGCAGTTTAAAATCTTTTCAATTGAACACTGAACGCATAAATATAGTCATAATCTTACATATTTTTATACTACTTGATTGTTAATTAAATAATTTATTTTTTTTAGAAACAGGTAAGTTAAAAAAAAAAAAAAAAAAAGGAAATTAAAAAGAAAGAAAAAAAATCCCATTAGAGTAAAACAGCTTTAAATTGCTGAACTGTTTTTAAAAAACCAACATAAAAATTACTTTGTTTCTATAGTTTTATTTGAGTATTTTTTAATGAATGAATAGCTTATTAGTAGGCATTTAGCAGGCATTATCAGTTGTGTATAACATTTTAGTTTAATGTGTTTATATTTATTGAAATTTAATTTTTCCGACTGAGTGAAAATAATGCCTGGACCGGGACTCGAACCTCGGATCTTTGACTTACAAGGTCAAGGCTCTACCAACTGAGCTATCCAGGCCGACATCCCGGTCAGCATTAATCACTCAGACAACCTTATAGGCAGAAACAATCTGGTCTATCATTTAGATAGCTCAACAGAAATAAGCCGCAGGAAATGGAAAACACCATTAAACAATGGGAGAAAGAAATACAATTTTTAATAAACTCACACAATCAACTGTGGAAGGAAATCATATTTATTGAAATTTAATTTTTCCGACTGAGTGAAAATAATGCCTGGACTGGGACTTGAACCTCGGATCTTTGACTTACAAGGTCAAGGCTCTACCAACTGAGCTATCCAGGCCGACATCCCGGTCAGCATTAATCACTCAGACAACCTTATAGGCAGAAACAATCTGGTCTATCGTTTAGATAGCTCAACAGAAATAAGCCGCAGGAAATGGAAAACACCATTAAACAATGGGAGAAAGAAATACAATTTTTAATAAACTCACACAATCAACTGTGGAAGGAAATCATTGAGTGATTAATGCTGACCGGGATGTAGGCCTGGATAGCTCAGTTGGTAGAGTGATAGATGAGACTTATAAAAAGTCAAACTTTTATTTCCATTATATTTAAGCAGACATACAGTGAAAGTTTAATAAATTTAATGACTAGTGTAACTTAAAGGGAAAAATTTGACAAGTAAAACAAAGTCAAATTCAGTTTAAACATTTTTATTAAAAACTTTTAAAGATTCAAAAAGCCAACAATAACAAATAGAAAAAATATTTAACAATTAGTTTTAGCTATAAAACTTAACAAATGTAGATGAAAAAACAATGTTTATATTCAAAAGGTTATCAAAAAGTTAACTTCAAAAAACAACTGAACTGACCAATAAATTAAATCTAGCATTTTTAATTTATGAGAAGGCTTTACCTTTAAAAATTTCCTGACTCCCAGATTTTCTAAATGAGACATCATATATAACGATAAAACGATTGCAAGAAACACCTGATGATATTTAAACTTGATAATAACTGATAATTGATGAAGCTGCAACTTGAAAAAAACTATGGTCGCCTGGTTGATACATAGTATAGGAAAAAACGGAAAAAAACTTGGCAGGTTAAAAATATTCACCAGCAATGTTCAAAAGAAACTGCGGTCGCCTGGTTGACACACAGCACGCTGTTCGTAAAGAAGCTATGGTCGCTTGGTTGACACATAGCATGAAAAATTGGAACAGTCTAGGATGACATTCAAAAGAATACAGTTTAAACAAATGCTGTAATCTTCAAAAAAAAACTCACAGCCAAAATGAACTTGCTTTTTAAATTCCTAGCCGTCATTTAAACATACATAATTTAACAACTGATAACTTCAAAACAATTATCACCGCTAACTTGGAAAATGAACTTTACATACTTTGACAACTATTTAACATTTTAAACGACTGCATCCTTAAAACGATTAAATGCTAATTGAATAAATAAATTCACGAGGACCAGCCTCAGACAAAACAGAAAAATCTACAATAGCATTTTTACCAGTCGAATTCACCAACAACTCAAAATAAAACACCTCTATTTATATGATAGTGTCTAAAACATGCAGCATGATCAAAGAGCAAACAGCCAATCACGGCTCAACACGGCATAAATATTCAACCGCCGTCAACGCCATTCAGTGGTGAAAACATGCAATCTCCGAACAAACTCTTGATAGTAATGGATCTGGCAACAAGATTGTACCGCGATGTCTAAAGAATGTAAACAAAACGGAGTCAGGAAAAGAAAGTAAGTAAAGCAAAACGAACATATTAAAGTTTAACGAGTGTTTTAAAAGCACTCAAAAGGGTTTTTAAATAATTTAAACAGTCATTTATTATATTCTATTTATATTATGCTCTATAAAAAAAGTTGAGTAATTTGTGAGGACAAGTGATAGAAACAATAAGTGAAGTTTTTAAGCTTTCTATCATAGAGCCTTGACCTTGTAAGTCAAAGATCCGAGATTCGAGTCCCGGTCCAGGCATTATTTTCACTCAGTCGGAAAAATTAAATTTCAATAAATATGATTTCCTTCCACAGTTGATTGTGTGAGTTTATTAAAAATTGTATTTCTTTCTCCCATTGTTTAATGGTGTTTTCCATTTCCTGCGGCTTATTTCTGTTGAGCTATCTAAATGATAGACCAGATTGTTTCTGCCTATAAGGTTGTCTGAGTGATTAATGCTGACCGGGATGTCGGCCTGGATAGCTCAGTTGGTAGAGCCTTGACCTTGTAAGTCAAAGATCCGAGGTTCGAGTCCCGGTCCAGGCATTATTTTCACTCAGTCGGAAAAATTAAATTTCAATAAATATGATTTCCTTCCACAGTTGATTGTGTGAGTTTATTAAAAATAATATGTTTATATTTTGATTCTAAATTGTAATTTAAATTCTAAATTAAATCCAACATATTTCTATTTTATAATTTAAATTCGCCAATTTTTCGTCATTTATTTTTACTAGCATAAAAATTGCATTTTGTATATTATTATAATATTATAAAAAAAAATTAGTTTTTAATAAACCTCTAAAATTCAGAAAACTCGGAAATCCG
This sequence comes from Salticus scenicus, assembly GCA_963930645.1. NCBI lineage: Eukaryota > Metazoa > Arthropoda > Arachnida > Araneae > Salticidae > Salticus > Salticus scenicus. Next base: position 292,281,535 of record OZ005648.1, read on the forward strand.
GAATCACCGTGGTTCCGCAGATTTCGGATTTTCAAGGTTCAACTGTACATAAATTGAATGACGTCCCAATTTTGGAAAAAATAAAATAGTTCCAACTTCAAATACCAATACCTCTGTTCTGAAGTAACATTTGCTGATATAAATTGGTAGGAGTGCATATCTTCATACCCTTTTAGTACGTGTAAAGTTTGGTTTTGATTGGTGTGTCACAGTTTGTGAGTGTTCCTTGTAAGAAAAAGATATTTCAAAATATAAAAAAAGAAAATGAAAAATATTCAATGTCATAACTTTACTTTAATTTTAAACGAAGCACAACATAATTATAAAATAAAACAACAGACCTTACTTAGGCTTCATCTTCAGCAATAAGCTTTTCTGGGGAGGATCCTCCCCCTTTGTCAATTGCAACTAGTGTTTGCTGGCACTGGCTATTTATGGCCTTATTTCCTCCTTGTAGCAGGTAGCGCCACTGCGGATCAATTTTGGCAGATTCGTGGTCATTAATGGCGCTGCTATCGCTAACGATCTCACGGAAAAATGCATACGTATGATTTTAACACGTTGATCGCCACGCGAATTCTTAATAAAATCCATTAAAATTCCTTAATGATATTAACATGTAATAAATAAAAATTAAGTAAATTTTAAATAAATTTTAAGTAATTACTTGAAACAGTGTAATATTTTTAGTTTTATATTATATTTTACACTGTCAACCACCGATGGTTGACGCAGTTTTATATCATATTTGACACTGTCAGTCACCGATGGCTGACATGGCGATCAACGTGATAATCATACGTATGCATTTTTCCGTGAGAGTGTTGAGATCGTTAGCGATAGCAGCACCATTAATGACCATGAATCTGCCAAAATTGATCTGCAGTGGCACTACCTGCTACAAGGATGAAATAAGGCCATAAATAGCCAGTGCCAGCAAACACTAGTTGCAATTGACAAAGGGGGAGGATCCTCCCCAGAAAAGCTTATTGCTGAAGATGAAGCCTAAGTAAGGTCTGTTGTTTTATTTTATAGAAAAATATTCATTTTTCAAAAATAAATTTATACAAATGGGCAAAATGTAATTTATATATTGAAAATAAAATACTGAAATGTAAAGGTAAAAAAAAATATATATATTTAGCGTCTTCAAAAGCAACTTTAGTATTGCATTAAAAAAAAAAAATTGTTTTGATTCCACAACCTATTACCAAACAAATTAGATTGTTTAAGTGGGCACAGGCATTGCATGAAAATAGAAACAAAAATCTGTTATGTAGCAACCACACTACTGCTATTACTCACTACTACATATAACAAAAATTATTGTTGGAGATAGCTAGATTTAAATAAAATGAAAAACTTTCCACAAACACAAAATCTCAATGAAAAATTTTGTGCAAAATTGAAAAAGGTTAAATTTCAAAATAAAGTTACCGCTATCAATGAATGCCAAATTTCCACTAAAAGATGAAGAATCATTTTTTACTGTTGTCAACTTAATTTATCTCGTTATAGCTAAGCAAGGTAAGGAATTCTATTGGATAAGCACGCATTTTGTGCAATTTCATTGGACAGATTATCCTGAAAGTTGTATAGATTGGCAATATTTTCTCCATTTTGGCGATATACTCTAACTTTAAAAAGAGTATTTTTTCAATTCGGTTTATACACGGGTTTGCAATTTTGGGCAAATTTCTGCAGGGAAAAATTTACTCTTGGCTTATATTCGGAAATATACGGTAATTGAGATGAATTAAAACAACTTTGGCGTGAAAACAGGTACAAGGGAAATATGGATTTTGGGCAAAGAGAAGGATTTTTAGGATTAAAGTGGGATGCAAGTAAGGATAAAATTAAATTAAATTTAAGGGATTTTAAGGATTCCTTGGAATTTGAAATCACCAAATTCATCGTTGAAAGCAGTCCTTGGTAAGGAGGTTTCTGGGAAAGGTACAGATAGGTATGATTAAAACTTGTCTAAAGAAAATTATTGGTAAATCATCTCTTTCTCTCAAAGAATTAGAAACTGATTTTCTAGAAATTGAAACAATGCTTAATTCTAGACCTATTACGTATCTGTACAATGAGCCATTAGAACCTTCCCCACTCACTCCTTTTAACTTTCTAGTTGGAAAAAGATTAATTTCTTTACCTGTAACTAAGCTTAAGAAAGACAAATCAATTGTAAGCAGAAATTCTTTGGTAAAGAGATATAAATATCAACAGACTCTTTTAACTCATTTTTGGAACAGGTGAAGAAAAGAGTATTTGCTTAATCTAAGATCTGCTTATAAATCTCCACAACCAGGTAAGATTTCATCATTCAAGGTAAACGATAAGAGCTACCCTAGAAACACATGACTTATGGCAAGAATTTTAAATATATATCCAGGTCGAGATGGTAAAATTCGTTCTATTCTTATCAATATCCTTAAAGGTAACATTAAGCTGTCAGTTCAAATTATATATAATGTAGAAATTAACCCTTATTAAAAAAAAATGAATAGGTAAAAATTGTTAACTTATGTATAATGTTGATTATTATTTGTGTATACTAGAGTTGCATTGAATATTCAGTTACTATTTGGTATTCGGCCAAATATCTAAATATTCGGCAACCGAATAATGGAGTTAAAATTTTAAATTAAGTTGAAATATCGAAATTGATAAAAATATGTTGTGTTATATAAAATTTATTTATTTAATTTTTTTATTATCGTAATGTTATGATGTCAAAGAATATTGAATAAATAAAAAATAAATACCAATCTAATAAAGTTCCTATCGCACTAATTTCTAATCTAAATTAAAATAGAACCTGTATTCAAATATGATACATTTCAAACATTAAATGTACTAGTTTAATGAAGAGGAAACTGTGACAGAATATATAAAACTGTATTTACTTACAGTCAGTACAAGATACAATTTAAATTTTGGCAATTTATGATGCAGGAATAACAGTTTTTCTGTATGTTTTGGCTGTATGTGTGTGAGAGAAAGAGCTTGTTGCTGTATCTATTAAATAATTTTATTATTTTTTTTTCACTCTGGCTGGAGCATACAACAAATTTTTAGTGTAGTTACTCATTATATATATATATACCTGAATGTAAATGAGATTAATTTTTGAAAATTTAAAATGGGAAAATTATTGATTTAGAATTCAAAATTTTACAGAGGAAAGACTTTTCTGGGTGCGAAAAGAGACAAATTAAAATCTAAGTATTCAGAAAAATCACTATTCAGTGCAACTGTAGTGTATACATAGCTACTTGATTACTGAAAACTTTTATTTGGGTTGTCTGAATATTATTTGTAAATTTCTGTTAATGCTTGACATTAGATTTTTGTTATTCAATTCCTACTATTAGTTTACACTCTCCCTATATATATTTATATATCTTGCTCAAATTTTCAATCGTTCATAAAATACTTTTTATTCATCCACTCAAGTTCAATTCGATTTTTTTAAACTTGTAGTGGATGATACTTCATATTGATACAGTTTTGTGCATGTGGGAGGATCGCTTCCCCCCTGGGGGAGTAAATTTTCAATATGGGTATCTTTTGAAAGATCTCGTCAATATCTTTAAATTGACATCTTTCATCATTTAGTGAAGCAAGTAGGAATTGACTTTATTTTTTTTTATTTTTTTTTTATTTTTAATAATACTTGTTTTTTTAACTGATAGTTATTTAGATGTTCAAATTATTTTTCAATATGTGGATTTAATAATTATCTATGATTGTAAATTTTTTAGAAATTTATGGTGAACTCATTCGAGTTTGGTGGGGAGGGGCTCTCCATCAAGGGTCGCTGTGTGTCAAGACATGTGCGGTACATGTATTGTTTGGCTTCTCTGTCTTGTGTGGCAAATGTAAATTCTGTATATACTGTACATTTAACATGTAAATAAGTGTTTAGTAAATCATAATCAAGAAATGTGAAATAATTATTTGCACCTAATATTATGTACCACTGAGTCATCGTTTAAAATAGTATTTTTTCGCTATTAAATTTTAGATTTGGTTTTAGCATCAATGCAACCAAAAGCAACAAGGCTCCAGATCCACTGACTACCTAAGCAAGTGCAGCCCAGCTAATATTATATATTTTTGATTGGGTACATCATAAAGAATACTTTGTGGATCATTACCATGAAACTCTTACAATTTTTGAGTAATGAGTAATTTGAAACTACTGCATTAGTAAAAAATTTAATAGACCAATTTGATAAAAAGAAAAAATAATAATAAAGTAAAAAAATAAATAAAATAAAAATACTGATAATTAAAAAATACTTCTTCTTTCCATTCTTACCTTTACTGCTTTCATTTCAGCAAGAGGTCTGGATAAAAATTTTGTTGGTCTAAGGGGAGCTATTAGTTCTAAATCATCGTATGTTATTCTCCTAAAAATAAAATTAACAAAAATTGTTTTAAGAAAAAGTTTCTCTATCAGTTAAAGTTCAATAAAAATTAACATAGGTATGTTGTGGCTATCAGAAAACTTTTTCTATATCATTCTATATAACTGTGACATATACTGGTTAATATGCACAAAAATTTTAATCAATATACCTTCTCCTAATACAGTTTTTATAAATGGAGTTTGGTGAAGTTTTAATTAATAAATACTGAAATGAGTCATATGGGAAATCGCAGAAATAAGTAATAGTAGTGCCATCCGATGGCGAATTTGCACGTAAATTAAGACAGCATTCTTTATTCTAATGGCATCAAATTTGGTGCATTTACACACATTATTGAACATAGAACCTCCCCATGCATGAGGAAAAATTGCAGCACAGTAGTGCCACCTATCAGCTGATATGCAACCAAATTAAAACAGCATAGTTTTGCAGAATGACCCTCTAACTTTATTAGTTTTGTGTAATTATACACTGCAGAAGTTGAGATATTATAACCTTCCATAAAGAGGGGGAAATGCTGCATAACAGTGCCACCCGTTGAGCGATATGTACTGGAAGTTGATAGACACAAATTCATGTCAAAGTGTAAATAAGTATAAATATTTATGAAATTTTGGGCATTAATTCTAGATCTACAACTGCCACAAAATTTTTGTCACCCACACAGACATTTTCTAAAAAATCGTTATATTATGTTCAGGACATCTCAAAATGTCCATCAAAAATTAGAGGTTAATAATTTTTTACAAATGCAATACTTTTCTCTATGAACATAGAATAAGTTAAAAGCATAAGTAACTTTATTCACTAAAATATTTTATAAAATAAAGAAAGAAAGGGAAAGATAAAAATCTTAAATCACCCTGTATCAGCATGAAGAAACCCAGATAATTGAAATAAAACATCAACTTCTAAAGGGGTTATTTGAGACATCTGTTGAGCTGCATACAGGAATTCCTCTGTTGAAATATAAACAAGATATTCAGTTACAGTCATTAGATTAATATAAGATTTACGTAGTTAAAATTACAATTAAAAAAATTACCCTTTGTAACTTCTGAACTTGTATTATTTTTGGTAAAATTCAGATATACTTTTTTGACTAGTTCCATATTATTTAATAATGTATTAAAAGCCATGAAATATGGAAAAGATACTTGATGGCCTGCAATACCACCAGCAGCCTATGGAGAAAAAAATTATAATCAATGTAATATGGATTATAAACAAAACATTTCTGTAAGCATAATTGGCAAACACTGCCAGTAAATTATTTTCAAATGCTTTTTCTTTACAAAGCTTCTACCAAATTTCCATATAGAAATAACCAAATAATAAAAAATTAGAAAATCATGATAAAACTTTTCTAATGCAACAATTAAAGACATTTTGAAATTTCCTATTTTAAGAGAGAGAGAGAGAAAATAATAATAATAATAATTACTTATTTGATAATCTTGGAAATAAAGAAAGATATATTTTTGTAGGACTTTTTAATTTTGTTTTACTATTTTTAAACACATCATCATTACAATTTGCATTCATACATTTTGTTTATCTCTTTATTTGTGACTCGCAGTTTACCCATGATTTTCTTTGTTAAATATTTAACAAAAATTATTTATTAGTTAGCAGAATTTTCACATTATAAATAACTATCTGCTAATTAAAAGTTAAGCTCAAAACCAATACGAAAATATTAATTCTCTTTCAAAAGAGTTTAATCTCTCCACATAAAATGTGTCAATGGTTGCCATTCAAAAAAAAAAAAAAAAAGAAGAAGAAGAATTAAAGAAAATCTAACTAGTGCTTCGTTTAGCTAATTGGATAACATGCTACAAGAATTTTTTTTTTGTCTGATGGTAACAGTCTGTACAACAATTAATGTTGGAGGAGCTCTACATCTGTAAAGTGTCTTTGTACAGACACACACACAAATTTTAATAGAATTAATTATTGACCTTAATTTGTGAATGGCAATGCTCAGATTTGTTTCATTCATTGTGGTAAAAAAAAAAAAGTTTTAATTAGCAATGTGGATTCTTACCATGGAAAAATGGTTTGAAAATTTTCAAAAGATATGAGCTGATAAGTATGCTTCTATTACAAACATTAAAATTGGTAGTTTTAAAATTAGAATCAAATTTAAACCTTTCCATAAAAGACGTATTTAATACAAATGATTAAAATTAAAAAGAATGTTATTCATTATCATGGTGGTATTAAAAAAAATTAAAAAAAAAAAAAAAAAAAAAATTCCTGCAAAAAAATATGTCTGTATTTAGAGAACTTGAAGAAAAATCTCCCTTTCATATGAGCAATTAGTGCAAGTCAAATATCAATGCCTGTTTGGTCGAGCATTGACACATTATGCCAAAGAACCCAGGTTCTAATCCTAGCCAGGTCATTTTTTGGTCTAGCTAAAAAGTTTGCCTTTCCTTCAAAAATGTATGTATACATATAGTTAAAGTTATAAATAAATATATCAAATAACAAAAGTTTGATTAGTCTAAGGATTTTCTTTCATTTTCACTAAACAAAATAAAAAGATACTACATTGTCAATATTAACTGTTCTCTGATGATATTATTAAATATATTAATTAAAAATTAATATCTATTATGATATCAAGAAAAGTTTGATTAGTCTAATGATGTTTATTCTTTATGATGGAACAAAATAAAACAATGCTTCATTATCAACTGTTTGTTGATATTATCAAAATAAATTAATTAAAAATTATATACTGATTACAAATTAATCTCTCTCATGAATCTTTGTTCATTAAATAAAATAAAACAGTAACTACAATACCAATAAAAAAAATTTAATACTAAAAACAATAACTTACAGCAACTAAATTACGTTTAACATCTTCACTTAGTAAATGACTTTTAACAGATATCATAATATTACTGAAATCCATTGCAGATATAAATCCATTTTTACTTTTATCATATTTCTGAAAAGCTTGAATTGCATGCTCTTCATGAAAATCCTAGCAGGAAAAAGAACAAATTATAAACTGCTCTGTAATCAAGCACAATTTCAAAACAAAAGACAAGTAATGTATTGCAAATAATTGATATTAGTAGATAATATGAATTGGAAACAAAGTAGAATTAAGAATTTTAAAAAAATGTTGCTCACACACTTTTCATAGATGTTTTAATAATAATAATGTGGTGTAGTACTCACAACTTACTCTGCATTAGAATATTATAAAGACAGATTACACATTAGAGTAAGATAACAAATAATGTATATGAACATACTGATTTTGGTCACCTTACAATGTGATCTTCCTCAGATGGTACAGGGTTGCTACACAAATCAGGAGCAAAAATTCCCTGAGTTTCCCTTGTTACTTTTAAAAGTAAAATTGATATAATGCAAACATGCAGTATTAAAATCTTACATGTTTCTAAGTCAATTGAACATATCTAAAGTCTATTAATTTTATCAATTTAATAAAGTTAGGAAAAAACTGCAACTGACTTTTATATTCTTCATTATAAAGCACTAAAATTTTAAATATTTGATTTTCCAAAAAATTTCGAAATTCTCTAAATTTTTCCTTTTTTTTTTTGCAAATTTTTGAAATTCTGAGGTTTTTCTGAGGTCCCTAACAGTTTTTCAAATTCTCTGAGTTTTCTACGTTTTCCTGAATTTCAAGTACTGCAGCAACCCTGTAGTACTTAACATGACATCTGTTTCTCTTATATTTCTCTCAGGAATATGTGCCACCTTGTGTTGATTGGATCAATATCATTACATGCATTTCCATCAGTCAAAACCTGCACAGTTTCCAGATTTAAGGCATAAAATTTGTAATTATAATTGGCTACTTTAGTAGTTTTAAAAATCTATTTTTATATTTTCTTTTTCACAAGTTCTGACAAGGTTTGTGGTAGATTTATTGTAATTGGTATCATTAAAATGTTCCTTTATTCTAGTTTTTTCTCTTATTTATACCTACATGTATACAAGTGTTACTTCTCCCCTTTTTTAAAAATTTAAACTATAAATTTCTGCGGTATCTGAAAAATCAATTTGGTCTTTGTCGTTTCTGATGTGCTGAAAAATATTTTTATTTGGTTTTATGGGGACATTTATACCTATTTTTGTGGCTTCTGTTTTAAACTTATTGGAGGCACCTTTATTTTTTTCTCTATACCGCATAATAAAGGAGCCTCCAATAAATTTAAAACAGAAGCCACAAAAATTAAAAAAAACACTGTATGTGTGTCACCAAGAAAATATTGGAATTAAAATAAAAATATATTAATTTATGCATAATTACTATAAAAGAAAAGAATGTATTATCAGGATAAGTATCTGTATTTACAAAATAGAAAAGATTAGAGAATACTTTACAAATCATTAAATGACTATGTTGTGAAAAAAAAAACTAACCATTTGTGACTTTCAATGGCAGATATTTTATACTCTTCTTAGCTGGAATAAATTAAGAATTTAGCTTTATGAATCTGTGTGTTAATTACATAAAATAATCTTAAATGAACTTACATGTAATAATTGGGTAAATTCACTATAACTAATTTCTCGTTGCTTTTCTTTACCAAAATGCAAGCGTAGGAATTCACTATTAAAATTAAATGGAATTTCTTGATGAAGAGTTGTATGCTTGATAATTTCTTCAAATTCATCTACAATTGGGAAAAAAAGAACAACAAATCAAGAATATGAAAAATTAAAAATGATAAAAAATAAAACATAATATTTATTAATATATATATTTTTTAATATATATAAACTAAAATCTATTTCTATAATATGAGAATTAAAGTTTTTAATTTAGAAGTTTAAAAAAGAAAAGAAATCATAGTACTTATGGTAAAACAGATTTTATTATTATTATTTATTTATTTTTCCATTTCAATAAAGTTTATAATTTTCAAAAAATACATTAAAAAAAAAAAGCAAAATAACTTTTAGAGAAATTATTTTACATAGTTAGAAAATAAAACTAGCAAAGTTACATGACAAACAGACTAGTATAATGAGAAACTAGTTGGCATAGGTGGACTCTGCTCAGTACTTCATCATATATTTGTTCTCATAAATTTCTACAGTAAAGAATGCTATATTCATGTCAAGAGAAATGAATCTGACTGATTGCTTGACTCGGTGAAGGCTGAAATGCCTCACCTAATAGGCTACCCATGTTTTAGTTTAGTTAGTACGTTTAGTACCCACCAATGATACATTTACCTTATTCTAATTTGCTAATTAATTTTATTGAGGTTAGCTGCACAGTTTAGTTTTCATGCAATTAAATATAATTTCAAATACAATATTCCCCGTAATGCAAGTTTACATAAAATATTGCTCTATTCAGCTATGTTAAAAAAAAATTAAATTTTTGAATAATTTATGAAAATTTCAAATTAGAATATTTGTAGTCAATTATGTTCCAGCCAGTATGATAAATGTTAATTTAAAAGTGGTCTGAAATCTTTACTTTGAAAATATCACTAAAAATGGACGTTTCTGAGAAATTTCGCCCTATTTCTGCCATGTTAAGAAAATCGTAAATTTTGAATAACTTACGAAGTTTTTAAATTAGAATGTTGCAAATCAATAGGGCTTTTGCCAGTATCTTACTGACCGACCGAGATAAGAATGACCCTGGAACTGTCGAAGTCACTGTCCAGTTGCCAGGGTAACCGATCAGTCGATTTAATTTGAGGGATGTCTGGTATTTTCTTTTCATGCCAACACTGGAATTTCTCGCCATATTCCTTTCCTTCAGTGACAGACTTATCGTATTTTCTATTGTCAAGTCGTCCAGACAGGTTGTAAATAAATAAATAAAGTTCATTATTAATTATTTGCAGAAGTTTAATCATTTTGAAGTTCATGAATAAAAAGTTAAATTGAAAATACACAATTTTAAGCTATCAGATTTGCAAAATATACATTAAAAACGATAAGAACAGTTGCCTAAATATATATATATATTATTGAACAAAACTTCAATTTATAAATATTAAATGGAAATATAAGCTTTTATATGAAACCTACTTCAGTGCTATCGACAGTGTTGCCAAATACTTTTAAACTTGCACTGGTCATATTATTCATATATATATATATATAAAGAAAAAAATAGTTATAGTTACTTAATAATCTATTTAGACTTTTATATATTATCGTGACAATTTAATCATATGTTTATTTTTTGCTTTCTGCTTCTTTTTGTTACTAATATAAATATCTTACTTAAATATCAGCATAATAAAATTAAGTTCGTAAAATCTAAATATGCTGTGTATATTAAATGAAATGGCAATATCAAAGATATAAGTTATGCCATTATTAAATAACATCTTGATTAATATTTAAAAAGCAAGTGAAGTTTTAAGATAACTGATATTGTTTTCTTTAGTAAAATTAAATAATATTTTGGATTAACTAAGGATTTTCAAGAGAATGCAAGCTGAATAAATATTCCTAATTGATTTTTTTTTTTTAACTAATATTTCTGCATAGAAATCCTGTTATTAGTGTATCTTGTATATAAGTGCTAAAAAGCTTCCTGAATCTGTATATAAGATTTTTAAAAAATGGGGGAAAGGGAGAAAAGAGCTTTGATATCTTTGCCAAATATGACAACCTTTCTTCTACACATAAAACTTGTTCTCCTTCCGATAAGTTGCCCCTTCCTTTCTTACAACCATACCCAGAGTCGTACTTATGGAAGCCAGACTGTTAAGTACATTTAAAAGTAGTCTGACATCTTTACGATGAAAATATCCCACAAAACGGACACTTATGCAAAATTTTGCTCTATTCTGCTATGTTAAGAAATTCATAAATTTCCAATAACTTGCGAAATTTTCAAAGTAGCATGTTTAGGAGTTAATGATGTTCATCCCAGCATCAAAACTGGTATTTAAAAGCTGTTTTTACATCTTTACGATAAAAATATTTGTTTTCGTGCACATTTAAATGAAATTTTGCTATATTGTCTTATGTTACGAAAATCGCAAATTTCAAATAACTTCTGAAGTTTTTTAATTAGAATGTTGCAAATTAATAGGGTTCTTGCCAGTGTCATAAATAATATTTTAAAACCAGTCCGACCTCTCTGTGATCATTTGTTCGTGAGATATCTTGTACACAAACTAACAGACACTTTATAAGCAGACACCATACCCATTTTGATATTTTTGGATTCCTCACACCTGAAAACAAGTAAAAAAGTAAAAAAAAAAAAAAAAAAAAAAAAGTCGAAAATTTTCACAATTACTTAAGTTCCTCATACCTATAGTAATTAAGTTTCTTTTATTTCAATATTTTAACTTTCAATAAAAGAAAAATAAAATAATGATTTAAAATAGAATTATAAATTAAAATAATAATAATAAATAAATAAAAATCAAATTAAGCTGTATAAATGCCATGATCTTTAACAGTTCAGTTCTTGAAAATAAATTAAAAATTATAGTTCAATAAGACAATAGTACCAACTGCTAAATAGTATAAAATTTACTACAATGTTAAACAATTCATTATAAAATACATTAAATATTGAACCAGTTATTTTAGGAATGCACTAGAAGATCCAACACAAAATAGCAAATACTTAGCAACAAAAATGATGGTTCTTCAATTTGTATAACTATTTATAAGAAAATATTAAATTGATTAAAAACAGCAACATTTCTAAAAAATATATAAAATTAATTAAAGGAAGAAAATATTAGAATTTTTAACACCAAAATAAAAGGGGTAAACAAAATCCTTTTTGTAGTACTAAACAAACAAAATAAAACTAATTTTTTAATGATTCAAATTAATTTAATTCAAATCAATTTTATGCTCTCTTCAAATTACTTTCAACAATTATTACTTGTTTCTCCCCCCCCCCCCCCCTATTTTGGAAATACTATATAGTATCAAGTCCAAGTATAAATAAATGAAGTGATAAATACCAAATGTGATAGTGCCAGAACCATTTGTATCAAAGAGTTGAAAAGCTGTAATGTACAATGCATCTGGTCGACAAAGAACTGCTTCGAATGCTTGAAACTCCAAAAATGATATAAGTCTGCAAAATATTAAACAATTACAGCATTATATACAAATCTCGAGTGAATTCACTCGATTTTCCGAACATTAAATAATTAATGGTTGTATAAATAAAATAAGAAAAGTCGTTAAATAAACAAAAGAGAAAATTTTAATAGGGTATTTGAGTATTTTTCTCCATGGAGTATATGTTCAATTTAATGCTATTGCCCTTCAAATAATTTGAGCCCACAGATCATAACGAAATGACAAAGAATTTTTTGTTGTGTCCCTGTAAATATTATAATTGCTAGTCAGCTAAATGTAAATCTAAATAATTTGTGTGACTATAGCATGTATACAAAGTTTTAACTCTATCAAATAAGGCCTTTAGACGCTATCACACATTAAATAATTTGAGCCTGTATGCCATAATGATAAAGAATTTTCTGTTTTGTTCCTGTAAAAAAATTACAAGTGCTAGACTCACCAAAATCTATACAGTTCAAGAAATAGTGACCTATAACATTTATTTAATCTTTCAGTTCATTTAAATAAGGTGTTTAGGTGCTATCGAACTAAAAAACGATAAGTGCTAGATTAACCAAAATCTATACACTTTGGGTGACAGAAACAGGGAGACATGCGTATAAAATTTAATCTTAATCAAATAAGGTATTTAGACGCTATTGCACTTTAAAAAATTTGGGCTCACAGGACATAATGATAAAGAACTTTTTGGGTCCCTGTAAAAAAAAAAAAAAAACTATAAATGCTAGATTCACTAAAATTGATACAATTTGTGCGATTGCAACCTACAACATGTGTATAAATTTTCAGCTCAATGAAATAAGACATTTAGATGCTATCGCACTTAACAAAGCGTTTAGACATTATCGTGTTCACTCACATACATACATCACTGTAAAAATATCAAAAATGAACTCAGGGGATCTCAAAACATGCAGAAACTTTAAAATCTGAAAATCAGATATTTGATATGATTACAATACTTTCCTTACATATGTATCTTCAGAAAATAAAAATGACAACTTTGTTTAATATTTTAAAATTCAATAAATTCCTCAATTTTTGAACACATGTATTTTATTTCATTTATAGTTTTATATAAAAAGAAATTTTTATTACAATCACTGCTTAAAATTGTCTTTTTAATATTATCTTTTAAGATATAGTTAAACTAAATTTAGATTTATTTGAAAACATAGTCCAATCTTTTAATAGTAAATGTTTTATATACTTAACAACATTTTTAAATGGTAATGTGGAAAACGCATGAATTATAAATCATGCATAAATTATAACTCATTTTTATAGAGTAGGTGAGTATTTTTTCTCTTCTATTATGTAATATTCTAATTAATTTCTATTTGTAAAAATCACACAACTTAGGAAAAAAAAAAAAAAATCCTTTTTTTGGAAGCTTAAAGGCAAAGGTAGTGTTCCGTATCCAATGAAAAGCGCTGTTGCAGCAGCGCCATCTGAGTTGAGGAGTGTGAGATTTTGTGTCGACGTGAGTGAGCGTCGTTTTCGAGTTGTGAAAACAATGTGAAAATAAATTTATGAGTTTAGTGATACAGTCCACTAGAAATGTTTTTGTGTGAGTATTTTAAAATTTAAACACATGGTCAGTGCGACCGGAGTAAAGATACTGAGAGACCTATGGATTTTACGTTTATGCAAAATCAGGAGTTTTTTTTATTTCGATTTGAGTTGTGATGCGAAGCTGTTAAAAACCGCACCGCACGCAAGAGAAAAATGCTAACCAGTAATGAAGTAGGTGCATGAGTTTTTTTTGGTTGTTCACTCCCATAAGATAATTTGTGTTATCTTTTTTTTAATTAATAAGATAATTTGTGTTAATTATTTTTAATTAAGAGTTCATTGTGCTCAGATTTGTAATTAAGTTTTGTTCTCAAAATGTTTAAAAGCGCGCGAAAAGCAGATTTGCAGCTTGCTGCAACAGAGTTAGGAGAGGTAATAACAGATAAAATGTCGGTTATAGATTTGATTAATCTTATAAAGAGTACTGAGAAATTCAAAACTGAACCTGAATTTGTGTCTGATCTCATAGAAGGGATAATTGAGGAACGGAAAATAGAATTGGAGACAATCGAGAAAAATAAACAATTAGAATTACAATTAGAACAGATTAAATTAGAGAGAGCGAAAACTGAATTAGAATTGTCGCACAAACGGACAGTTAAAAACACTAGCGAAGACGCTTTAGAAAATAAAATTGAGCAATACGATTCTTTGGATTCACTGATAAAAAGTATTAAAACTTTAACAATTAGAATTCCTAGTCGTCCAGAAGGGTGGAGTCTTTTTTTTGCTTCTTTGGAAAGATCTTTTATAACAAAAAACGTACCCGATAAATTTAAAGTGGAAATTCTTTTGAATTTGTTAGGTGAGAAAGCTTCGAACATAATTTCGTACATAAGCGATGATGAGTTGAGTGACTACGATAAAGTAAAGAAAATTGTATTAAGAGAGTTCGAACCGAGTCCCCAGTCATGTTTAGAACAATTCAGAAAAGCTACTAGGCAAGCAAATGAAACTCATTTGCAATTTGCATTACGGTTAAAAACTAATTTTGATTATTATTTAAAATTAAGAGAAGTGTTGGATTTTGAGAAATTAAAAGAATTAATTGTATCAGATAAATTGTTTCAAACGCTTGATAAAGAAACCGCGGAGCACATCAGCGTCAGACAAGCAGATACTTGGTTTGTCCCTATTAAACTAGGAAAGGAAATTGATCTTTATTATGCTTCGCGAGGAAAATCGTTAACGGAGAACTATAATCAAAAATCCTCTTCGAGAAATGTGTCTAAGATATTTCTAGCTGATAGCAAGAATTTAAAGTGTATATTGTGTTCTGAAAATAATCATCCCTTATATAAATGTAGAAATTATATGGCATTGCCTGTTTCTGAAAGGGTAGAAGTTATAAAGAAAAATAATTATTGTTTCAATTGTCTTGGCAAACATTTAGTAAATAACTGTAAATCACATTTTTTTTGTTCCTTGTGTAAACAAGAAGGAAGAAAAAGGCGCCATCATTTTTCCTTACATTTTCCGAGAAATAATGAGTCATTGCGTAATGAACGTGAAACTGAGGCAGGTGGCCGGGAATTTCATTCCCCCCTACAATCATCGGAACTTTCTGTAAACGCGCCGACATTTCAGTCAGCTGGCACCGCATTAAGTAATCAAAATAATAATTCGGTTCTCTCTTCACGGGTAATAAATCAGAAAAAAACCGTTTTGCTGAGTACAGTGAATTGTTTATTAAAAGATGAGAGCGGAAATAATTACACAGTTCGCGCGATTTTAGATCAAGGAGCAATGAATAATTATATGACTTGGGATTGTGCGAATAGCCTTAATTTAAAAAGAAAGAAAACTAATTTGACAGTTTGTGGTATCGGAAATACATGCACAACGATTAGATATGTTGTTAATGTGTCGATTTCTAATTTTGAAGGAAATTATGAAAAAGAATTGGATTTTTTGATTGTATCTAAAATTACGGATTTCATGCCGTCAAAAAGGTTAAAGATTAATATGCCAGAATTAAAATGTATAAAACTCGCGGATGAAAACTTTAATTTGCCGGGTCGTGTAGATTTACTTTTAGGTGCCGAAATTTTTTATGAATTGTTGCGGCCAGGTCAGATTTGTCCTGCTAATAATAACATGATTTTCCAAAATACTGTTTTTGGATATGTAGCTAGTGGAAGCGTTCCCGTTGAAACTCAGGGAAGGGTACATTGCGGCTTCATTGAGAATAATGCTAGTTTAAACGAAACTATGGAGAAATTTTGGGAATTGGAGGATGTGCAGATTGAGGTACCCAAAAATAAAGAAGCAATAATTTGCGAGGAGCACTTTCAGAAGAACGTTAAAAGAGATAGTACAGGGAGGTATATTGTAAAGATGCCGTTAAAGGATGATCCAACGTGTTTAGGGAAATCTAAAGATATTGCCCTTAAAAAATTAAATTCGCTATGGAATCGTTTAAGGGAGCCTGAGTATTTAGCATTGTATAAGGAATTTCTACGCGAATACGAAAATTTGGGTCACATGACAGAAATTTCAGAGTGTGAGGAAGAAGAGGGAACATACTATATACCACATTTAGGAGTCTATCGCCCTGATAAAACTACTACAAAGCTAAGAGTGGTTTTCAATGCCTCCTCACAAACAACTTTAGGGAATTCTCTTAACTCCTTACAATATAACGGTGGGGTTATTCAGGAAGACCTATTTAATATAATGACGAGATTTCGTAAACATATTTATGCGTTCGTGGCTGACATTAAACAGATGTACAGGATGATTTTAATAGATCCGAGTCAAACTAAACTTTTGAGAATTCTTTGGAGGGAGGGAGTGAATGAACCAATTAAGACTTATGAGCTCAAAACTGTTACTTATGGTACAGTAAGTGCACCTTATCTCGCTACTAGAGTCCTACTTCAGTTATCCAGAGATGAGAGCCAGAACTATCCTTTAGCGTCCCCAATTTTAGAAAAGGATTTTTATATGGATGATGTCTTGAGCGGTGCAGACATCTTAAGTGGAGCAAAAGAACTGAAATCTCAATTAACAGAGGCTCTCAATAGTGCAGGCATGATATTGCATAAATGGTATAGCAATAGCCCAGAATTAAAAACAGGACCTGACAGTAGTTATAATTTTCAAGATGAGACAAAAGCGCTAGGTGTTATGTGGAACCCTACCACTGATATATTTACCTTCCAAATTCATATAGAAAACGTGGTTCCGCCTACAAAGAGATCAGTACTCTCAACCATAGCTCGGATTTTTGATCCTCTTGGTCTCTTGGGTCCCGTCATAACAAAGGCAAAAATCTTTTTACAAAAACTGTGGTGCTTAAAGTTAGACTGGAGCGATCCGCTTCCGGAAACGGAGGCGCAACAGTGGAAAAACTTCATCGAGTTATTGCCAGCAATAAACAGTGTTAGTGTTCAGAGATGCATATTAATGAACAATCCAGTAAATATTGAACTTCATGGATTTGCGGACGCTTCCGAGTCAGCTTATGGTTGTGTGATTTATTGCAAATCAACGTCCGTGGATGGAGCCTTCGAAGTGAACTTCGTTTGTAGCAAGTCACGTGTATCACCTCTTAAGCGTACGACAATACCGAGGTTGGAGCTCTGCGCTGCCGTCTTATTAACAAAATTGCTCACAAAAGTGAAGAGTGCCTTACAGTTTAAGACAGCTGACATCTACTTATGGACCGACTCGATGATTGTACTTTCCTGGATACAAAAAGAGCCGTATCTTCTAAAAACTTTTGTGGCAAACCGCATAGCAACTATACAAGCTCTGACAGAAGTTCAACAGTGGCGTCACGTATCTTCTGAGAACAATCCCGCAGATCTTATCTCAAGAGGGGTGGATCCTGAAAAACTGGTCAAAAATAAATTGTGGTTTGAAGGACCTGCTTTTCTGTCAGAACGAGAGTATCCCAATCGTAAAATTCCTAAATCCGTCATAAAAGACGAATTTATGTCTGAACTGAAAAATTCAGAAAAAAAATGACTTATCTGTATTTACTGTGACTTATAACTCCTTTATTCAAGGTTAAAGAAAAAAATGTTCATGAGAAAAGTAAGATAAAATCTTTAAATCCCTTTATAGACAGAGAAGGATTGCTTAGAGTAAATGGCAGAATTAAGAATGCTAATGTAAGTTTTAACACTAAATTTCCAATTATTCTGCCGAAGGGTCATAAATTGACCAAACTTATTATAGAATCTTATCATAAGCGATACTTTCATTTAGGTCCTACTGCCTTGCTATACTATGTTCGTCAAAAGTTTTGGCCCGTTCAGGGTAAAGCAACGTGTAGAAAAGTCGTACACGATTGTATTAAGTGTTTTAGAGTTAAACCCATAGGAGTGGAGCAATTAATGGGTGAATTACCGAAAGAGCGCGTGACTCTTGACTTTCCATTTAATTGCTCAGGTGCGGACTTTTGTGGCCCATTCCTTGTTAAATATAAGAATCAAAGAAAGGGAATTTATCATAAAATATATGTGTGTATTTTTGTATGTTTGGTCACAAAAGCCGTTCACCTCGAAATTGTCACTGATTTGACGTCTGAGGCCTTCATAGCATGTTTAAAAAGATTTGTGGCTCGTAGAGGTTTATGTTCAAAATTATTTTCTGATAACGCCACAAATTTTATTGGAGCAAACAAAGAGCTCTCTAGGTTGCAAAATTTAGTTATAAAACCAGATGAGGCCCTCGCTGGTTACATGTCAGCTGAGGGAATCGATTGGAATTTTCTTCCCCCGAGAGCACCTAATTTTGGTGGCCTCTGGGAAAGTGGAGTTAAAGCTTTTAAATATTATTTTAAAAGAGTTTTAGGCAACTCCAGATTGACCTATGAAGAATTCCTAACAGTTGTTACACAGATAGAAGGAATTCTAAATTCCAGACCGCTTGTACCTCTGTCATCCGATTCTGATGTGTATGATGTGTTAACTCCTGCCCATTTCTTAATTGGCAGACCCTTACATGCTGTTATAGAGCCTAATTTAATTGAGGTTAAAGACAATAGATTGTCTAATTGGAAAAAGCTGACAAAAATAATTCAAATTTTTTGGAAAAAATGGCATATACAGTATCTAAATAATTTACAACAGAGGTCCAAATGGATGGTAGAAAAAAATAATGTGAAAGTCAATGAGTTAGTGCTTCTTAAAGATGAAAACCTACCACCACAAAAATGGGCATTAGGGAGAATAATAGAACTGTATTTTGGTGAAGATAAACGGGTCAGGGTGGTAAGGGTGAAAACCCAATCGGGTATTTACAAAAGACCCATTTCCCAAATTTGCATTTTGCCAAAAAATGTGTAATTTTATATATTAGTGTCTATATATATATTTTATTTTTTAATGAGTCATGTAATGTTATTATTGTATTGTGTTTATTTTCTATTTTCATTTGATATAACTGTATAATTTACTGGTTGAATGTAAACATTGCAACGTGGGGCGGAATGTTCCGTATCCAATGAAAAGCGCTGTTGCAGCAGCGCCATCTGAGTTGAGAGTGTGAGATTTTGTGTCGACGTGAGTGAGCGTCGTTTTCGAGTTGTGAAAACAATGTGAAAATAAATTTATGAGTTTAGTGATACAGTCCACTAGAAATGTTTTTGTGTGAGTATTTTAAAATTTAAAATTTAAACAGGTAGATTCCTTTACGTTAATTTTACAAAAGGAAAGAAATATTACATATGCATTAACACATACTTAGCCAATAGCTTTGCTCCCACACATTACATTATTTATGTCGCTATTCTGTTTTCAAGAAATTTAATTTTCAACTACAAAAAGGTTTTATTCATTCTACTTAAAATTTTAGGCTAGATTTATTGATCTGTAAGTGTTTCAATTTTTTAAAATTCAAGCTCATAAGAAATAGAAGTCATAAACATATAGAATCCTAGCAATGGTGAATCCGGGAGGAGACGACTGGGCTACAGCCCCCTCCAAAATTATAAATTTTATTTAAAATCCATATAACTGTTTGTTCAATATCTGTCTTTTAAAGAAAAAAATAATAGAAACGTGAAAATGCATTTGTGACCTTACTATGGTCATGCACTGGTGAGCCTGGCGTTGCTATGGTCAAGTCAAATGCAGTTAAGTGGTAGCGGTTTTTGGATAGTTATTTCATTGTAATTTTTATTGAATTATTGAAAATTTTGTATTGTGTTTTTGTGATTCTCAATGTCAGATGAGTAAAAATTATAAAGTGAATCTGTTTTGGTTCACATAAGCTGGAACATTAACATTAGTTAAAATTGGACCATTTGGGCACCACTAAATTTCAATGTTAATGGCTACGAATTTAGTAAATTGTATGATTTGGCGAGATTTTGGTGGCAAACTTGCAACTTAGCAATAAAATTTGTGATTTAGTGGCAAAATTTGACAGTTGATGACGAAATTTTTGACTTCGTGACGAAATTCGTTGAGCTTGGCATTGGAGAATGGTAGCTTTTGCGTCATTATGTTTTCTTCCCATGCGAAAACCTCATACCTCTTTAAAGACCAATATATTCTTTCCACAAGATAAAAAGTCAAAGGAAGGTGTAATGTATTACTCTCAATTTCAATTGTAAATTTTAAATTCTTGCCTAAACCGGCATTCTAAACTATTCACCACAAACGATATTTGAATTAAGACTAACATATTATTTTAATTTTATATTTTTAAATGATTAATTAAAGCGGTTAACATGGTTTTTATATTTTCAGCAATCTTTTTTATTATCGTTTGCACGTGACATAAGTATCAGATTATAAATTTAAGCAATGTCTATATGGCAAATTTAAGCAATGGCTATAGAAAATGTCGGCTTCATTACAACTGACGAAAAATCACTTTTAGCTTGTAACTTTTAAGCAATTGAAGCTATTGAAAAAGTTTAAATACAAAAAATGTTCTTTAGGGTAAGGCAGTAATTCGCCTGATTTGAAGTTTTTTTCCTATTTTCAATATTAAAGAAATTATGGGGAAATGAAAATTTCCACATACCCCCATTTCCACCCCATTTGAGCTAGATACCCTATCTATGAACTCAATCGAGATTTTTACTGTCCTGGCAACATAACCCCAGCTGGTTAAATTTAAATAAAAATTACTCCAGTTATCATGTTTACAATTTAACATGGGAAAAAGCGTTATACACACACACATATATATATATATATAAAGTGGTTTTGGGTTCTAGGGGTCATGATCGGTGAAGATATGAACAAATTTTCCAGAAGTCGTGTCATGAGGAATATTGCAATAGGTAGATTTCTATAAGGAATCTACCTAAAATTATAAGTAGAAACTGATAAGCATAATTATAAAAATATTTTTATTAAAAATATATAAATGAAGTCGAACCTCATTAACGTGAATCTCAAGGGGAATAAAAAAAATGTGTTCATGTTTACAGGGCTCGCGCTGGTGCGCTATAGCACATCATTGTCCCCAATTTTAATGAAAGGGATGCAGAATTTTTTTAATTGTGGGTCCCGAGGACCCGTATTCTTCCCCTCCCTCTCAACCTTGAAAATGTCCTTTATTCTAAAACAGTAAATTTTCTTTTATTTAATTTCATGTCATTATTTCAAAGCAATTTATTTTACTGGGCTATTTACCTCTAAATTCCTCCTTCAAAAGCAAATGAACTGCCAATGGTTGGAGTTGAAATGAATATTAAATAATGCATCTAAAGTATTAGCTTTTATTATTATTAAAAAAAAAAAAAAAAAAAAAAAGAAAGAAAGGATTTTTAAATTCTTCAGCTTTCTATTGGTTCTGGATAATGGGTCCTATACTTTTTTTTTTTAGTGTCTTTAGGAAGAAAATTACCTGGTAAATGTAAGTTTCTTTAATATATATATATATATGAAAGGATAAAATAAGCAAGATTCTAAATTAGTATTTAAATTAATATTAAGTGATAACTTAATATTAATATCTTAGAATAAGTCTTAATTTTAAGAACAACTTTGTGAGAGTTCTTTTTTAGCGCCCCAGTAAAGTTAGTTTTTCAGCAAAGCACGTCATAGCGCGGGAATCGCGATTAGAAGAAATTTCGTAATCAAAATTATGCAATAGTCGGAATAAACGGTAAAGCATTGCAAAATAATAAATCCTGGATGCCCGGGTCAACCAATCGTAAAAGGTAGGCGGATTTTAGATTAGCTAATTACCCAATAAGCATTCATAAGAATAGTTTCAGTTCCCGCCGAAATATGCAGTATAAAAACGGGAGCACGCGAAAACTCGTGGCTTTTTAAGACCATCATTTGTCTAGTAAATTCACGTCAACTAATATTCTATCATGTAATAGTCGTACTAGCTAAACTCGCGCGGCCCTTCGGGGTTCGCCGAAAGTGCTGGCCATCGGCACCTTTTACCGGGATATACCACTCCGGATGTCTTCGTACTCGGCCCATGACTGCATCATCATATATTGTCACTATCATTAGAACTTAATAAAGGATATTCGTTGCTCAAATGGACTCCTATTTTCTTATATAAGATGTCTGGACTTCTATTTCACTATGACAAGAGGATCGTTGCACCATCCCGTGTAAACACACAGAAACTCATTTTAATATTATTTATAATATATTACAGAAAGTCGATAGGATTATGTGTACCTGTTTGCGGAGAATCGATGAAAAGTTCTTCCAGTATAAGAATTTCCAGACGATAAAAGATCGATGGATATTAATTTTGTGTGTGTTACTGCATTATTTCCCAAAACAAATTCTTCAAAAATTTTTGCATCTTTTAAATAGCGATAAACTAGATTGAATATTTCACGCAAAAAGTCAACGAGAATTGTGTCATACGTTTTGTCCCACCCAAGTTCTGTTTCGTCTGCTACGTATCGCAACCATCAATATTTTCCGATGAAAGATTTGCGCCGATAATGTGAAACGCTCGCACCTTCGTTTTTCGCTATCTGCATAGCTTTTAGAGAGAACAGAAAAAGAAGTGACTATGTTTCCATGGTAACCAATTCATATGGCAACTTTTTTGATGATCGTGAAAATGACTCATTTTGCACTTTCAAAACATCTGTGGCGTTTTGTCTCATCAGTTGCTCAACATCTAAGTATAAACAGATGTTCGAGCGTAAACAAATTCTTATTAGGGAAACTGTCCGTCAGTGATTCAAAGGAAAAAAGAAAAAGTAGAACGATTAACAATAAAGTGTGTTTTATTTTATTTTTATTGAGGCAAAATGAGAAAAAATTTATTTTGTGTAAAAAAAAAAAAAAAAAAGAGTAGGGAAAATTTTTGTTTTCTTTATTTTTTCTTTTTGTTCCGTACAGATTACGTAAGTACAGTTTTAATATCAAATCTTAAAAGTTCATGTTTGAATTCTATTAATAAAATTAATTATGCTACTTAATAGAAATAAATAAATATTATTTACCATCGAAAAGTTTATTCGCGTGATTTTATAAGTTTACAGTGAAATTTTTTAAGCTTAATACTTGTTGTAATATTTAAAATAATAATAATATACAGATTTTTGTTAAAGTTGCAAAATTATTTATTATATTTTATATATTAAATTTACAGAAAATAAATTTTCAGAATTACTTATATTGAAAAAAAAAAAAAAAAAAAATTATACAGCTCTTTATTAAATGTTCATATTAAGTTAATGCTAAATTTTTATAATTTTTAAGAGTTTCAGTATATTTCTGTAAAATGTTAATTTTTCATAAAAGTTTTAAATTTTAAAAGTATTGTCAAACATTGTGGAATTAAAATTATCTGATTATTTGTTTTCATTTATTATCTAGAAAATTTTTATAGTTCATTCAGCTGTTGGTAAAGGCGCATTATCAATTGTTGTTTTGAAATTAAATTTAAATTTAACATTAAATTTAATATTAAATTATTCTTCTGTTATAAAACAAATTATTGAGTTTTATTGGATCTGTTAATATTTACATTTGATTTTTAAGAAATTTTTCTCACCTATTTCTGTTTAATACTTTTGCCTATGAGTGCATGGTGTACATATTTTTTATTTTTGCATGTTTGTGTTACTAATTTTATATTTTCAAATATTAACATTGCTTTTATCTTCATAAAATTTATAGTTACTTAATTTAATATTCAGGCAGTGTTATTATCAGTGTTTTGTTTAGTATTTTTACATGCTTAAAAGTTTTCATTTTTATAAGGCATTTTTGATATAATGTGTACATTTTATACTCTTATTTTTTATTACGTGTTAAACATTTTATTATAACTGGGTACATCACTTCTCATACATATCAAAGTGCATCAATGTACTTAGTGTAAAGAGTTTTAACTAAGAGTTTCTACAGTCATTGTTTTCAAAATTCACAGGACCAATATTGCGTTGGTACAAGCCAGCCTCATCATGAGCATTGCTAACTAAAAGTTGCATCATATTCATCACACATTACTTATCATTTAGAAAACGTTATTTTATTTTTTATCTCAACACGAGTCCAAGCATCAATTTTACCGAGACAACAATATGAGTACTAAATATTTCTGAGGTATTTTTGGCATGGAACCGGTCGCAATACATTAAATTGCTCTGATCAACTGGATATCCTGATCAGAGTATAAACAATCCTACAGCCTTGAAACCTCATAAACAGAAACTAAATTAATACTCATAAAATTAAGTCTCCGGGAAAAGATGTCATTTTTTTAAAAAAATTATTATTATAATTCGCAATTCGACATAGGGAAAATTCAACAAAATTGCAGTGTTAAATAATTGTTGGAGTTGTTTCAGGCAAAATTGTGGTAAAAGCCATGAAAACTTCACAATTAAATAAAATACTCATTGTTACATTTCTCCTAATATGTCCGGGCCAAGCGCTCTCAACTCACACTCATTTATAAATTCGTCCTGTGAAATAAACAAAAAGTCACTTCACTCATTAGCATTCAAATAAAATGACTGTAGTTAAACCAAACTGTTAACTTGTATATTAGTGTAAATATTTTTTTTTTTTCTCTTCCCTTGTGTATAGAAGTAGTAATTAATAGTAAATTTTTATGTTTTGTTTATTTATTATAAGTTATCAAAGGGAATTCTAAACTTTAAAAGGTTAAGTTAGGGACTTTAAAAGTCACTGAGCAAGACTTTCGATGCTCAGTCACTAAATTAATGTTGGGCTTTAATCTTGTCCAAATATAAAGTGAAAAGCCACTTAGTTGCATACAACTGAAATTAAGTTTGCAAGAACACTTTGGATTTAAAGTACTTACCAAGATCCCTGGTCACGGGGGGTATGAAGCCACTGCAGAATTTGAAAATCTGGAGACGCTATCTGAAATTGGATACTCACCTGCAGGCCTATGATATAAATTCTTTTTTATTTACTTTTTTTTTCTTTCCTATTTTATATGTTGATATTTTCTAATATAATATTTTTTCAGGGTTCAAGTTGAGTTTTAATTGTACAATTTAACATATACTAAGTTTTCAAAAAAAAAAAAAAAAAAAAAAAAAAAAACTGTCTAGTGTTTTTATACTTTCATATACTATTATTCGTTTTATTCACCTTACATATTTAGTCTCTTTATTGTATTTCTATGTTAATAATGCCACTATTATACTAGAAGAAATATTTAGGTGTCGTCATATTGCAGTGTTGTTAGATACCAGGACTTGAATACATTGTGGCCTACAGGTTCTGTTAAAATAAAAGTCATATTTCTTATGTTGTATAAATTTTCATATGTTTTACGTTTTAGTGTACTTTAGGTGTCATGATGTTATATTGTTTGTATACCATATTTATATAAATTTGTCAGGTTGGGATGGAGTACAACAGTACAGAATATTTCAATGTTAATCGTGAAAGTCTTGTGTATCTTCTGTCCAGTCATTTTCATAACATATGTTTGTATTCTTCAGAAACTGTATTAATATTTTGTATTTATCATGTACAGGCCATGGACATCCTGAGTTGGTTAAAATTTAATGCAGCCAAATTTAAGATTTTATAAGCTAAATTTTTATTTATTTATTTTTTTTTTTTTAGAATTTTTCTCGTGACAATACCAATAATAATGATTCCATAATAAAATTTTCTAAAAAATAAAATTTTCCAGTTTTAAATAAATTTTCCATTTTTAAATAAATTTTCCAAAAAAGTTAAATTTTGTAACTTGTCAAATTTTCCATTTTAAGTTAAACTTTCTCCTGGAGTATCTTCTACTTCTGAGGGACTTCCCACAAATTTGCAGGCAAATATGGGGGAGCGTCGGCTTGGAGGGGGGGATATGAAAGGATAAAATAAGCAAGATTCTAAATTAGTATTTAAATTAATATTAAGTGATAACTTAATATTAATATCTTAGAATAAATCTTAATTTTAAGAACAACTTTGTGAGAGTTTTTTTTTAGCGCCCCAGTAAAGTTAGTTTTTCAGCAAAGCATGTCGTAGCGCGGGAATCGCGATTAGAAGAAATTTCGTAATCAAAATTATGCAATAGTCGGAATAAACGGTAAAGCATTGCAAAATAATAAATCCTGGATGCCCGGGTCAACCAATCGTAAAAGGTAGGCGGATTTTAGATTAGCTAATTACCCAATAAGCATTCATAAGAATAGTTTCAGTTCCCGCCGAAATATGCAGTATAAAAACGGGAGCACGCGAAAACTCGTGGCTTTTTAAGACCATCATTTGTCTAGTAAATTTACGTCAACTAATATTCCATCATGTAATAGTCGTACTAGCTAAACTCGCGCGGCCCTTCGGGGTTCGCCGAAAGTGCCGGCCATCGGCACCTTTTACCGGGATATACCGCTCCGGATGTCTTCGTACTCGGCCCATGACTGCATCATCATATATTGTCATTGTCATTAGAACTTAATAAAGGATATTCGTTGCTCAAATGGACTCCTATTTTCTTATATAAGATGTCTGGACTTCTATTTCACTATGACAAGAGGATTGTTGCACCATCCCGTGTAAACACACAGAAACTCATTTTAATATTATTTATAATATATTACATATATATATTTAAGATTATTTTTATTAATCTTGTTCAAAGTCTATTGCTATTGTCAAAATGATCATAATTTTTACTTCATTAAAACCTTTTTCAATTGTATTAAATAATTTTCTTTGCACTTTTTATTAATTTAATTTAGTAATGTGCTGTATTAACTACATAATCAAATGCAAGTTTAACAAAGGTAAGTGCTAATTTCCTATGACAAAAAATAAGTTAGAAAGTTTTCATTTATTTATTTTTTAAATGCAATGTTTCAAAATGTAAAAAGGAATTATGAAAATTTTTTGTGTTTGTGAAAAATATTAGTATTTAAGAGTGTGTGCCCCCCCCCCCCAAAAAAAAGTGTCCCCATTTTTCGAAAATTTGACCCACATTTTTCATAGTGATGGGGACTTGGAACCCCACTTTTTAAAAGGTCAGCGCAAGCCCTGTGTTATCAGTAGTTCACGCTATCAGTAACTCATCTTCATATTGATGGGGATTGTGGAAACAGTTTGTGTTAAAAATAATTCACGTTAACAGTGTTCATGTTAATGAGGTTCGACTGTATTATGATCAAAAGGTATATTTATAGCACTGACCAGATTTATTTAAAAAATTATTAAAATAAATAAATAAATAAATACATTGCAAAAACTATGGAACTTGTTAAGAAAAACATTTTATACATTTATCAATTTAATGAAATTTGATAAATTTTCTACAGCATATCCTATCATACTACACATGGGGATTGTGGAAACAGTTCGTGTTAAAAATAATTCACGATAACAAGGTACGACTGTATCATGATCAAAAAGTATATTTATAGCACTGACCAGATTTATTTAAAAATTTACAAAAATAAAATAAATACATACATACATTGCAAAAACTATGGCACTTGTTAAGAAAAACATTTTATACATTTATCAATTTAATGAAATTTGATAAATTTTCTACAGCATATCCTATCATACTACACATACTAATAATGTCAAACTCATTGAGCAATTCAATGCATATATATATATATATGTATATACACACACGCACACACATATATATATATATATTAAAATATTATATGTGAAAAGAAATTACATATTCTTGGGAAAGGGTAAAATAAATTTTACTAATTACTTTCTTTTAATTTATACCTGTTAGAATAAATAAATAATTTCAATTTTCACTTGCTAGAGTAAAAACAAAATCACTTGGAAGTTTTTTTTAAAACTAAATTTGCCCTACATTTCTTATAAAGTCATAAAGTATAGTCATAACTCCAAACTAAGATAAGCTGATGACAAAAGTGAAATAAATTATTCATGTTGAAATGAGATAATGATAGTTTACATAAGCTATCAACAAGTAATTATCATTAGCAAGAAGTCTGAAAAAAAAAAAAAAAAGAACAAAGGACTTGCTTCAGTGTGGGTCATTCAGTAGATATGAAAATATGTTTAAAACTAAGAGGAAGTGTAAAAAGGAAAATCAGAATTATTTAGTGGACCTATTAATATTTCATTCAGCATGAAAATAATTATCTTTCCACCATGTAAATATTCATGTAGTAGATATCTCTTGTTAATGTAAATAATGATTGATCTTTAAAAGATGAACAATGTGTTTTTGTTTACTTCTAAGTTTAGCTTTTAATCAGTATGGTTCTCTATCTGAATTCAAAAGCACAATAAAAGATCAAAATTATTTTTCTGGATTGATTAAGAATGGGGTATATGTATTTTTTCTAGAAAAGAAAAAAATAAATGAAAAAAATAAATATTTAAAGCCAGGGTAGCTCAGTGGTAGAGCATCCGTGCGTTAAGCGGAGGTGCACGGGTTCGATTCCCGGCTCTGGTATTTTTTGCATAGTTGGTAATAAATAAAAATATCAACCTTTACACTCCAATTTGATTCAAATAAATATTCACGGTTGATGAATTCATGAATAAAAATTTCTAAATAAAGAAAAAAATAAATATAATGTAAATAGCAAATTTGAAAACAAAAATTAATAAAATATTTACCCATCTTTAGAGGTGTCCAAAATACTACCAAGTAATTTTACAGTTTTTGGATTGTAATTTGGGTGTTCATATAATACTAAATATTTCCTAATAAAATCTTCTGGTGTCATAAAACGTTCTCCATCTTTTTCAACACTTGCATACTAAAATTAAAAAGAGAAAATATATCAGACAAGAAATATTCTGTAAATGAAGAAAATACTACATATTATAATATTCTTCTATTCTCTACGCTTATAAATTTCTTTATTACACACAGGTAAAAATACAATAAATGAATGGGAGCATGAATTTTAATAAGACCAAAATATTTTAAACAAAATTCAATAGATTGAGAAGTAATCAAAATAAATCAAATTCAATATATTTAGCAGTTATGCTAATAGAAACAGCAATTTTTAGTAACTTTATATAAGGAGGGACATGTTAAAGTTAAGTTGAAATACTAATAATAGCTACTTTGAAACTAAAAACAGTGTCATTTGGACCATAGAAAATGAGTTTCAATATTACAATTCATTGTGTACAAAATATAAATTGATAAAGCAATATATTTTATATATAAGGTACATAAAGTTTTATTTATACATTCAATAGCTCGTATATATATGTTCATCTATATATACATATATATATTAACAAGTAGTAATAATAATCTTAACCATATTTTATAGGACTCAAAATATTGATAACATGTACTAAAAATAAAAATGAAATTGTCATGTAAAAATTTTACTTTAAAATGCTATAGAATTGAACACATTTCCCAGCTAAAGGGATAATAGTTTATCAACACCTATGCAAACTTTGCATCAAAATTAAATCCCATACCAAAGTGAAAAGAGAAATAAGAAAACATTTATCTTAATAAACAAGTTCATTATTACAGGAAGAATCAGTAAAACTTTAAATGGTAAACATCTATCAGTAATCATCACAGAAGTTGAAAACATAAAGTAAACAAATAGACCAAAATATAACAAATCACAAGAATTGCAAAATATGGGAAAACTGAGTAGCTCTGAAATAGCTTTGAAATAAGCATAAGATAATGAATCATTTAAAGCACATGAAGGGCCATACCATATTGAAACAAAGAAGAAAAGGCGGGAAAAAAACTATCATTTTAAAGATACTGAATTTCAAAATACTTTATTTAAATATAAATTTTAGTAAATTCATTGAAATCATCATTTTTTTAACATTCATTGAAATTAATGTATCTTTAATTTTACAAAAAAATTGTGAATTATTCTGATTATGATGTAATACTGATTATGATTAATATATAATATTCTGATTATCACTAAATGTTTTAGTCGCAAATTTTAAAAATTAATATACATACCCCTTTCCAACTGAAAAATGCATAATAATTATAACAGGTATTTTTATTAGTATCATATAAAAATGATTAAACAATTTTTTTTTTTTTTTAAACACAAGATTTTTTTTTTTTTTTTCTTTTTCATATATTTCTTTCTTTGTAGAACCAACAAGAGGAAGAGATTGCACTTCCAAGCTTCTGCAGATAATATGAGCTTCTTTTTAGACAGAATTTTCATATACGGATACTTCTCTAAAAATAGCATGAAATTCTCATAAGCAGATTTTAGGATTAAGCACTGCTGCAAATTTTAGGCAGGAAATTAGGGTAATTGTATTCTAGACATTTGATTGTTAAGTACAATAGATGATAAATTGCTGATAGAAAAAGTATATAAATAAATAAATGGAGAAGAAAAAGATGTACCTTAAAAGTAGACTAAAAATCTTTATTTTTTCTAAAGTATTTGAAAATAAATCAGTAGAATCTAAAGTACAGTAGAGCGGCGATTATCCGAATACGTTGGGACAGACCCTAGTTTGGATAAGCAAAAGTTTGGATAATTGGACAGACAATTTACGGGATACTGTGACAATAGAAAAACCTTCACACTTTATGCAGGCTTAGGACTGTCTTTCAATAAGCTGGGCTGGAATGGCTTGCGGAGTCCTTCTTTTGCATTGTTCTTTAAGCTGCTACTTTTCCAGAAGCAACATACCTCAAAAGTTAGATTAACGAGTACTA